>JAJLVC010000021.1:26894-45606 GCA_030570175.1 Wenyingozyma methylovora | reverse complement strand
TACTAGTTTCTAAAATTCTGAAAAAGTTAAGCGCCGAACCACATCAGTATTTATGAGTAGGTATTCATAGAGCTGGAGCTAAGCTTCTGATATGGCTCTGCCCAAAGCCACGCCAGCGTGAGCAGTCATCCTCTAATTATACCCCCCTTGGTTCAGGTATTAACCTTATCTATTTCATTGACACTTGCCGATGTTGCACAATTTCAAGTCAAGTCAGCGCTTAGCATGAGTGAGTTGATGATGATAAAGCTGGGGCAGCGTATACTTATATTGCAATTTCTGCCCAAATGCAACATAAGCTTAGCAGTCAAGCAGTACGCCACCAGCTGAACTCATAACTAAACACTGTTTGAATGGAGAACCAAGAAGAACATAAAAGAGAGTAAGAGAGCATAGCTAGAAGTGTAAAGAAGTAAACAATCTTTTTTATGTATATTTGTGGAGAATTAGCGCTGACACTCTAGCTCATCTAGTCGATCGACTCCATTTGTTATTAGTGGTAGACGCGTCGCTTGAATTTTTGAAAGGCATAAGTGCAGTGTACCTGTGCACCACCATTTATCCCCCACAGTAAAACTGATGGTCCAATAAAAAATACCTAAGAGGAGATTACTATAAACATAGTGTAAGTGGTATTATCTAGTAACAAAGACTAACCAATTAACCAGAGTCGAATCAAGAGTAGTGACTAGGAGATAGAGATTCCACTATGTCATTTGTATTCACTAGATTGATTAGCAAAGGATTAATTTCTCAAACTCAATCTACTATCTTCAAGGGGAGAGTAGGAGGAACAGCATTAAGAGCATCATCATTGTTAATCCCAAGAGTCAATCATAAATCATTCCATTCATCCAGATCTGTTAAATCTTTTGATTTGGCTAGTGAAGAAAAATGTCGTAGTTTATTAGATTCATTACCATCATTTGAGCATATCTTTCAAAATGAAGATGGATCAAAAAGAACTCCATCTGATGAAGAGCTCAAGACCATTGCTTACTTGAATAGTTATGCTGGTAAGAGACATCTTTCATTAGGTGAAGTCCTCTACAGTTTCCCATCAGAGCATGAAGATTTATATTTAGCCAATGATCAAGATTTACTGAAATTAAAAGCATCATCACAATTAATAATTGATAAAATACCATATGAAGACACCGCTACTGGTGAAATTAAGTGGCAAATTGTAAGAGAAGGTGATGACTACGAAGGTTGGGAGAACTTCACAATGACTTTCTTTGTACCAGCATGTATTTTATTACTGGTTGTTTTAATCTGGAGAGATGATATGGATATTAATGAATGGGCTAAGAGAGAATTGATTTATAGAGTCAAAGATAAAGCTTCAACAGAGGGTGATTCAGCTGTTGTTGAACAAATTGATAGTTTTGGTAACCCTGAAGAAAAATTCGATTTAGCAGCTTACTCTAAGAATGATGATATCATCATTGAAAGAATTTTAAGTGGTGAATATGATAGATTGGCCAGATTGAAAGTTAATGCTGAGAAGATCAAGAAAGAATCATTTGCTCCATCCGTTTCTTCCTAATCAAAGACATATTCATTCCACATTAGGAGCTATTAAGTTAGTTTACCTAGTATTTATTTATTACTTATTTATTACTATTTATTTATATTTATTTATTATTTATAACTTACTATTTATTTATTTATTCATTATCAATAGAGATAGTGTTCACTTATATTATACAAAATGTCTATATCGAAATTATTATCGCAAACTATTTACAGAAAATGAATATAAAATGAGACCCCAATTGAAGCAACAGTTGTAATTTACGGGGTTTAGATACTCAAATGTAGATTTGGAAAATTATGATTCCTGTGCGGCTCGAAATGCTAGTGATACGACTTCAGCGTGACTTTTCTTCCTACATTAGGAGGAGCATGGATGGAGTCTAAATACTCAAATCATTAAACGGTGGAACATCATAGGGAGGGCGCCTACAGAGAAATCTCTAACTACGTCAACAACCCTTCCGTAAGAGTCGAAGGAGGAAGATCTGATCACGAATGTGGCCAACATTAGCTAGAAATGAACCTGGTATCAACTAGTCGCACACCTTTATGTAATACCACCTGTTCATCAATCATATAGCAAGGCTAGATATTACTAGCAGCAATATAAGTACATAAAACTGACTTGAGATAACAGCTTTACCTTTAACGCTGCTCTAGCTGGCTGAGCTGTCAAAATTTAACGTTCGTGTTAGCAGAAAAAAATTAAAAATAAAATAAAAACAAAAACAAAAAAGTGTGATTGTTTTGCGAGAAGAATCTCAAACAAATTTACATTTGAATGTGATTAGTTGCTTAATCATCTTACCATTTTCCTCTTATCATAATATAAGTGTTTTATAAAACAATTATAACTACGTTTACAAGTTATATTGGCAATCAGTAACATTTACAATCAGTTTTAATTATAAATCTCGCTTATTGCTTGCTTCACCTTATCGTTTCTACTTCGTTTCGAAAATTTATTTTCTTATTTGCCACTAATTTAAAAGTGCCAAATATATTAAGTTGTACAAACAATAGACAAATAGTCACAGCCAGTGTTATCATCAACTTACTCCAATTATTGAGATCACTCTATTTGTGGAAAATATTGGGCAAGACAATTAATTGAAAATAGCTCAAATAAAAAAAAATTATACGAAGAAAATTTTACTTGAAGGCTGAGTCACACATCCCATTAATTTTATTTAATAGTTCATATAATCTAAAGTTTAGATTAAAAACATATACAACTTACTTATCAATAGTACACAGATACCAAGATACCAAATAATACAAGGATGAGTCAAACACCAGTTAACTTCCCATCATCTCCAGAAAAATTAACAGTTTCTCCAACTACATCAAATACGAAAGAACACAGGCGTAGAAGATCTTCATCAATTATATCAAAGGTTGAACCAGAATCTTTTGATACCAAACAAGACCAAGATATTCAGTTAAATCAAAATGCTACTTGGGTTCATTTCAAAGGCGCTTGGATTATACATATTGTGATAATAATAATTTTAAAATTATTTTATGATTTAGTACCAATGTTTAATAATGAAATGAGTTGGACAATGACAAATATCACTTATGTGATTGGTTCTTATATCATGTTCCATCAAATCAAAGGAACTCCATTTGATTTCAACAACGGTGCATATGATAATCTAACAATGTGGGAACAAATCGATAACGGTGATCAATATACACCTGTCAAGAAATTTTTGATGAGTGTTCCAATTGGTTTATTTTTAATCTCAACACATTATTCAAACTATGATTTGACTTTATTTGTTGTCAATTTTGTTGCTTGTCTCTGTGTTGTTATACCAAAGCTTGCTTATTCTCATAGAGTAAGAGTTAATATTCCATATATCACTGAACCACAACTTATAAATTAATAATCACGTTTTTTGTTAACGAAATTGAAATAGAACAAATAACATCCAAAAAAAGATATACAAGTCAATTTTTTATTAGTAATTATGAATGTTCAAGTTATACAAATCACAAAACACAAAAACAAAAAAAAATCCATTTATATATATAATTTGCAATATTTTTCTGACTTACAACTATTTATGGTTTCTGAATTTTGGTTATTACCTTCTTCATATACTGAGAATCTTTTTGAAATTATTTATGTATTCATTTTAAATACTACGCTAAACGAAAATATATTTCCATTTATTATGAACTTTTTTTTTTACAAATTCATATCACTTCATTCACTTTATACCTTTTTTATCAATTTGAGAAACGTGTATATGGATGTTGTCATTTACCTTTTTAAATAACGAATATTAATATATTTTAATGATATTAGGAAAATTTTACACTATAAATAATTAAATATTACAAAGTTCTAGTATAGTTTACATATTATGTAGTTGCGATGCGTTTTTTCTTTCTTTCCTGTTTGAATCTCTTCAGCGTCTCAACTCTTTGAAGAAGTTCATTTACATCACATCCAAATTCTCTTTGAACTCTAGCTTCATTGAAAACCTTGGACTGTTTATCAAATGCATTTTCATAAAGATATCTTATAAGCTTGTTCCATTTTTTACTAGACCACTCATCGAAATCTGAAGATACATCTGAGACTTGTTGTGGTTTCTCTTCTTTATTTTTATTTTGTTTCGTGGATTCGTGTATGTCAGAGTGATCTGGTACACCGTGGATAATACGACTTGTATCAGTAAGAATACTGTGTTTATCCTTTTCACTTAGTTCAGTAAAATCGTCGTTATAAAGATATGATGAATTCTGGACTTGCGCTCTTTTCTCATCAACGAAACGCTGTATTTTCAGAACTGAATTTGAGATATCAGCTGAATCATCAAGATTTTGTTTTCTGGTAGTTGTATTGCCATCTATGGCAAAATTTGTGATATTATAAGCAGGTAAAACAGATTCATTCTGATTATAGGTAGTTGTTTCATCTATGTTCTTGTTGAGTTTGGCAGCAATTTCCTGGTGTTGTTGTTCTTCATCTTCGCTCGATTCATGGCGACTAACTTCAATTTTGGACTTGTCTACCACATCTACATTATCAAGTAAAACACTATCGTCGTCACTTGAAAATTCCTCGAGAACTGGAGAATCTTTGATATGTTTCCAAGTACTTGATCCGTTGCCTAGTTTATCTTTAGTCTGTATCCTCGCTACTGTGGAAGTTATAGCTTCTTCTATATTGAAAAGTCCATTGTGACTCTTTTCCGCTGACTCAATAGCTTCTTCGATTTTTTCCCTCCTGTTTGAGGTTTTCTTTGGTGTTATAGGTGCAATTTTCACAGGAGACATAGAAATACTGGAGTTGTAATCAGCGTAAAGAAAATTATCTATATCGTCATCGTTGTCACTTTTATTACCGTAATTGCCATAATCATCGTCGCTCAACGCCAAATTGGCTTCAGCAATCTGCTGATTTATGTCTTTGTTTCTATTCCTTCTTCTCATTTTAAGAGTATTCATAGTCCTTACTGGTGTTCCCTTGTGTAATGGTGCCCTATTGGTACACTCATTTAAAGGTGCCTTTGATGTACTATTGTTATTTGAGAGCGAGGTAGTTGGTCGACTCGGTGATGATCCAGATGGTTCTGCGATCTGTGCGGTCTCAAAAGATGGTTTCTCGATTGAAGCTGAACTTTCTTGGCGTCTCTTTCTTGGTTTCACTGGAGAGATCAATGTCTCTTCCTGCTCCACATTCAATGCCAGCTGAGCTTTTCTTTTCCTCGTGGACAAAGTCATGCTTCTTTCCGGACTAGATGATGGTGATTTAGCCAAAATGTTGAGCTGGTCCTCGCCCGTCGAGGCAATTGATTTTCTTAATGAGGGAATGGTCTTGTCTAGCGGCTTCATTACTGGTTTTTTAAAGGGTGAGAACTTTATACGCTCTTGAGCCATGTCCTAAGTGAAGACTCGATTTTATTTATTGGAAAATGATAGACCGGTAAAGCGTAGTACGCGTCTATTGTCTTGTATCAAAATATTGCGAATAATACTCTCAAATCCAACGTCGATTTATTCAAAAACTTGTCTATCTAAGGATATAATGTGTTGGTATATAAACTATAGTCTCGTGGCTATATGTGTATACACAGTTAAGGTATCTTGAACCACTTCAGACATCAGAGCCTTGAGATATAAAACCGGTTTCGAATTCGTATACAAATGAATCAACTTCGCGTGCAAAGATGTCTCCTCCTCATTCATTGACTTGATGAAAAAACACTTTCCCGGGTAACTGCATCGCTTGATAAATTTTTTTTTTTTGTTTTTAGAAAAATTTTTTTATTAGAGATAGATTTATATCAGATAGCTTAAATACTGATTTGATTTGGTTGATATAGTAGTTGTTCAATTGCATTAGCATTATATCAATACACAAGTCATGGCTACCGGGAAAACAGAAAAAGCCCGTCGTAAGAGACAGGGAGATGTCAGAGATGGTAACCTTAGAGTCAAGGGTGAAAATTTCTATAGAGATGCTAAGAAAGTTCATCAAGTTAACATGTTAAAAGGTGGTAAAGCCGTTAGAAACGCTAAGGGTGAAGTCATTAAAGCTGCTTACTTGCAAGATACTAAGGCTCCTACTGCCAGAGTTGATCCCAACAGAAGATGGTTCGGTAATACCAGAGTTATTGCTCAAGATGCTTTGACTCATTTTAGAGAAGCTATGGGTGAGCAGAAAAAAGATTCATATCAAGTTCTACTTAAAAGAAACAAATTACCAATGTCATTACTTGATGAAAAGGATACATCTGAATCACCAAGTTCCAAGATCTTGGAAACAGAATCATTTGGACAAACATTTGGACCAAAGGCTCAAAGAAAAAAACCAACTGTTGCAGTTTCTTCATTAGAAGAACTAGCCGAATCATCAAATGTTGAGCAAACACAATACGAAGAAAAACAAGAATTGAATGCTACTTTAGGTTTGATGGGTGGTTTAGACACTGATGATTGGACCCCAGAAGCTAAAGAAGCCATTTTCAACAAAGGTCAATCAAAGAGAATTTGGAATGAACTTTACAAAGTTATCGATTCATCCGATGTTGTCATTCATGTATTGGATGCCAGAGATCCATTAGGTACAAGATGTACTTCAGTTGAAGAATATATCAAGAGAGACTGTCCACATAAACATTTAATCTATGTTTTAAACAAGTGTGATTTAGTTCCAACTTGGGTTGCCGTAAGTATACTAACTTTTTTCCATTTTAAATTTTAGCATAATTATCAAATTAATTCAACAAATTGATTTATATTTCATTCATAATGATCAAATATTTCAAATACACCTAACCCCCAAAGTTCTTTGTCAGGACGTTCTATCATGTTTTTCTTTTTGATTTACATTTTTATCCGTATAGTCTGTCTGTTACAACCTTGGGAGATCAACTATTCACCGCCTGTTATTCTTTCCCGTTTTGGGTTAGTTATAACGCCAGTCGATTCCGTTTTGGAGTCTTCTAACTAGGTGAGTATGGGATTTTAAGAGTTGAACTTCTTTACCCTTTCATTCGTGATTGAGTTGTTTATGAGATTGTTCGTAGTAAAAAACCCAACATTTATTCAAACCATTTATATAAATAAAAAAGAGTATTTGAGAGAAATGATCAAATTTGAATGAAATATATTCACCAATGAACTATTGGTAAAATATGCTATTGTTAATGATTATTTTATCAAATATCATTTTACTAACTTTTACTAAAACTTTAGGCTGCTTGGGTCAAACATTTATCTAAGAACTATCCAACATTAGCATTTCATGCTTCTATTACCAATTCATTTGGTAAAGGTTCATTAATTCAATTATTACGTCAATTTTCAGTTTTACATTCTGATAGAAAACAAATAAGTGTTGGTTTTATTGGTTATCCAAATACTGGTAAGTCAAGTATTATTAATACTTTACGTAGTAAGAAAGTTTGTCAAGTTGCTCCAATTCCTGGGGAAACTAAAGTTTGGCAATATATCACATTAATGAAGAGAATTTTTTTGATTGATTGTCCAGGTATTGTGCCGCCTTCTGCTAAAGATACTCAGTCTGATATCTTGTTTAGGGGTGTTGTTAGAGTTGAACACGTTACAAATCCTGAACAATATATTCCTGATTTATTAGCTAAATGTCAAAGAAAACATATCGAAAGAACATATGAAATTTCTGGATGGAATTCAGCTGAAGAATTTATTGAGATTTTAGCAAGAAAGTTAGGTAGATTATTGAAAGGTGGTGAACCGGATGAAACCGGTGTTGCTAAACAAGTCATCACTGATTTTAACCGTGGTAAAATCCCATGGTTCGTTCCGCCACCAGAAGATACTGAAGTCAGAGAAGGTGAAGATAAAAAGGCACATCACAAAAGAAAGAGAGAAGAAAGAGAAGAAAAGAAACTGGCTGAAGAACTTGAAAACTATAACAACGCAGATGAAGCTGAATTAGATGGAAATGTTGAAGAAGAAGAAGAAGAAGAAGAGTCTAGCAATAAGAAACAAAAAGTTGCTGAAGATAAAGAATTTACTGGTTTTGATTAAGTTCATTTTATAATTTATATTAGCGCGCTTCATATTTAATCATTTATTATTACGGTGTTTTTTTTCACTCTTCCTCTTGCATGGTTTGTTTTAAGGGGTTTGTATATTGGTATATATCATTTACTATTCACTATTTATAGATATTAATCAAATAATTTGCATTTTCTCATAGTTAACCTATACTTGAAGATAACTTCAGTTGTGTAAATAATCTCTAGTAGTGTGTTTATCAAATAAATATTTCTGAGAAGTTGATACTCAATTTTCTAAGTGAGGATATTCAACGCCACTGGATAAAAGAGAAGATGTGAAGGATTGTTTTGTAACTATTTGTTATAGATTTGATTACTTTCGGAAGCAATTGACACATCACAGGTATATTACAATATGAATCACGATCCATTCCATTGGGGGCGTCCTTCTGATGCTACATATGGACAATATAACTATCAAATTTCGCAAGCATCAAATGTTAATAAAGTCAAGAATAATTCAGAGTTCCCAACAATGCATACTCAACAACCAGCAATTACTGGTACTTCAGTAATTGCTATTAAATATAACGATGGTATTGTGATTGCAGCAGATAATTTAGGATCATATGGATCATTAGCTAAAATTGATGATTTAGAGAGACTTATAAAAGTTGGATCAAATACAATTGTTGGTATAAGTGGTGATATAAGTGATTTACAAGCAATTGAAAGAATGTTAGATGATTTAGAAATTGAAGATTCATATGATATGGAATCAGAAAATCTTGAAGCTTGTCATGTACATGAATATTTATCAAGAGTTTTATATAATAGAAGATCAAAAATGGATCCATTATGGAATTCATGTATTGTTGCAGGTTTCGATGAAGAAGGTGAATTATTTTTGAAATATGTTGATTTATTAGGAGTTACTTATTCATCACCATCTTTAGCTACAGGTTTTGGGGCACATTTAGCAATTCCATTGTTAAGACAAAAAGTTGATAAAGAAAGCGATTGTGAAAATTTAAATGAAGAAGATGCAGTTAAATTAGTTAAAGATTGTATGAAGGTTTTATTTTATAGAGATGCAAGATCTTTAGATAAATATTCATTATGTGTTATAAGTAAAAGTAGAAAAGCTGTTGATTTTCATAAAAATTTAAAATGTGAAGATATGAGTTGGGAATTTGCTAGACACATTAGAGGTTATGGTGCCCCACAATTATAATTCAATTATATAGTGTGTATGTGTAGATCATAATTTCTATAGTTTCCGCTTCAAAATCATGCAATTGAATAATATAGTTTACGAATTACAATTAAAAAGAATAGTATATAACATACACTTTAAATAATCGATTATAATAAACCAAATCTTGAAATTGCTATAAGTGGAATCCCTGACATATGTTATTGAATTGTAGAACTTAATTATAAGATATTACACTCTACCTATGAGTTAATATAAAGTTTACTTATATGAGCTTGTATCTTCTCAAGTTTATCTATCTAGAGCCTTAAGTGTATATCAGCGCGATAGATTTTTATGCGAGTTCATGGGGCAATGCCACATGAAATAAACCACATTATTATGTATGAATTGGGTTTTTCCATTTCAGATCTGTTTAAATAGAATAGATGTCAGAAAGTCTTGAAGATAGATTGTAGGTCTCTGGGATAGTGAGTAACTGTCTGCAACATAGCTAGGCACCACTGTTTCAGTAGTTGAAAAAAAAAAATTCAATGAGCGGGTGAATATTTGTTTGTGTCTCGGAATTAGATCTGAGAATTGGGTTCAAAATAATTATACTCCGACGAGTTAAATATTAACTCACGGCAGGTAGCAGTCAGACATAACTACTGGAGTGAGCAGATAATGCAAAGAAATTATTTAACACATAGTACTATAAGTTCTCTTAATCTAATTGAACTATTTTTTGATCGCTCTTAATTTATGCAAACTGTGCATATACTTTACAATGAATTTTGCCTTAATTAAATACTGAAATTTATGATATATAGAGTATTTAGATTAATGGCTGTATACTCATTCTCACTGGATACATTTATACTGTCCAACTATAGAGTATCTATGGACTGATCATGTATCCTCCTATATAGCTACTACTACTCCCTGACTTCTTTCTAACTTCCTAAATAGGCACTCTTCTAGAACACTTCCCATACATGTACTATTTAGGAAATAGAACATTCTAAAATTTTACTAGTTTTTTTCGCTGAGCTTTGCAAGACAATCTTTCAATTGTTGAGTACATTAATGTTGCAGAATAGTTATCAGTAGTAAAAGTAGTAGTCTGGATATAGCTAGTGTTGTTTATATAGTAGTATAGTATAATATTAATATATATATGAACTATATCGTACCTTAATTCAATGCATAGCAATCAAATGGCTATGCTAATTATCGCATATTTGAAAACATTCCCTCAATAGGGGAATATATCTCAATATCTAATCTATTTATCTCAGTATCTCCTCTTTTCAAATTTTGTTGTGCATGAAAATTTCAAGCCAAATTTAATTGCCTTGAAGTTAACAAACATTAGATACGTAGGTTAAACACTATACAATTATTGTACGAATACTCATCATTTGATATATATATTTACGGTCTTCAATTGTGGATATGAGCTAGTAAAATTTGTGGCGTACTGATTTGTACCTAAATTATTGCACTTACTTCCGATAGAATCACATCAACTCCCCCTAATTTCATTCAAGTGGTGTAACTTATAGTTGTAGTACTTACGTGTTAAAGTTGTGGAAAGTACTACGGATTAATAAAAAGTATTTAGTACTCCAAACATCTTAAATTACGAATTATAGCATATTGAGAAAATAGACTCTTTTAAAATTAATTTATAGCAGCTAATACTTATCAGTTTAATTTAATTACTTTATGTAAGTATACTAATACTTAGCAATAAGTGCTCAATTAAGTATATATTACCCATATCAAACTATAATATCGTATAAATTTACCAATAAATATATATATAATGAATAAATTCTTTACATTCTAAAATATGATCAGTGCGTCAAAGGAACAATATTTTAAATAATAGTTTTCCATAAAAAATATTACAATAAACAGCTCTGTTAAAATTTATTTAATTTTTTTTTTTTTTAATCTAATTAATTTAATTTCATATTATCTTATTCTAATTATAAATTGATTTTAATCTCCTATAATTTAATTGATATATATTTATAATATATACAGCTCTTTATTTTACTTATATTCTTTTCAATAGTTATTTTATTAAAAAGGTATAAAAGAAATATTAATTGCCTCTTTACATTATGGTATATTTAGGTGTAAAGACTCCATTTTTTGATTTGACAATATTGGGTTGCTCAGGTGGTCCTTTAGACGGTAAAACATGTTCATTTTTTCTTAAACCTAGTTCTATATCATATATGAATTTACTAGAAAATGATAATAAAGATTGTTTGTTATGCATAGATGCTGGAACTGGTTTATCTGGAATAGTAGATATCTTACAAAATGAAAAAAATCAATCGATAAATGAAAATGCTGGGGGGCAACAATCACAACTTATAACTTCAAATTATTTATTAGATCTATACTCAGATTCAGAGAATGTTGAATATTACACAAAATGGCCAAAAACCAAAAATGCTTTCATAGAACTAAAGAATTTAAATATAAACCCTATACAATTAAGCGCGTGCCTGTTGAATTTAGTATCAACTTATCTTATAACACATGTTCATTTAGATCATATATCAGGATTAGTTATAAATTCACCATCATTTACGAAAACAATTCAACATCCAAGCCCCAAATCGGTATATGGTATACCCACAACTATAAGCTATCTTGAAGATTATATCTTTAATGGTAAAGTTTGGCCAGATTTAAGTACAAAAGATTGTGGAGAACTAATAAATTTTAAAACATTAGAACCTTTACAATTCCATGATGCACAATTGAACAATATAAAATCAATAGATAGAGATTTGAATAGCGATAGATCAAGATCTAGATCTAGATCAAGTTTTGAAAGTCAAGAAGCAAGTTTAGAAATGAGTGGAGATTCACTATTACCAACACCTGAATCAACTGATGATGATGAAAATCAAGAACAAGAATGGACGGATTTGAACAATTTCTTCAAAGTAAAATCATTTATGGTTTCTCATGGAACAATTCATGTCTCGGGAAATCAAGAAATTTATCAAAGTACTGCATTTTTAATTGGTTCAAGAAAGACAAATGATAAATTATTAATGTTTGGAGATGTTGAATCTGATAAAGTTTCTAAAAACCCTCAGAATCATTTCATTTGGAATAAAATATCACCTTTCATATTGAATAAATGCTTGAATAGTATTATTATTGAATGTGCATCAGTTAATGTCCCACCACATGTTCCTTTATTCGGACATATGACACCTAATAATTTAATCTTTGAATTTAGAAAATTAAGAAAAAACTGTATTAATATTAATAACAATATTCATATTGATGAAAATAATAATGACAATGATGACGATAACTCTAGTGAATACAGTGATGACTATGATGAATATACAAATAATGATTTTCAACCATTAAAAAATTTAAACGTTATTATCATACATGTTAAAGAAACTTTTGATACATATACTCCATCTTCACAATTAATTAAATCATCAAATTCATCAGGAGGTAGCACGAGTACCTTTAATTCAAAGACAAATGAATTAGAAATAGATGATAAATTTCATGATCCTAGAAAATTAGTGTTAAAAGAACTTGAAGATTTAAATAATAAATTCAATTTAGGAATATTATTCACTATTGGTTTACCTGGTTTAACTTACTCTATTTGAAAAAAAAAAAAAAAAAATCATATACATACATAAAAAGAGATTAATTGTTGCATTAATTACTTGCTATGATTCAGTTTGCATTACATATACACGCATATATCGATCAATATATTCTCATTCGTTCATACCTTTTCTAATAAAGTAAACTACACTTGTAAATTAAACAATTGAATTCTAATATTTTGATTTTAATATTAAGCAGTAGTGAATATAAAGTAACAAGAATAAAAAGATGAAAAGAAGGGTTGAAGTAAAAAAATTTATAAAAAAAAAAGGTAGACAAGTATTTATATATTTATGAGTTCATGAAACAACTAATAGTTAAGTTATTATCTAAACAATGTAATAACCTTCAGAAACACCATTGTAATACAAATCATAAGGTAATTGTTCATCTTCATCATTAACATTAACAATTGAAGAAATATTAACTTCACCAACATTACTAACATCATTAATTTCCTTGGAAACATCAAAAGTAACTTCCATTGGGAATAACATTTCATCATCATCAATATTTGGACATTGAACTTCAAATGAGCCAGTTGGGAATTCAGATAATTGAGAAATGGTAAATTGTAAACCTTCTTCAATAAAAGTTAAATTAACATTATCATTTTCAGAACTTTCAATAGTAGCATTTGAAATTGGTAATATTAAATTAACTTCTTCAAGTAATTTAGATTCAGTGTAAACTTCTGATAATTCATATTCAAAGGTTAACGTTGCTGAACCATCATCATTTGTATTAACCCATGTGGTAATCATAATTGGTAATAATACATTTTCATCAGTTGATTTTGGAGTTGATTTCCATCTTAGAACACCTAATGGGGAATCATTTGATGGGAATGGCTTGGAAGGGTCTTTTAAACCAATCATTGATGTAGAATTAAATAAATTCTTATCAACATTTGGATGAGTCTTATATTGAGTTGAAATTTGTGATGAATTTGCTAAACTTAATTTAATTCTCGATGTAGCTAATGATGCATCATTAATTCTTAATTGTAAATCACCTTTAACTTCACTTGATGAAATTGAACCTTCTCTAGTTATTTGACCACTAAATTTTTCATTTATAATTATTAGAATACCATTATTTGAAATCTTTTCTTTAACTTGTTCCTTTTGTGATGGTGATGGTTGAGAATATGCAGCTTGTTGTTGTGATAATTGTTGATGATGAGAAGGAGCAGGAGTATTGATTAATAATGATTGAGAATCACCTCCTAATGATGGTTTATTTGATTTTTTACCTAATTGTAAACCAGATTTTCTTGGTGGAGCATGAGCCAATGGTTTTGTTGGAGCTGGTGAAACTTCAGGTTCATTATATTGTGGTTGTTGAGTTTGTTGATAACTGTTATATTGGAATGCTTGTTGTTGTTGAGATTGTTGTTGATATGAAGAATCAAATGGATCAGCCTTCTTTTTCATCATTTCTTTTCTCTTAATTTCCTTAGCTTTTCTCTTTCTTTCTTCGGTTGCTTCTAATTCTTTATTTCTTTCAATAATCTCTTGAATCTTTTCTTCGTGTGAATCCATTTCTAAGAAAGTAAGTATTTGACTTAATGAAAGGTTTTCTTTATATCCTAAGTTAATTATTTCATCAAATAAACTTAAAATTTCAAAACAATTATCAAAGATTTCTCTTTCATCAACGGTTCTTAAAATAGAAGTAATTGTTTGAGTAAATAAATGTAAAGTATCAATATCCTGTAAAATGTTAGATTGACGATTGGTAATTAAGACAATATAAAATTCTTCCAATGGTTGATAAACATATCTAACATGTTCATCTTCAACTGTTGTATGTTGATTTTTAGTTGAATCAGATAATAAACTTGGGAAGGCAGCTAATAATGCAGTGACTCTATCCTTGGATAAGTCTTTAAACTGTCTAGAGAGTAAAGCCTTACCTCCACGTGAACAAATAGAAGCAGCTAAGACGGCCATTTTCAATCAATTGTAGATTACTTAATTGGATTTGATTAAATTTCAACTTGAATGTTTATAAAAGTACGCGAGTTCCAAATGTGAAATTAAGAACTTTATAGTTAGCGTATAACTGGACAATCAAATGTGATATAATCTGACACTTATGATCTCAAAGAATTGCGTATTCTAAGCGCTCGGTTCAATTGATAATAATCAAAATAAGATAGAATCAAAGATACCAAATGCAATAGCCACTGAAAGTTGACAACTGTTTACTTGTCTGATCCTGAAAGAAAAAAGGTTCAACAACCAATTTTGATCTCATAGTTAACGCTCACTATGGCAGATCTCTGTTGAGTGGTTCATAACCATTTTTTTATGAGTGGTGGTGCACGGGAGATGGTAGATTTTTCAGGTAGATTTTACAGATGGGAGAGATAGTTCAGATGGTATTGGATTGGATGGGAGACTCACTCACAAGTGAAAAGAGAGTGTAGTGTCAAATTATGAAGACAGATTACTACGAGCTTCTGGGAGTTACCTCAGACGCTACAGATGTGGAGCTGAAGAAAGCGTACCGTAAGAAAGCTCTTCAGCTGCATCCCGATAAAAACCCAGACAATGTGGAAGAAGCCAACATAAGGTTTGCGGAAGTTAGAACAGCTTATGAAACACTTAGTGACTCCCAAGAGAGAGCGTGGTACGACTCGCATAAGTTTCAGATCTTAAGAGAAGATTCAGATAACACTAATGATAGCAGTTACGATGATAGCTCAACACAGACATATTACGCAGGTACATCGGTCGATGACATTAACAGATACTTCGATGCCTCTCTGTATTCAAGAGTAGATGATACGATATATGGAATGTACAGAGTGGTGTCAGTTCTTTTAGAGAAGATAGCAAGTGAAGAAGTTGAAGCTGGTAAACAGCAGAATATTCCTGGTTTTGATAAATTTAAAGATAATACAACATTTGCTAGCGCTTGTAGTAATGAAGAATTACTGTTCCCAAAATTTGGTAACTCAAATTCAGATTATGGAAATGAAGTTAGAATATTTTACAAAGTATGGCAGAATTTTCAAACAGTTAAAACATTTGCATGGTGTGACGAATATAGATACTCTACTGCTCCTGATAGAAGAACGAGAAGATTGATGGAAAAGGAAAATAAAAAACTGAGAGATAATGGTCGTAAAGAGTACAATGACACAGTCAGAAAGTTTATAAATTTTATCAAGAAGAAAGATCCTAGAATCAATCCAAATGCAGCGAAGAAGTTTGAACAAGATAGAATCAAGAAGCAACAGAAAGATGTAAAAGAACAAGCAAAGAGAGAAAAGGAAGAAAGACAGAGACAGCGACAAGAGTATGAAGAACAAAATTGGTCAAGCGTAAATCCAGATGAGTTAGCAGAAATTGAAGAGCAATTGAATAAATTGTATGAAGAGGAAGCTAAACTAAACAGTGACTTCAATGACTCAAGTGACGATGATGGTAATTTATTTGAATGTATTATATGTAATAAGAATTTCAAAAGTGAAAAGCAATTCAATGAACATGAAAAGTCTAAGAAACATATCAAACTTCTGAAAAAATTACAATGGGAAATGAGAAGAGAAGGTATTGAGTTAGGTATTGATGATACAACTTTTGTGCAAGAAGAGGATGATGATTTTGAAACTGCTGATGAAGAACTTGATGATGATGAAGCTTCTGTCTCAGATGATGTGGAAAGTGAGTTTGATGAAGATTTAGAGGAGGAAGTTGATGCTGAAGAAAAAGACACAGAAATAATAGATTCCGACGTAGAAGAATGTGAATCTGAGAGTCCAAAGGAGGAACACTTAGAAGTGGATGATGAAGTTGATAGTGATTTGGATTATGAATCATATACCCCAAAATCTTCAGCTTCCAAAAAGAAAGCAAAATCGAAGAAGGAGTCAGAATTAGAAGCATTAGCTTCTAAACTTGAGAATAACTTGGGCATTTCAGACAATGAATCAGATGATGACTGGTCAACTAATAATCAAAAGAAAGCAAAGGGTAAAAAGAATAAAAAGAAAGGGCCCCCAACTCCAGGATCTCAAGGATCGCTATCAACTCCACCACCAATGTCTAACTCTTCCTCAAAATCTCAAAACAATAACTCAGAGTTTTGTGCCAACTGTGGACAAGGCTTCACATCAAGAAATAAGTTATTCCAACATGTTAAAGAAACTGGGCATGCAGCTGCTCCTTCGAAAGTGAAGAAGGGTAAAAAATCAAAAAAGAAATAGACAACTTAATAATTTAATGCATACTTGATAATATATAATTCATATATCAAAAACTAATTGTAATATATCCATTAGACTAGATTTGCTTTTTTCTCTATTGATAAGTGGTAAGTCTCCTCTAGTCAAGTATATGAACAAAGTTCTAGCTAGGAAGCAAAAAAAAAATAACGAATGAGGCAGACAGGAATTGAACCTGCAACCCTTCGATTGCACTGGTTAAATTTTCCAACTGGAGTCGAAAGCTCTACCATTGAGCCACTGCCCCATCATTAAAACGTGACAAGAGTAATTTTTTTGATCCGACACGAACTTTTAGCATGTTTCCGGAATTACCCTACCTGACCAAAAATTAGAAATTCTCTATTAATCCAATTGAAAAAGCCTCTAGAAGTCTGGAAAGCTTACCCAATGAAAAGCAACACAAGTTACAACTACTAATAAGCTTTTAATTTTTTCAAACTTCAAATTGAGCTAGAAAAATTCAATTCCTTTTTTTTTGCAGAAAAAAACTATAAAAGATAGAAAAATTCCAAAAAAATTGCGAAAGGAGATACAAAATTAAGTATAGAGCATTTTGAAGCTCAATAGCAAATAATACAGCACTCATGAGGCATTCTAAGCTATCATTCAGCTTGTAGCATTTTGAAAAAAGTAATAAAATGGTTTCTGTAATAGATATGTGATTGATTGATGATAAAATTGGCCATCTATGAGGAAAAGTACAAGTTGGTTTTATTTCAAGCAACAACGTTATATTAGATAGTTACTGTTAGATGTGATATATGGTGTTACTAGGAATAACACACATTGACAAATGATAAACATATCGTTTACTACGTCAAAATCATTTCGATTGAATCTCAATGCTTCAGAAAACGATCCTGATTCCTGCTCAATGAGCTGACAATCTAACTTTGAAATATGAACACCATGATTGATAGCAATCATGGGTCTTGAGTTGTTTTTTCTTTAAGGATATCTCTGAAAAACTCTGGGACCTTGGTGCTTCTTATGTTGTTTGATAAATCATAGCTAGATTTATCTAATATACCAATATACATTCTGTGGAGCTTGTTATCTAGAATTATGATCTCATATAAGTCACATCGGCCACCAGCTGCAACTAAAAACCATCCAGCATGATTTTGATTGGAAAGATATTCTCCAACAGACTTGAGGTTTTAGCAAGCAAAAAAATAATATTCCGATACCGGGAGTCGAACCCGGGTCTGCTCGGTGAAAGCGAACCATGATAGCCGTTACACTATATCGGAAATTGTTAAAAAAAATATGGCCATCTTTTTTAGACTACAATGGTCAATCTCACCTGATGGCAATAAGATTTAGTAAAATTATCCCGTGATAGCCAATATTTTATCATATCAGTGTCAGGAGGTTCAACTAGCAATTGAATAACCTGGTACTGTTTGCCACGTCCTCATTCGTGGGTCCATATACTGCCTGATAATCAGTATATGTTCTGTTTCCAATATAATTTAGATCATAATCTTGTAATTAAATCGCTTGACTCTTTATTAGATCTATATAATTATACAATCACATACGTGAGATATTATC
>JAJLVC010000021.1:0-26794 GCA_030570175.1 Wenyingozyma methylovora | reverse complement strand
ATAGTCTCCCTCAATTGTTATGTAACTGAGATTCCGAGTAATCTTTTTGAAGTGCCTAATTCTTATGAGCTAAGCATTTACTCTGGAAGAGCATCTTTTAGGAAGCTGTGCATAGTAATCTTCTAGTGCAACTTATCTCCCTGCAACTTGTTTTGCTTGATGTATCTTAGTTTAAATATAAGGGTAGTCAACGATTGAACATAAAAATGATTGAATGTCTAGATTTCAAAAATTTAAATTTATAAAAGTATTTATGATGCTCAATTAAGGTATACATCCTAATTAATATTTTTCTATTCAGCTTTGAAGTTGGAAAATGTACTCTCATAGTTGCAGACTGTATACTGATACATGGCGACAAAGCTTCAAATAAATTACTATTGGGTATGTTTATATTCACTCACTATTCATTATTTATAATTACCACATCTCAATTTGTTTTACTGCATTAGGACACATTTTTTCTAAATCTTTAGAGCGATAAAATTGCAGACTCATTTATTGAGCCATATCTTTGTTTGTTTTCACAACCTCCAGAAGATAAGAAGTCTTTAGTACTCACCTGGAATTGATCTCAGAGGCAAGATGGTCGATAGTAGACCAGCAAGCCCGATTACTATAGATGAAGAATACATCCGGAGATCTGACTATGACGCTCCAGATTCCTCCCTGAGAAACGCTACTGAAAGCGATGACACCAGTGGAACCAATTTCTATCATACTTTGAATCGCAATAGGTCACAGGTATCATTGAAAGCGAACTCGCTAATACTCAAAGACTTACAGACTCCCGAAACTACAACAGCGATAAATTTAGATAATGTTAATGGAGAGGAAATACTTGTTAATACAACAATGTCTGATCAACATAGCTCTGCCTTATCTTCTAAAAACACTCCTGTACTGACAGTTTTCAGTGGAAATACAGATGAAGATGATGGCAATTATGATGACAACATTAGCTCATTTCCAAGTGACACACCTGATGTGGGTAGAATGCTAAGCGAACTGATAAATGATAGAGAGAGTAGCATCAATCACAGCATGAGTGCTAGCATGTTCAGTGAGAATACAAAGAAAACGACAAGACCAATGGGCATGTATGAACAGGATGACATACCATTAGATTATGGTTTTCAAGTTGAACACGCTGATAACAACCCAGACGATGAAGTTTTCTTTCGTAATAAGAAACACTTCTTTATCTTGTCTTCTGCAGGTAAACCTATATATTCTATGCATGGTTCAGATGATATCCTTATGATTTACTCCGGTGTGATCCAAACCATTGTTTCCTTTTTTCAATATAGCCCAAACGGTAAAACAGAGAAATTAAAGTCATTTGTTGCAGGGAAAGTCAGATTCTTATTTTCTAACCAATCTCCTATCATATTAATGGCAACTTCTACTCTTGGCGAGTCTGATATTGAGTTGAACCAGCAATTGGATTTCCTTTACAATTTTTTGTTGACTACTTTGAGTAAGCCTCATATTGATAAAGTTTTTCAAAGACGTGAAAACTTCGATTTAAGAAAATTGTTAGGAAGAGCTGATATTGCATGTTTGGATAGTATATGTAATGATTTGGCAAACTTCAATAACCCTGGTTTAATCATAGGTGGATTAGAGTGTTTGAAAATGAAGAAAACGATAAGAGGTAAGATAGAATCATTAATGCTTGCTAACAAATCTGACAATTTACTATATGGAATGCTCGTAGCTCCTGGTGGGCGTCTTATAACCGTTTTAAGACCAAGGAAACATACATTACACACATCAGACCTCCAACTTCTATTCTCGATGATCTTCAATACCAACACTTTTAAAAATACCACTCCTGATAATGATGAAGAAGTTTTTGATACTTCAAATGAAGAGTTTTGGGTTCCTCTTTGTCTTCCAAAATTCAATTCCAGTGGATTTCTTTACTCTTTCATTCATTTTTTGGATCTCAAGGATTATGAAAATATGGTCAAGCATGACATTAACATGGACATCTTGAATAAAGATACGCACAAGGCTGACTCAAGTAAAATCGCAGTTATTCTGATTAGTGTATACAAGGATTCATTTTTTGAAATGAGAAAGATAGGTAAATCCATAATTGAAGGACTATGTTCAAGTCGAACTATCTATAGAGAGTTATACAGATCAATTATTGGAACACAAGGTATAGATGGTACCACAGGTTTATCGTCAGGTCGTATTTCACCAGTTGATATACCAGCACCTTTGATTAAACATTTCATTTTTAAGAGCAAAAGACATACTCAGTATGTATTCCCAAGAATTCAAGGTAACTTCAACGATGTCGAGGATGCTGTTGTTCGTGGTCAATTGATGATGATATATTCTTACTTGCACTCCAAAATGATTATTAACAATATGAATGGAAGCTCGAATAATGCGTCTAATGCTGGACATGAAGATGATTCACTGGAAACAAGCAATTTTATAACATACGTTAAATGGAAGGTTGATAAAAGTGGCGACACAGTCGTTGGTCTGCTTATATCAACACCCAACTATGAAGTTTACGCTATTAACAATGGTGGCATTGTTGATAGAAATATTCTATTTAAGAGTTGTAAGAGTATTATCAGATGGTGTAGAAAGAATGAGGACCGTTTATTTGTTTCAGGAGGCGCTGTATTTTAGATTATCTATATACCGATCTATATATGTTATGAATATACGAAAATGAAAATCGAAAAATAGTATTTCCCTAAATCACTCTAACCATTCATGAGCGTGCTTATAGGCATTCACCAATCCTATAAAATGGGAGAAAGCTGATAAAACAACTAATATATGAAAAATCTCGTGTGAATTTCCCCATATATCAAATGTTCCTGGGCTCCATTTTTCTGGGAATCTTGCTGCGTACAAGAAAGCTCCAAATATGTAACCAAAAGCTTCCCATAAAACCCAGTATAAACCAGCTCTTGCAAATGTTTCATCTATACCAAATATATAAAGGCCATAAAAGATTGGAAACACAGAAGATAAACCAAATATCACAAACATTGCCGCTCTAAAAGGTCTCCATTCTGGAGTTCTAAAGTTTGAGTCAAGACTTACGAAAGCACAGATAAAGCCAAGTATAACAGTGATAGAAATGAATGTCACATAAGCGGCCGGTCTATCAATCAATGAGTAGTATATAATACCTATCATTGAACATGATATCATCATCACTATTCCAAAATAATCTAATTTATTACCAAATATTGAAATCTCGAGAGAATGACATTTCAGACAGTGAAAGGAAGCACTCAGTGTAAGGCAGGACATAAACCCTAAGAAAAATAAGTAAAACATGAAGTAGTCTATAGCGCTTGTAGTTACATAAATTGGAATGTTGATGGGTATGTAGCTAATCAAGTTTGGTGAATCTTTCTTAGGGAAAACAAATTCGGAAAGGATCAGAAGAGCAATTGGTAACGCCAAACCAGGAAGCAAATGAGTATATATATTGACTGATTCATTATGCATATATAAAAGTGATCTCAAACATTCTTTCATGCTCTGTGTTTCTTTGACGTAGCCATCAAGAATATAGTGATTATCCTTTTGCCAATCTGGGATTTCATGATATTTATAGAGTCTGACTCTTTTTTTGCTCTCCAAGCAGCAATCAGCAGATGAATTTTGTCCAAGTAGCTCTGATTCTTCGGTAGAATTTTCGGATTGCATATTTAAAGTGTCTTTGTGGGTTTCGATTTGTCTGTTCCTCAAGGCCATCGAGCCGCTTTTCTTAAATATCTTTTTATTACGCAATGACTATACTGTAATATCAAACGATTGACAGTCTGCAATTAAAGCAAATAAATATGTATTCTGTAGGTAATGCTCTAAAGTGTTGGCAATTCTGTATAGCAAAATGTACTCTACAAAGAAGAAGAAGAAGTGTCAGATGATCTCATCCTAATCAAATCAGATAAATCCAGAAAAAATTCGGAGTGGTGTCTGTTGGGGTGAGATTCAATTTTTTCGTACTGCGATCTCCAAGCTGTTTAGTCGCTCCCCTTAAAATTGGCTTCCTCGTTACCCAAGGAAGCTTTCGTTGGGCTAAATAAGGGGCTACCAGAAGTCAATCATTTGATCATGCCTAAGAAAACAGAACAAGAGAGAAGGTTGTTGCATATGCTCAATTTCAACGGCAATGCCAACAAGTGTGGTGAATGTGGAGCTACATATCCTACATGGGCTAGTTGGAATCTTGGAATTTTCCTGTGTGGACGTTGTGCCTCTATTCATAGAAACTTAGGACAGGATATATCCCGTGTCAAATCATTGAGTTTAGATAATTGGTCCACATATGAGTTAAACACTTTAGAATCCATCGGAAATAGAGAGAATCATAAAATTTGGAATAATAGAAAAGTTCCATTCCCTTATGACGATGATGATAAAGATGCCATCACTTTATATTTGAGAGATAAGTACATTGCTGGTAAATTTCGTACTACTCCAATTGATCCAGAGGACTACAATATTGATGAACGTGCTGAGCCATCAAGATCAAGTTCAAGATCTAGATCAAGCTCTAGATTTGGATCATCCAGGGGCTCCGATAGATTTGATGATAACATCCATCGTCGTGTTACTACATCTGAAAGAAAAATGTATATGGACAGGGCAAGAAAAATGAAGTATGATATGGGCTATGAAGATGAAGAATTGAGCATTGCAGCTCTTGCAAGTACTCGTGGAGACATAAAAGCTGCAGCCAAGTTACTAGACAACGATAGATATTCAGGAAATGGTTCCAGTAGAGGCTCAGAGGAAAAACCACCTCCATTACCAAGAAGAAGACCAACTGCAGGAGCTTTGCTCGACCCAACTAAGACTGGAACAGCTCCCGAAGTTGATTGGCTCTCAGGAGAAGCACCAACAAGTGCTGTACCAAGTACTGCTGCTAATGTTCAAATTTATCAATATGTCGATCCTGCGACAGGCACAATTCTATATGTTGATCAGAATGGTCAACAGTATATTGACCCTGCAACTCAACAACAGCAACTCTTATTACAGCAACAACAACAACAGCAAATGCTGTTAATGCAACAACAACAACAGATGCAGCAAGCACAGAAGACAGGCATTCTTTCGTTGTATAATCAACCTCAACAAACTCAAGCTCAGCAAACACAACCCACAGGTGCTGCTCCAAGCATGAATGAATTGCTTATGCAACAACAGCAACAACAGCAGATGGCCTTACAACAACAGATGATGATGCAACAACAGCAACCACAGCAATATCAACAAACCTACTTTAACGGATTCTGATTGATATTCAGTATGTAACATATTTACTATAAAATAAAACTTTGGAATGCTATATTTTATTTAACTTAAGTGAGCTATGAATGTCTACACGCAAACTCTTTCTTCCCTCTCAGTAGCCAATGCTCCATTCCTTACCAAATAAGTAACTGATACCAACCACTTTATCAATATTATAATGTACGTACATCCCGGTGTAGAGGTTCATAAGAATATAGATTCACAGCCGCAAAAAATTTTTCACTAAGATAATTTTTTTCTCAAGTTTGTAATGTAGTAAGACATATAGATGAGCAGGTTCCTATTCAAAACAACCCACAAGAGTACTATCCAGCTCACCATAGAAGTATATTTGATCCACAACTTTTGTACATAGTGGTTATACCGATATACTAGAGATTTCTTGCATAGATATATATCAAAATGCTGAGCCGAAGTACCTTACGCCCTATAAGATTTCTTAGATCCCCATGCGATGCCATAAGGGTTCTACCTATACAGCAACAGTTCAGAACTGTTGTATTTGGAGTAAGGCATAAGAATAAGAAACAAAGCCAAGATTCAGCACAGCAACAAACACAGACAAAGGAACTCAGACAAGCAAATACCCAGGTGCGGAGTCGGAAGCATAAGAATGAATCACAAACCAACTACAGAGAGAACAGAAAGACAGAGAACTTTGAGAGAAAAGTAGAAGAAAGTTTGAACCAACAAATAGCAAATATTGAAGCCTTTACAAAGAGAATTCAGGATGACATAAAGCAGAGGAAAGATAGAGAACAACAACAACAAGTCGCCAAAGAACTCGAACTGAAAGCAGATGAACAGGAAATTGATGAAGTTGAGATCGAAGCTGATGTTGATGAAATTTACAATGCATTACTTTTAGAAGAGAAAACACCAGAAAACAAATTCGCCAGTCTTATTTCTCCAAAATCTGAAGTCACAGAAAATGATGAGCATTTAATTGAGGAAGAACGTACTGAAGAGTTAGCTTTATTTCCACAGGCGAAAGTATCGGCAAACTTACCACCTGTTTTGATAGAGAGAATGGGTGAATCTTTGAAGTTTATTGCAAACAAGGAGACACAAAACTGGGCCCCAGTTATTGAAAGTATTGAGCAGAATGGCGGATTGTCAACATTGAATGCTAGCGAAGTGGCACAATTGTTAAGTAGCATACCTAAATCTCAAAGAGCAGATTGTGTTGCCAAGATTCATAAAATGACAGAAGAAGCAGACATAACGAAAACCATCAGTCTTTGTAATCTATTCATGGCTTCATATAATTTAGTTCATGCAAAAGACAAGAGATACAAAAGTTGTTTGGAATCAATTGAATCAATATACAATGAAATAGGCGAAAATGGATTGACACCAACTATTGTTACTTATGGTATTATGATAAACTCATACTCCAAGACTACCAATATCAAGAAAATCAAGGAAATGTTGACTGTAATGAAAGAAAATGATTTAAAGCCTACAATGGTTATTTATACATCTATTCTACAATGTTATATAAGAATGAACAATTATAAACTTGCATCGGATACTTTCCATACCATGAAGTTCTTATCCACTGAAACATCACCATCTTCACAAACATATACATCTATGATGCTTTTAGATGTTGCCAATAATAATGTTGAACATGCACTTGGTCTTTTTGACGAAATGAAATCATCTATAAATCCAGTTAGACCTGAAGGACGTACCCTCTTAGCCCTTGCTAGAGGCTGTTCTACACGTACAAATCTGTTACAAAGAGGTTGGGAATTCATCATTCAGTACTATGCCAATGATTATCCTATGGATAGTTTAGTAATTGAAATCATGATGCAATTAGCTAAACAAGATGGCGATCTAGAATTAGTTAGAGCATTATATTTAACCATGGCTGAAAGTAAAACAAGAGCAAATGGTAAACTTGTACAACCAGGTGGTGTTGCTATGAAAATGTTATTCAATGCTTATTTCACCTTTGATCCAAACAAGAAGCCAATTTCTGAAGTTAATGAAAGGGTCAATGCAATTAGAGTTAGAACTATGGAATTAGTCAATTATAATTTCCATCCTGAATGTCCTCCAATGCTCCCATTCCCAGTTAAAGATGATAAACTAATTCGCGCAGAAGCTGACGCATTATGGAGTTATACAATTTTGAAAGATCCAGATCTTATTAATGAACAATTAATTGAAGCTTATCTTTTTGTGTATGTTGCTCGTTCACCTGAACTTCAAGATTTCATCAAATTATTTGAAAGATTAACATATTTTGAAAAAGATGAAGAAACAACGGGAACTACTACTATAGAAGAACCTGATGTTGAAGTTTCGATAATGGAAGAACACGAATTTGAAGAAGAACGTGGATCAACTTTAGAAGAATTAGAGAATAAACCTCCAGCATTACGTATGGGACAAGCTATAGATTACAAATTTCCAAGAACTGATAGACTTTATAACGCATGTATGCATGCTGCCAGAAAATTCAAAGACTTAAGTTTTGCTCAAAAGATCTGGATTGAACGTGGTAAATATCGTAAGACTTCATCCTTCCAAAAATTGAAACCATCAGAACAAGATAAAGCCGATTTCAAATTTGCTCGTTCAATGCTTAGTTGTTTTGTTGAAGTTGGATCAGTAATGGATGGATTTCAGCTTGTATTGAGCTCTCAAAAGAGATTTGTTTGGACTTATTATCATTTAAAAGGTTTAATGAAGTTAGCTGAATCATTAGGATATACTAATGTTACAAAAGAATTAAGTGCTGTTATCAACAGAGGTAACAAATTTTTACGAAAACACAATTAATTATAGAATAAAATACGTTTATTTATTAAAGCAAACATAACAATGCATGTAAATAGAATAAAATACTGTATATATATATATAAAAGAATAATACTTTTTGTCTTGATATATGAATAAAGAAAGACCGTTTATTTTTCAGTTTTATCAGTTTGATACAATGCATCTAAAAATGATACTATAAGCTTTTGAACGATACTAGCAGTTTGAATACTTCCTGCAACACCATAAAGAACAGCAGTATCACCTTCTTTTGCAGTGTTACCCATATCTACTAATTCTTTGACAGATGATTTCAAATCACTTATTAATTCAGGTAATACAGGAACAGTTAACCTTGTAAGCGCTATATGTAAAGCATTCGGTTTTTGTAAAGCACTATAATGCCAGCCTTTCTTACTCAATATATCACCAAGTGTATGAACGTTAAATAATGAAGATTTGAAAGAAACAACAGATAAAAGAGGGTCACCGATGACTTCTAATTCTGGTATTTCATTTTGAATAACTTCTTTTAACTTACGTGCAGCAGTAACAATATCTTTACATGAATCGGTATATCCTTGATCGCCAATATTAATCATAGTAGCCCAACAGCCAACACTTAATGCACCAGGCCTTGAACCAGCTAATGTTGGAGAACCATATAAACCACCTAACCATTCTGTTGTAACATAATATTGAGCTTCACGTAATTCAGGGTTACGATACATTATAACTGATGAACCTTTCGGAGCAAAACCATATTTATGAGTATCACAACTAATTGAAGTAACACCCTTAACTCTGAAATCAAATGGTGGAATATCATTGAAACCTGCTTTCGCCATGTAAGCAACAATAAAAGAACCTAAACAACAATCAACATGAAGAGGAATACCCAAAGGATAGGCAATTTTACTTAAACCTTCAATATCATCCATGATACCATGCGGGAAATTAGGAGATGATCCAACTATAAGTACAGTATTCGAATTGACTAATCTTTTAACAGCTTTGAGATCAACCTTATAATTGTCACCCAGTGGAGCCGTTCTTAAAGTTATGTTAAAATACTTAGCAGCTTTAAAAATAGCAGCATGGACACTTACAGGAGCAACAATTTCTGGTTTCTTGATATTCTTATGTTTTAAACCATATTCTCTAGCTGATAAGCATGCAAGGAGTAAAGATTCGGTACCGCCGGATGTAGTTGTACCACAACCTGTTGATGGAGCGTTAAACATTTTCAAAACCATTGATACGATTTCAGACTCCATTTGTCTGACACCAGGGAAAGCATCTGGATGGAGCTGATTTGCAACTGCATACATGTGGAAAGCTTTACTCTGTAAATCAATAAGATTATCACCCCCATGGTACACAGCACCTGAGATTCTACCAGATTTCCAGTCAGTTGCCTTGATTAGGTCCAACGACTCTAATTTACGCAACACTTCAGATTCAGATAATCCAGTAGATGGAATTGTATTAAATGAAACATCATCCGCTTTGACTATCAGTTGATCTTCAAGAACCGCTTTTGTACTTTGAAGCTCGGTTTGAACCTTCTTCCTTAGCGATGGAACTGTGGAGAGCAAGAAAGAGTAAGTTGATTTAGCACAACTTTCATATAGCGCTTTGACCAAACCGACCAAACCGTAGCACTTTATGTTAAGGTACAAGCTGTTCAAAATATGGTAAATGAATACAACTAATAGGAGATCTTTCAGAAGCTCAAGGAATCCGGATTGTAAATAGTAATTCTTCATTAGTACTGGTAGATCATTGTACAGCTTCTTGGTATCAAATTTAGCTTTAAAGTCTTCCAAGGACATGATGTACGGGCTAAACATGTAAATGAGATTATAAGTTCAGTTAATTCAGGTTGTCTGATTGAAATGTGGAGAATTTGTATTCAATCAATTTGAGATGAGCAAAGAGTTGATTAAATAGCAGTCTTTGAAAACACTTGATTGAAGTCAATTAAGGGAGTATGAGTAGATATAAATACAGTTCAACAGACTAATAACAATATGAAACGAAAGAAACAAAGGATGACTCGGATAAAATGGTAAAGTCTGGAAGTTAAGTGCCCTCAGTACCTTATAATTAATTGAATTATTTTTCTCTTTCGTGGGTTAGCGCTGTAATTTGTAAATTAACTGTAACCGATGGGAGAAGAATTAAGAGCACTTTTCAGTAGATAAGCCGTGATTGTATGGCTTTTTCTGTTTGTGTTTACAAGTTACCGGTACTATAGCTCATTTGTCACAACATATCCAATCTTAGCTGTTAGCGAGGAAAGTAACACGAAAGAAATTAAGCTTTTGAAGTAGTTGGCTGGTTGATGAGCTTGAGATCAGGATTACTATGTCTGTCAGAATACGTACACGAATTGAAGATATCTATAGCTAACACAAACCACATTGCACCCAATCTATTACTACAAGAGGATACAACGAGAGATTACTATGACCTTATTTCATCAACTCCAGACTCGCTGAAGCTAGGTATGTCTGTTGACAGAATGAATTTGACGATACCATTTGCTTTCAAAATTGCCGAAGACTCACAAAATACCGATTGTCTACTTGAGATTGGATCAGGAAAGGGGTACCTATCTAGGATTTTGACAAACCAATATAATTTCAAAGTATCATGCATTGACTACAACACAGACAAACTTCATTCTAGTTTTAGATTACAAAACTTGATAAATTCAGACAAATTGAAATTAAGCACACAGACTAGACTCAATACCACCAAGGAACTACACAATTTGAAGATCATCCACTGCAAACTTGATGGGTTGCACAACTTGGAAACTGCATTAAATGATTCGTTAAGATTTTACAAAATTGATAAAAGTTCAGAAACAACAGTTGTTAATGTTAACCTCATTGGCTTAAAGATATGCGGAGATCTCCCTGGGAAATTAATTGAATGGATATCTGAATTCGAGAGTGATACCATTAAGATCTCCAAGGTAATCATGGTACCCTGCTGCTTCCACGAGAACACTTCATTCCCATTATCTAACACCGTGAAAAGTTTCCCCAACTTGAAAGATTTAAGCGAAATAGAGATGAAGACGCTGATTCTCACCGATTTGGTGTCCTACAGCCAGGAACTTGGAATGGAAGATGTGGACATCGAGTGTCTAACTCAGGGTATGTTTTCAATCTCCTGTAGACTGCCCAATACCACTGTTACCAGGTTCTCTTATAGATAGTTAAGTAGCTGTTATATAGTTAATCGAAAAAAAGTGTCTGGCTCAACATTTAAGTAGAGCCACAGTTTGATTTATTATCTCAAAATTTTGATTACGGAAGATGTATGAATCTGAATGAGAAGATGTGAGACAGTTTGTAATGTTATAGTAGATTAGGCTTCTTTCATCGCTACTTACAGACTTATAGAACAACAATTGTACAGTATCTATTGCTACAAGAAGAAGTATTGTAGTTTGCAACTATAATAAATAGCTATATCCACTTCTGTCCCCTTTTTTCACAATTCATGATAAGAAACTTATTAATTAATTCTAATAGATTCAAGCTTAATTATAGAATAAACAAAATGAGCACCACTACTAAGTCTGTATTACCAACACACAACCAATATTTCAGTTTGGGTGGTAAGGATATTTGGTCATTGATTAACGAAACTGCGGCAGCAGCAGAAGTTGAATCTGGTCGCAAAGTAGTCAATCTTGGTCAAGGATTTTTCTCCTATTCACCACCTGATTTTGCCATTGAAGCTGTTAAAAAGGCTGTTGATTCTCCAATGAACAACCAATATGCTCCAACTAAAGGTAAACCCGCATTAGTTGAATCGTTAATCAAGACTTATTCCAAGCATTATGGTAGACAATTAACAAAGGAAGAGATTTTAGTATCTACTGGTGCCAATGAAGGTATGCTTTCAGTTTTCACCGGTTTTATTAACCAAGGTGATGAAGTCATCGTATTTGAACCATTTTTTGATCAATATATCTCTAATATTGAATTACCTGGCGGGAAAGTTGTTTATGTCCAATTACACCCACCCTCTGATTTCAGTGAAAGAACAGTTACAGGAGATGAATGGACTATTAATTTCGATGAATTAGAAAAAGCCATTTCTCCAAAGACTAAGATGATCGTTCTTAATTCTCCTCATAATCCAATCGGTAAAGTTTTTAACGAAGAAGAATTGAAAAGAATTGGTGATTTAGCAGTTAAACATAATTTTATTATTTTATCAGATGAAGTCTATGAAAACTTGTATTATAAACCAAATTTCACTAGAATTTCCCAGTTAGGTGAAGAAATAGCTAGAAGAACACTTACTGTTGGATCAGCAGGTAAATCATTTGCAGCCACTGGATGGAGAATTGGTTGGGTTATTGGTAGCAAAGAGTTAATTCCATATGCTGCTGCTGCTCATACACGTATTTGTTTTTCAACTCCTGCACCATTACAAGAAGCTGTAGCTAGTGCATTAGATCAAGCTTTGACCAATGGATACTATGAGAAAACTCGTGAACAGTATATTAACAAATATAAGATTTTTACTAAAGTATTTGATGATATTGGATTACCATATACAATTGCAGATGGTGGATATTTCTTATTAGTTAACTTCAAGAAGATTAAGATTCCTACAGATTATGTATTCCCATCTGAAATTGATGGTAAGCCTCGTGATTTCAAATTAGCATTTTGGTTAATTAGAGAATTTGGAGTTGTTTCCATACCTCCATCTGAATTTTACTTGCCTCATCATACCGATGTTATTCAAGATTGTTTAAGATTTGCAGTTTGTAAAGATGACGAAATGTTAGAAGAAGCTGTCAAGAGATTAAGTGTTTTGAAAAATTATTTATAATAAGTATTTAATATATTGATTATATACTGATGAGCTATAATATATATGCTATACTATAGATTTAACATTGACAATTAGCGTCATTCGTTGAATTGTTATTATTCATACTAACATCAATCATTTGAACATCATTACTATTTTCTCCATTATTATTTATTAAATCATCATTTGTATTATCATCACTTAATTCAGGTAATGATTTTGCAATTCTCTTGAAAAGGTTCTTAACATTATAACCATTTTTAGTACTTGTCTCAATAAATATTTTACAGCCTAATTTCTTTGCTAATGTTTCACCTTCTTCTGTGCTGATAACCCTTTTATCTAATAAATCTGATTTATTTGCAACGAGACATACAATTACATTTGGTCCTCTTTCATCTTTCACATCTTTATACCATTTTTCAGTACTTAAAAATGATTCTCTATTCGTTATATCGTATAATATAATAGCAACTTTTGAATCACGTATATAAGAAGGAATTAAAGATCTAAATCTCTCTTGACCAGCAGTATCCCATAACTGAAGTCTGACGGTTTTGTCATCTAGATACATTGTCTTTGATAAGAAATCTATTCCTATTGTAGCTGCATAATGTGAATCAAATGTATCATCCATGAATCTTGTAATTAACGAAGTCTTTCCAACACCTTGATCTCCAAGGAATATAATTTTATACTTTGTTAGCATGTTTTATTTATGTAATGGAATATGCAAGATGTAGCGAGTTGATTTGAGTGGAATAATGAAATAAATGTATATTTTCTATGAAGAATAGCTAGCTGTATTGTCGTATTTTAATGTGGAATAGATCCAGATTCGCCCTTTCAACAATATGAATGTTTATTAACTAATTTAAATTGAATATATCAATATAAAAGTAATAAGATAGTATATCTATTGTATAGCTCGTATATCAATATCTGAAGAATATTATAATATCAATATAAGGGTAGTTAATATCAGTAAACAAGGAGAGATATATATGATGATGAACTGCCTTTACTTGGAATCAACGAGTTTTTATTTTTTACTTTCAGAATTTTGTTAGCGAGCTTTTTTTTGAAATTTGTAAGAGGAGGAGATTAAAAGATTAACAGGGATTAGTGGGTAACTAGAGCAGATAGTGGAGTATAGTAGGGTATTAGAACACTAAGATATAGATAATGTAGCGCTGATATACCAAGTTACAGAAGAGTAGAGTAGAATAACTAATCAAGTGATATTAGAGCAAATATATATACTAATGAAATCTATTTCTTACCAGATTTCTTGATACCACCACCTACTAAAGGACCTTTACCAGCAGCTTTAGCAGCAAATTCCTTTCTGGCCTTTTCGTCTTCCTTTTGCTTTTGCTTAAAGGCAAGTTCGTCTTCATCTAATTCCTTAGTTTTCTTCTTTGGAGCTTTCAAAGCTGTGATAGAATATATTAGTTAGTACTGATCTGTAGAGCATAACGGCTGAGCTCAAATGAGATACTTACGCTTAGCCTTACCACCTTGTCTTCCTGACATCGTATAGTATACTGTATAGACTGTATATATAAGATAATTAGTAACTGATAACTAGTAATTAACAGCATTCAAGCTTATAGAAAGCCAAATAAAATTTAAATTTCATCAAAGGTTCGCAGCCCTTAATTAGTGTGATTTTCCACAGTTAATTTAACAGATCTATCTATCAGTTTATAAGGCTTAGGAGATAGACACTCTACAGAGTTACGCATCCAATTGGTATCTGTAGTCATAATGTTCAGCTCATCACAGGCAGTGACCACTGCTGACAAAGAGAAGATAAAGAGAACGATTCCAAGCAAGACAAACAAGATCTTGGGTGCTGCAATTGCCAGACTATACATTGCTTATCCAAATCCACAAGAATGGCAACCTACTGGATTAACAGGTGCAATTGTCCTCGTAGATGATCTCGTTGGACACACTTTCTTCTTGAAACTCGTCGATGTCATTGGCAACAGAGGTATTCTCTGGGATCAAGAATTATACGTTAATTTTGAATATAACCAGGATCGTAAATTCTTTCATAGTTTTGAAATTGAAGAATGCTATGTTGGTTTATTATTTGAAGATACAAATGAAGCTACTCAATTCCATAAAAAAGTTCTGTCAAGAGAAAAGCATGCTTCAAAGGGAACTGTTCAAAATAAAAACAAGATTGCCTTGAAGAAGAAACCAGATGCTCCAAAACAAGCTGGTTTCAGAGGTGATATGTCGTCAAGTAACGCCAATGGATCAGATATAACTTCTTCTCAAAGAGTAAGAAGAACAAGAGGAGTAATATACTACGATGATTTACCTCCCCCAGAATGGAGATCTTTTTATAAAGAATTAGAAAGCCAAGGAATAACAGAAGATATGATTGCTGATAATAGAGAATTTATAAAAGATTATATTGCAAGTCAAGGAGGTCCACTAGTGGGATTAGAGCCACCAATCCCAAGAAAATATCAATTTAAGTCAAATTCATCAGTACCTGAACCACCAGTATCAAGGCATACTTCTAGTTCTACACGTAAAAAAGCTCCACCACCACCTCCACCACCTGGTGCTAGTGCTTCAGCTCCGAGTGCTTCTTCTACATATGATCACTCTAATGGACACGATGATTACGATTTCTCACCTCCAACTGATTTTGAACCAATAAAAAGAAGTGCTGCTACAACTCCATCTGCTCCACCTGCTCCACCTCCTCCGCCTTCAAATGATACTTCCTCTTCATTACAGTCTGCTGGATCATCAAATGAATCTCCTGCTCAAACTCCACCTCCAACAACAGCACCAGCAGCAACAGGATTTGGTAATATTCCAGCTCCTTCAAAACACCATGTTCCACCTCCTATCACATTTTCAAATCCACCTCCTGCTGCACCAGCTTTCAATGCTCCTCCCAGATTTCAAACTCCAAATCAACAACAACAACAACCTGCACCATATGGATCTGCTCCTGCACCTCCAGCTAGAGGTCCTGTACCTGCACCACCTGCAAGAGGTGCTGTGCCACCACCACCACCTGCAAGAGGTCCAGTTCCACCACCACCACCTTCGAGGGGTGCCGTACCACCACCTCCTCCATCAAGATTAGGCGCTCAACAAACAGGCCGTGCCCCTCCTCCTGCTCCACCTCCAAGAAGAGGTGCTGCTCCACCACCTCCTCCATCAAGAACTGCTGCTCCAGCTGCTCAATCTGCTTCAATGCCATTCCCTGTCCCACAAGCTCCACAATCATCAATGCCATTCCCTGTTCCACAACAAGCTACTCCAATGTCTCCACCGAGAGCACAAGCACAGATACAAAATCCGTATGCTTCACCATATCAGCAACAACAACCACAGACAAATTACATACCTCCTCCTCCACCTCAACATCCTGGTGCTCATCAACAAGTTTCATCTGCACCACCTGCTGCTCCACCATTACCAAGTATGTCTGCCGCAGCTCCTGCAGCAGCAGCAGCAGCTCCAGTTCCACCACCTCCACCTCCAATGCCAACTATGAATAATGCTTCTGCACCTCCACCAGCTCCACCAGCTCCACCAGCTCCTCCAATGCCTTCTATGGGCGGTGCTCCACCTCCTCCTCCTCCAATGCCTTCTATGGGCGGTGCCGAGCAATCTTCTCCAGCTCCAGCCTTACCACAAGTAGATCAAGGAAGAGATGCATTATTAGCATCAATTAGAAGTGCTGGTATAGGATCTTTGAAGAAAGTCGATAAATCACAATTAGACAAACCATCAGTATTACTACAAGAAGCTAAAGGTGAAACTCCAACTGTTTCATCTAGTACAGGTGGTGGTGGTATGCCTGGTCAGCCTGCTAGTTTAGCAGATGCCCTTGCTGCTGCACTAGGTGCTCGTAAGAACAAAGTGGCCAATAGTGACGACGAAGACGACGGAGATTGGTAGCATTCTCATAGATCTAAGCAAGTAAAGTACATAAGTATTACTTAAATTAAAAATGTATTATTATTCATCCCATTTTCGAAGGTAAAAATATTTTTTTCTTCAAGCGTTTAAATAAAAAAAAGTTTTTAACTATGTAGATGGATGAGTGTGTTAGTCGTACTAACAACTTGTACCACACCTAGACAAGAACTACCATGTCAGAAGAAAAGAAAAAGACACCAGAGAATGTCATCCAACTTTTGAAGTCATTAGATGAAGGACTCAACCTTTGGACGAGCAAATTATCATTATCTTATCAAGCTGAAGATAATCAAGAATCGAAGCTTATAACTTCATCAAAATTACAGAAACCACTTGAAGAATTGACCAAATTATGTAAACTTATTCATGCACACACAACGAAGATAGGAATAGTATACAAACCACCAATTAAGAATGAAAATTGGAATGCTGTATATAATACAACAAATGATATATCGACTAATATAGTTTACTTGATTAGTGTAGTTGCTCAAATTTCTGACGAATATGAAGTATATTCAAGTGTCTTTGTAAGTGATTTGAGAGAAAGAGTTAGACTACTTTTCCAAGCTGCAAAACTAATGGTTGAAGAATTGATAAGTATAGTTGAAACAAATGATAACGAAGAAGAAGCAACAGGTAAAGATAGACTTATCATAGTTGGTAAATTATGGGAAGGCTGTGATTCAATTATGGAATTAGTCAAATTGGGTAAATCAGGAGCACTGAAATTAAAATTAAAAGAAACAAATTTGATGATTAATGATGCCTTTGAAGAGTTCAGTGAGTGGTGTGAAAATCCAGTCAAATTTGAAGATGATGATCCATTTGGATTAGATGAGGATTTTAGTGATGATGAGGATGAAGTTACTGGTACCACGGATAGACCAAAGGATTTAGCTACTCCTTCATTAGCCAGTGATTCAGATGAAGAAGATAGCACCGAAGTAAGTGACGAACTTATAAATTTTGGTAAGAAATGGGAACAAAAATTAAAATTATTAAAATTGCTTATAGGATCGTTAGATAAGTCAATACCGAAAGATAAAGAAACACTTGGAGATCCAGCGTCTGATAAGAATCAAAAGGCTCTCAAACTATACGCAAAGAAAATCGATGCTTTGAATAAATCCCGTCTTACTTTAAGTGAGACAGTTGATGATTTGGTATGCAGTGTTGTTGTGGATATGGATCTTGTTAATGCTAAAAAATATTCTGAATCCTTGTTGAAACAATGCGATAAAATAATTACATTAGTTAAAGAATTGAATAAAGACGACGAAAAGAAAGTTAAGTGGTTAGATACTTGGAAGATAAAGTTTGAAGAATAATAATGATAATATTTTTTAGGTACATATTAATATATTTTAGAAGTTAATAGTAAAGTAATTGTAAGAGAAAAATAAGAAAAGCTGCTATGCAACTCAATTACATAACAAAAATAAAAGAAAGAATCAAAAGACTGATACCAAAGAGGAACTTAGAGTTATTCAAGGATACAGAAGAAGCAGATCCAGTACTTGTACTAGAGCTGGATGAAGCAGCAGCAGAGGAAGAAGTGGATGTTGATTCTTCATCATCACTTGAAGACCCAGCAGTTGTCTTAGTAGACAATGTGGAAGAAGTTGTAGCAGCAAAAGTAGATCCAGAATCAGAAATACCAGAAGTGGCAAAATCATATTTATTCAAATCATAAGTATAACCACTACTGTACAGATCAGTTTCATATTGTTCGAAATCAGTAACTGCGTACTCTTCTTCATCAGTACTACCATAACAATATTCTGCAAAACATTTAGCACATTGATCACCTTGATCAAGAAGTGCACGTTCTTGAGAACGACGTAAAATAGCACAACCTATACATTCAGCAAAATCTTCATCAATTGTAAAATTCGAATTTGTTGCTAATTCATATCCATTTGCAATCATTGCATCTCTTGCTTCATTTGTGTAATTTAGTAGTAAGGCAGAGGTATTAGATGGTGCTGAAATACTATAATTTGGAATGTAAACCATTAATGGTAACATATGTGCAAATCCACCTTCATAATCCATTAGACTGGTACCATTACATCCAAAAAATGATGGTTTTTTGTTAAGACCTAATTTAACAAATTCTTCAACAGATTCAGGTAAATCGTAGAATGCATCAGTAGACAAGCTAGATCCAGACATGGATAATCTTTCCTTTGTTACATATAAGGAAGTACCATTTGGCCAATAATCGTCAGTGTTCGCAGTATTATCAAAAGCAAATACAACATCTAATGCACGAGAAGGATGGAATAATGGATCTAGTGGAATCTCTTCACCTGCAGTACCACCATCAACTAATTTGAGAATATCAGCATCTTCTAATTCTGCGTCACTACCATATTTACCACCTTTGAAAGGGTTTGGAATCAAACCATATGGCAATTCATCATCATCTGGATTAATACTATGTAAAGCAGATTCAATTGTGCTCAATTGAGTCGATGATAGATTAGCCGAACCTATAGCAGCTGAACCTTCTTCAAGATATGGTGGAAAAATATTTGAAGAGCAAGCAACAAGGAAAGCCATACTATCAAAACCAAGAGTACACATACCTTCGTTACCACCACTTTCAACTATAACACCATCTGAAACATTAGTACCGAGATATTTGGTATCGACAAATGAATATATAGCATCACTCCAGCTTCCGAATTCAAGAGGACTCATTTCAATAACATTGTTAGCAAATTCAGTAAGGTTAGTTCCATATCCACCCAAAGCTTGCATGATTGGGAAAGGCATATCAAAGTCATTAAAGACATCCATTTCTCTAACACCACTCCAGGTAAAACCTAATCCTGAATCTTCAAGATTAGTAAACAGGACTGAGGCCAAGTAAGCTCCATATAAGTCAACAAGAGAGATCTGGTAACCAGCTTGTTTTTTAACAATAATTGAGCCTAACAAACTATACCAATATGAGTAATCTGAAGTACGAGTCAATGGAGAAACAGTTAAATTCCAAATTTCTTGATTTTCAATAATCTCAGTGACACTAGACCAATTTTGGCTAATAAGAGAACTTAACATCCAAGTACCACCAGATAGCGCAGAGATATAACTTGTGGCATCTAATAAACCACTTAATTTGTTACTTGAATCTGCAGATCTCGAATCAAAAGCAGATATTTCACCAGCACTAATAAGCATTGACCTAAACCCACCTCCACTAAAAGCCATACCGATTCCGATATTATAGTCCAAGTCATTGATATATGATTCGATATCATCAAAATCTTGCAAATTCATACCTTTCAACACCGAGATAAGACTAGGGGTAGTCTTTTCCTGTCTTGCTTCTAACCAAGCTTTCTCAACTTGTGAGATAAAAGCACCAGCAGATCTTGAATCATGTGTAGCCAATGATTCATCCTCTGGAACAAAAACGTTAGATCCAGTTCCTTCTAAATAAGCAGGACACCCAGCAAAAAAAGGAGCATAACTAGCAAACACAAGGCTCAAGTTTGTCAAAATAACAACCAAAGTACTAAATCTAATTTTACTCCGCATATTTCCTTTTGAGTAAACGAACGAGATGAGAAGATGAGCAATTGAGATACCAGCCTAAGCAAAAACTAAGGAACAATGATTGATATATATATTTACCTAAGAGGAAGAAAAAAGGCAAAAAAGACTTGGAATTGCCAACTGCTTACACAGGGCCCTTCTCAAGTGCATGAAAACCAACAGAAAACTTTGTGCAAGAATCTCATTACAGCTATATTAACCAAACTTAATTACAATCAACAGCCCCTTACTAGACTAGCTTAGTTGGCGAATTTAACCAGCCAAGACACCATCAGATGTACTGCCCACGAGCACAGCCTCTCAATACAGAACAAAATAGATAATCCAAACAGTTACATTGAGTAGAGTATACGATATTCCCAACAGTTATATAACTATACCACTGTATATCCCAGCTGGATCTTCACCGGAGCCCCCTTTTGCAATACACAGCCATGTTTTGCTGTGTACAGAAACTAAACTGAACACTGTTGTTTCCAAAGATAGAAAATCTCTACAGCATGTGTGTAGTGTAACATAATGCAATACTGCTATCAGTTTCTGTTATCTTCTACTGCTCTTTCCCAGAAGAATAATCTTAACTTAGCAAACCGAATTTTTACAGCCTTACTATACTAAAGTAGAATAACTAAAAAAATATTCTGTAAAAAATAAATTTATTTCATTTATGAGGAAAGAACAACATTAATTGTATTCTTATATCATTCTCTATCGATCCCGATCAATGAGTACTCCCTTTCAGAACGTGTACACCAAATTCACCGAGCGATCTAAGAAGCAAAACGAATTACTTGAACTGATAGAAAACCATGTTAACCAGTTACTTATACATGAATCTAAACAGCAAGAAATTTCAAACCCTGAGAATAGAGTGAAAGATTCAAATACTCAAAATGGCACTCTAGAGGATTCATATGAGCTTTGGCATAATGAGCAGCGGCAATCTGATGAGAAATATGCACCTAGAATACGAAATGAAAGTTATGATAATTCAGAAGATGATACATATGTAGTCAAACATAAACATTGGAAGAAAAAGACCAGGTTGAACTTTAGACAGTCTAAAGAGCTAGATTTTGCAATATTGACTAGTGGTTATGAATTGATACCGAAGGAGTATTACATTATTGCTTCACAGTTTAAAGATTATCAAGATAAAGGACAAACGATGTACTTTAAGACAAATAACAACGTTGATTCAACAAAGTTATATAAATATCACATCTCAAATCTAGTTAGTATAATGCATCTGAATATACTGAGACAAAATTGGACAATAGCATATAAGTGTTTTGCTTTACTGATTAGAATCAATAATTGCGATTTAAGATCAATTTGGCCAATAGGTCTAGAGATTTTGAAAAATTTGAACAAATTAGAGTTCACTGAAATGTTAAAGGAAAGTTGCGAGGATATAAGTTTGTTGAGTTCTGCTGATATCAACAACTTAAATTCAACCTACAAAAGCTCAATACTAACCGAGAAAATTTACACTAATGAAGAAATACCTTACCATAAAATAAACTCAATAATCAATTCAAACGATAGAATATATTCAAAGAAAATCATAAGGTTCTTAACTTGGTTTCATAATCATTTTGAGAATAGTAAAGTTATAGGAAGACATTTATATCCATTACAGATAATAAATGATAAAACAATAAAGAAGCTTTACAAGAATTATAATGGAAATGAAGAAGAAGAAGAAGAGGCAGAAGAAGACTTCATTAAAATACAGAGATTCAAATCATATCAAGAACCAGTATGGAGGAAAGGTTCGAATACTTATGTCCCCATGTATACACGCACACTATTCTATGAGCTAATGGTTTCAGGTTCATACAAAGAATGTGAAGAAATAATAGATCAGTTAATCTTAAAACCACCATTTATGAATGATACTTCAATCTTATACATCTATGGATTATGTAAATATATCGATTTGACCATTGATGTTTTCAAATATGAAGATTTAGGAGATGATGATTTTGGTAAAATGATAATGAAGGATAGAGTTTTATTGAAAATTGATGAAGCAATTGATATTTTCAAAAGATGTGGTAATGATGATGAATTCGAGTTTCCTGGAAGGTTTCTTCTACGTGAAATCAAGGATTTGAAGAAATCTATTAACGAAGAACACGAAGCGCAGGAAGAACCAACCAAGGAAGAAATGGAACCCATTGCACAAGATCTGACAAACGACGAGTTTCCACATATAGATGACGAAAGCAACGAAAGTCATCATGTACCTTCACTAAAACATGGAATGGATGATGAACATGAACATGAATCGCATAAAAAGCATAAGCATAAACGAAAGGACAAACACAAACATAAGCATAAAGAAATTTGAGTATATTGGTTAAACTCTATGTACAGGATCTTTTATGAACTATAGACTATATATGTATACTATTCTATAATGTAACTTTATAATATTACTTTTTATCTTTATCAGATTTCTGTGATTGTTGTTCTTTTGATTTTAGAATTGGTGCTGAAGTAATCAATACTTTACTTTTATCATCATTATTACTATCCGTTTTATTGACTACTTTTTGTTCATTTGTAACATTACCATTTTCATCAACTTTTAAGACAATAGGCTTATAATTTTTAGGAACATGATACTCTTCTGAGTTATTATGATAATATCTCATTTGTTTCTTCAAGAATTCAATTTCATCTTGCAAAGTAGCTATATCATCAGCAACTGCCTCTCTTCTGTTCATCTCCTTCTTTCTAGATCTGTAAGATTCGTAAAAGATAGCTCCTCCAGCTACACTGAATATGAAAGTTTCAGACAGTACTTCTGCACCATTTTGTATTGCTTTTGTTTCATTAAGTGGTCTTATGGGTACTCTTTTAGTACCTAATAAAGTTGAACGAAGATTATGATCCATAAAATGTATGGATTGTGCAACTCTGACACATACTTTCTTAAACCATGGATGTCCTTTAGCTTCTGTTTTTATTATGTTCTAATTAGAGAGAGATGTTAGTTTGTTTAAATCCAGTGCATGATTTGTTTAGATACGATACTTACTGCTATTGGTTTTGATATTTGCCTTATGAAGAGAGTTGTCAATTTCAAGGCAATCCCACTCATCTTTATCTATCTATGATGAGATCACCTGTTACTCTATCAATACTTGACCTGTTGATAAGATAGTATCAGTAATCATCAATCAATCAATCAGTTAGCCTTCAGATGTTCCTTAGATTTCTAATTTTCAAACGTACTGAGAAAAAATAAAATAATTTGAGACAGGGTGTAAGTAACTTTGGTTAGACTATTAGTTTATGAACTCCGTTCAGTTTACTCAATTGATTAAAGAAGTCAAGTCAAGTCAAGTCATGGATGCACTAGCAGGAAGAGGAAGATGGTTCCTACTCTACACAGTAGTCAGTTTTGCACTAGCTGCTTATGTGATTAACGAATCATTGAGAATAAAAGCAAATGTATATACAGCAGGAATATACTTAACAGAAGGAGCATCACTAATAGTATTAAGTAACTTCTTAGTTGTGCTATCAATTGTCATTGCTAAATTCTTACAGATTGTCATATTTGGTGAACTCAGATTAATTGAGATTGAACATATTTATGAACGTGCATGGTTTACATTAACTAATTTATTAATGACAACTGCTTTATTCCGTAATGAAAACAATTTAATTTTTGGATCTTTAATACTGGGATTACTTTATGTTAAAGTGTTTTATTGGATATTAAGTGATAGGATTGAATATTTGTTTCAAAATGCACAAAATGTTAAAGATATAGTGTTCAATAGATTCCCACTAATACTAGCAATGTTCTTATATATTGATTATAAGATTATAACAACATGTATTGATCATTCTTTTACGCATTCAGCTGAAATCTTTGTTTCATTTGGATTAGATTTTGCCATGGTTTTCCTCAATTTACTTGAGCTATCATGTAATTTCATTTTAAATTTCATTGAATTATGCTATATTCAGATAAAATCAAGCGAAGAAGATGAAGAAGACCTTGTTTGGGAGAATAAAGTTTGGATATCAAAGATTAGTGAAATCTTAATCAATTTGATTAGAGTTGTCTCAATCGGATTTGCATTTATTGGTTTAATTTATGCTTATCGTATTCCAGTTAATTTTACAATTGACATTTATGTATCTATAGTGAATTTAATCAAGCAAGTGAAAGAACTAATCAACTTTATCAAAGCTTCCAAAGAACTAGAAAACAATTTACACGATGCTACAGAAGAAGACTTAGAAAGAGATGATTTGTGTATTATCTGTAGAGATGATATGGTCGTAAATGGTACAAGTTATAGAAATGCTCCTAAAAAATTACATTGTGGACATATTATACATTTTGGTTGCTTAAAGACATGGTTGGAAAGATCACATTGTTGTCCAACATGTAGAGCTGATGTGTTCAATACTAACGCAAGTTCATTTGGTGATCATCATAATACTAGCAGAGATCACACACCAAATACAAATAACATATCCAATACTAACAATACCATTCCAAATATCAATACTAATAATGAACAATTTAGTATAAAATTATCAAGAAATGCGATATTACCACCAGATTGGTCAATATTACCTTTAACCAGAGTATCAAATTCGAAAAACAATTATCAAATACATTTAAATAAATCTACAATAGGTGAACTTGAAATAGCTAAAAATGATAGAACTAGTGGTACTTCAAATGAACTAATTACTGGTAATATAGTTGATTAAGTATATATAGTTAAATAGGCTGGGATATAATGATATTACGAATAAATGAACCAAAATCAAAATATAATAGAAAAATAATATAAGTATACAGTAATAATATACACTAGTAAAAGATATATAAATATCAAAAAAATTAAAACAAAACAAAAAAAAACACAAACAAAGAAAGGCAAAAATCAATTGTAAGGGAAGTATACTAATGAACTAAACCAATTAAATATACTAATTAACTTAATTTGAACTCTTCTTCTTTTCAACTTTTAATAATAAAGCTTTGTTGATATGTGGTAAGACACCACCATAAGCAATAGTAGCTTTAATTAAAGTATCTAATTCTTCATCACCTCTAATAGCTAATTGTAAATGTCTAGGAGTAATTCTTTTAACTTTCAAATCTTTAGCAGCGTTACCGGCTAATTCTAGTACTTCAGCAGTTAAATATTCTAATACAGCAGCTAAGTAGATGGCGGCTATTTTTAAAAAGGGGAGGGGGGAAGTTAGTAAGTTAATTAGTGAATATGACGATAGGATAGTGACAATACATACATTTAGAACCAACTCTGACTTTGTTTTGGGCAATTTTTTTCAAATATCTCTTGATTCTACCAACTGGGAATTGTAAACCAGCTTTAGCAGAGTGAGATTGAGCTTTCAAAGAACCATCTTTGGCTCCTGATTTACCTTTACCTCCGTGTACTTTACCAGACATGATTGATGATATGTATTATAGATAGATTTGATATATTCTAGTATAATGAACTAATGAAATAAGAACAAGAGAAGAAGAACAAGTGTATACAAGTACAAGTAAAATTAAAATAAATAAACAAATAAACAAACAGCGAAAATAAAAATAAAAAAAAACAAAACAATTGAAAAAGATAAACAAATGGGAAAATAGAAATATTTATATTCATTTTCTGTTAAAGCCGATCGACCGCTTTAAAATTAATTTAAGTCTTCTTCAGCGTTTATATTTTGTGGAGAAAATGCAATGTGATAACCAGGATTACTTACTGATTGTTTATAAGTTCATACTCTTCCTGATACGTGTGCTCTTCATGTTTCTTCATCTGGACAGTGGTTAGCTATGAGTATAGTGGGTAGATGTATTGCATGACTGCCAAGCTTACATGGCTTTGGGCACAAGCTACAATATAAGTGGACGCAGCCCCAGCTTTATCAATCAATACCTATGCTCAGTGGTGACTTGACTTGAAATCTTTAAAAAGAGTAGAAGTGACTACAGAAAAGATAAGTTTACCATTTACAATAGAGCGGTATAAGTAGAGACTGACTACTGCTGCTGGTGTGCCTTTGGGCAAGGCAGGGCAAACATCAGAAGTTTAGCTCATCTCTATGAATACTTCTTCTATTGTGGTCCAGCGCTAACACTTTTAAAGATTTTAGAAACCAGTTCCACCCAGAAGTGGATCAAGTATTTACACGTTTAGAATGCGGGAGGTATAAGTGGAACATGACTATGATGAGTGGTGTGACTTTGGGCAGAGTTGCATCACAAACCATAGCTCCAGCTTCATGTATACCCACCCACCCATACTAACTTTTATTT
>JAJLVC010000020.1:0-272565 GCA_030570175.1 Wenyingozyma methylovora | reverse complement strand
GTGGAACTGGTTTCTAAAATCTTTAAAAGTGTTAGCGCTGGACCACAATCCACAATAGAAGAAGTATTCATAGAGATGAGCTAAACTTCTGATGTTCTGCCTTGCCCAAAGGCACACCAGCATGTGTAGTCAGTCTCTACTTATACCGCTCTATAGTAAAGGGCCAACATTTAGACACAGTATAGATGAAGAACCAAGAGTGCACAGAATAAAGCTTTAAAAAAAGTAAACAATAATTTATATATTTTGTGGGAGATATGATTCAGAGGAAAGAGACCCTCGCCAGAGACAACAGTACACCGTCTCTGGGTATGCCAAGGCTCCGCGTGTCAATAAGGAGGATCTTGGAGATGAAGAGATCAGGAGGTTGTAAGCTGTTGCAGGCGCTTAGTGAACAAGTGAGCCGCTGGGTTTTTTTTAATTTACTAGCAGATGATCAAGAATACACACCATTTGCCACTGTTTTGGCCGGCGCTTGAATATAAGAGATCTTCAGTTTAAACGCTGGCTCACCCCCTGTTTTCCCAAAAAAGTTAGCTTTAAAGAGTCGATATTTTCATATATATGTTTTGTAAGTATATTATAAATATATTAACATAGTTACACTAGAGACGTATCTTACCAGAAGTCATATCATTGTAGATCTCAGCTGTGAGAAGATGGAAAGTCTTACCCTTAGGATCAAAGTAGTATACTTTCTGTGTTCCATCTTTACCAGCAGGTAATACTGGATCTCTATATATCTTTTTCGAAAATTTATGATTATCAGATAATGGAAGTTCTTCAAATCTGAGGAATATTGGTCTCGTCGATGCTGGCATTCTCTCTATGAGTAAATTAGCTAGTTCTTCAAAAAATTGAGGAGATCCTGTTTCTAAGAGATTTAAATCTGTGGGTTGTATAATTGCATAACCTGCTCTTCCTTCGTGATTATCAACTTTAACACCAACGACAATAACACGTTCTACTGATTTCAGTGCTAGGATCTCATTTTCTACTTCTGTTGTTGATACATTTTCTGATTTCCATCTATATGTATCGCCTAATCTATCAACAAAGTAAAGGTACCCATTTTCGTCAAATTTCATTAAATCATCAGAGCGAATGTATGCATCTCCCTTTTTGAACACATCTCTCAGTACTTTTGAATATGTTGCATTAGAGTCATTGATATAACCTGGGAATGTACCTTTCAAGTTCTTTGGATTCAACACAGACATTACCATCTCACCTTTTTCATTTGGTTTTGGATATTCGCAAAACCCAGTAACTGGATCTCTGTAAATTGTATTATCATCTTCTGGATCCATCCTAATTAAACAATATTGTAAACTTAAAAACTTGCCAACGAGATAACCACAGTTACGGATAGCACCAACACCTTCATCTCCAGTTTGGTAACAAGTTGTAGCAAATGGAGCTTCACTGGATGAATAAAATTCACCAATTGCTTCAATACCAAATCTTTGCTTAAACTCAACCCAAATATCAGGTCTCAACCCATTACCATATGCAGATTTTGCCTTGTGGTTTCTTTCATCAGGGTGTGGTTTACTACCTACTAAATAACGACAAACTTCACCAACGTATTGTAAAGTATTAGCTTCGCATAGTTTAACCTGTGTCCAGTATGTAGAAACTGAGAATTTAGCTCCGATGCAAATAGTTCCTCCAACCATTAACGCTGGCAACATACCTAACACAGATGCAGTTCCATGGTATAATGGCATAGCTGTGTAAATTGATGACTTGTTCGTGATTCTCATCGCATGTGGGAATAGATGAGTGGCAAAGAAAACTTTTTTCCAACTGTTAACAGCACCTTTGGGTAACCCAGTTGTACCACTAGTAAATAATACAACAGCTGCATCCCAGTATTCAACTGTTCTGTCTTCTTCTGTGCCTCTATGAGTTGGTGAACTCTTGTCCAAGATTCTGGCCATTATTGCATCTTCATCGAGATAATTAATGTTCAAGTTTGGTATTGCTTCTTTGATCTCATCAATTGTGGTATCGAACAATGGAACAACGTTAGGATCAACAAAAACAGAAGTTGATTCGACTAGTTTCAGACAATGAACTAAAGCTTGATGTGAAATATTATAGTTAATTAAAGATGGTATAGCACCTATATTCCATAATGCAAGAAACAAGAATACAAACATCGGTTTATTTTCATAATCCATACTAACGAATTGTTTTGGCTGAACGCCATATTCATGAACCAAGATATAGGATAATCTTTCCACGATGTTCAGTAAATCCCTGTAAGTATATCTTTCAATTTCAAACATGTCATCACCATCTTTTGGAGTCTTACCAGGTTTGGCTCTTGGGAAAACCAGTGCAAGTTTATTAGGGTATTTTAAGCATACTGATTCGATGTCAGGATATAAGTGCGATTTTTTGGTGAATGCATAAACGAATTGTTTGATGAACTGAAATATTGCTACAGGGGCTAAGTATGCGTCTTCTGTGAACCTGTATTTCTTGTTTAACTGAGTTAACCACTCCATATTGTCCTTTTTGTGGTGATTATAGATAACAGCTGAGTTGTGATGCTATTACAAGTTTTCTGTTGACAAGTAAAGCACTGAAGTATAAGGAAAGTGGATGTTTCTGATGAATATGTAAATACAAAGGACAACGCCCAGTTTGTCATTGATAAGTTAACGAGATGTTGTTGATATTTGATCTCAAGACATGGGATGGGGCATCCGAGACTATTCTCGAAAATCCTTGCATCTCTTTTCAAAATTAATTTAGACGCCAGCAGAATTGACAAAGACTTAGCTGATGTAAAGTACTGCCAGTTTGTGTTTACTAGCTATGTTATCGTTGGTGTTTACAAGATTTGCTGTCTAATAAATGATAGAAGAATTTATTTCATTAAGATTCGTAAAGTATAAATTTATATATGTTGATCTTGACAATCAGATAATCAGAATATTATGTCCATATAATTTGGGCGAGCAAGCTTTAAGTGGTATATGTATCGACTTACACGTACCAGTAACCTCTTTTGTTAGCTTGGACAACAACTTGAGGCCAGGTAAGGAAACCAGTTAATAAGACACCCCATGTAGCAATTCTTGGGATATGACCAGCAAAGTTTCTAATGTATGGGTTTGGACCGATTCTTTGTGGAGCAGACTTAGCGGCCATTCTGATAGCATTAGCGGCAATAGCAGACATTTTTAGTTATTTGTAGTGGTAGTAGTAGTAGTAGTTAATTGAGTTTGAATGATTCAATGATGATTCAACAAAAGCTTTACAGTTCCATATCATATAACCAGGGGATATCCACCAGTTTATATACATCTTCAATCAGTCAACCAATACAGCACAGCCATACAATTTCTCATAAAAAAGTAACCTGATTTTTCTCAAAGTGAAACCATTTTAAAAAATCACACCACACAAAAATTGAAATCTCTCACACATTTTATTAGTTGGCACACTCTGTGGGTCATATGTTTGACTAAGAGTTAGCAGTTTACCATGCACTGTGCTGTGCAGTTTACATGGAACTGCTGCTCTAACCATCCGATCCTAGTTGTAGGCGAGATTGATAAGAGCTGTAGTCGTACCAGGGGTAGGAACTCTCTGAATGATCATACTCAAGCTCGGGCTTTAGTAAAATGTATCAATTGTAAAGAACTCAACTGACGAGTATAACCCGCGTAGTTTTTACAAAATTTGAATTGATCATTCAAAAGATCTGTAATCCAGAAATTTCAACCCTTAACTATAGTAAATGTAGAACTTCGGAGTTTCAAATTTGAGAGACTTCAGGGGTCATATAAATGTCTACTTCTGGTAAATTTATCTCCATAAACTGGATATTTTAATTGTGATTTTAAGTTTTACAAAAAGTTTGTAGATATATATAGTCAGTTATATTTGTATACAATGTAAATTACTTAATCAATGGATATGGATTACCCAATTGTGACTGTAGACCTCATATATCTGACTATACAGAGTAAAATGTACAATTGATTTGGTATAATGAAACACGGGTACCACAAAATGGCCTGAAACGGTTCTCAAAATAATTAAAAGAAAAGAAAAAAGCCAAACATCAAAAATATTTTTAAGTATAGTTTGACTTGATAATCTCAGATTAACTGTGATTCCAGCCTTTTAATGCTGTATATAGACACACAAGACTTTGAAATTATCACTGAAGATGATGTATATGAACATATAACGAGTTTATACTCATGTAGACCACCACCCACTAAAAGATCATTGGGGTTTATATCTAGGTCATCAGATTTAGAAATCAGTATTGGAACAACTAAGCAACTGAATATCAAACAGTCTATATCTTCCTTCAATAACTCCAACCAGGGGAATGGTACTACTGGGTTTGTTGCGTGGGCTGTATCGCCACTCGTTGCCCAGTGGATATTAGAACACGACAAATGCTTCCTCCATGGGAAATTACACGAGTGTAAAGTAGTCGAGCTCGGTGCTGGGGTATCTGGGATTCTAGCAAGCTCAATTGGTGAAAAGTGTTTCAAATTTATAGCTACTGATCAACAACCGTTATTGAAACTTTTGAAGACAAATATAGCTGATAACACTGATAATTTCAAATCCACTACTATACCGACAGACTCAACCTCAAAAAAATCAAGATTGAATACCTTCAAGCCCACGATTGAAGTCATAGAGTACGACTGGGAGAAGAGCACCAATGAGAACATTGTTGACCTTTTGGATGGTGACAAGCCTGATATTGTCATTGCTTGTGATACTATCTATAACGAGTTCTTGATTCCATTTTTCATAGAATCTTTGATAGATCTTTCAGATGAAAATACTCACATTCTAGTATGTTTACAGTTGAGGGAAATGGGTGTATTGGAAGCTTTCTTGGAACAGATACTACAAGCCAAGTTCAAGTGTTTCAGTATCCCTGATATGTTCTTGACCGAAGAATTAAAACAAGGTTATTGTATATATTATTTACGTAAAGTTTAACGAGCGCAATACAAAAAATCAATATAGTCTTCTAACATGAATTCTTATGTTCATTATATATATATGTACAAGAGTGATATCGCAGAGTCTCAACGAACTAATAAGTTAAAAACCATCTTCCCTTATCTTTTCTATCTCTCACGATTCTTCTACCTGTTCTAGATCTCATACGAGCTAAGAAGCCTAATCTTCTCTTACGCTTCAATGTATTTGGTTGATATGTGTTACCTCTGTTACCACCTCTAGTACCCCAACGTCTTTGTATAAACCCTTGTAATGGTGATAATGTGGTCAATAATGGTAGTATATTGTTTTGCATTGTAGATGTGGCATTTTGTTGTGATTGCAAAGTGGTTGATGCAAGGTATTGTGTTGTTCTTTGTATCTGTGGAACTCTGGTTGGCTGACTGAGTGCTACGAAGGAAAATGATCTAGCTGAAAATCTATAATCATGGAAGGTAGTTAGTATTGTGGTATAATACTGAAAATTTCTCCATTTTGAGAAGCAAATGGGTCGGGTCAAACTTACCTCAAGCTTGGAGACACAGTCTTGTTGAGTAATGAGAACATGGCTGATTATGTGTGGTTGATGCTATCTGATGTACCTTCAGTAAACTGTCAGTATTTCTCCATCTCAACTAGTGTTAATTAGCACTAGTTAAAATTTCCAATGTTGAAAATATTGGAAAAGATGATTTCTCAGGGTAACTTTGGGCAAAAAAATATTTTTTTATGAAATTTTTTTATTTGATTTTGTTAGAAGAAGAGAAGAGGATCACTAGGAGATAAGTAGTAGATAGATAGACAAACAACTATACTCATTACATACACATACAGCCATGTCTACCTCCTTCCGCCCTAGAAGATCCAACCAGTCCGCTTTGAACACCCCAATTCTCTCACACAAATTATCAGCTAGATCACTCGAGAAAGATGAAGCTCAATCTCTCTTGGATTCATTCATAACAGACAGTGAAGCTACAGCAAATAACTCATTGACCTCTGCTTCCTTGGGAAGTGGGGCCACTTCTGGTTTCATATACACAGGTCCAGACTCTACCACAATCAGTCAGTTGAAGAGATTACAAAGAGAACTTAGAGGGTTACCACCTCTCCTTATAGAAGCTAATACTACAAATGGAAACTCCAATACTTCCACTACTACTACTTCTTCAAGCAATAAAAAGATAGTATTCGATGAAGATGTCACTAAACCAAACAAGAAGATTGTTTTCGATGCTGATGAATCGCCAAACAATAACAAGAAAATCGTTTTTGAAGAACCAGCTCCAGTTGAAGAAGCCATAGAAGAAGAAGCTGAAGAATCAGCCATTGTCGAAGAGGCCGAGCCAAAGGCTGATACTACCGCCGATGGAAACGGAAAACCAGCTATCGATAAAGAAGAGCGCAAGAGATTGAAGAAAGAACGTAGAGCCGAAGAAAAAAGAAGAAAGTTGGAAGCCAGTAAATAAGCTCAAACAACTTATTCTCACTTGTACTTTAGCATCCTCACCGCCATGTCACCATAATGCCGTATATACTCCTATATATCTACTCTTAATACACTAGTATCTTCGTTAACTAACTCATCTGAATTCACCGGAGTGAAATTTTTATGGCGATTACATAATCTTTTATATTACACGATCTGTTTTTCTCGTTCTGTTTACGAATCACCAAGATTACAATCGTTATGTTTAGCACTGAAATTTGAATGAATTAATTGGTATAATAGTCTATACTAGTAGTCTAAAGTTTACAATAACGGAGTAGTTTATCATGGCTGATTTGGGACATAGAAAAAGTAGAGCCAATTGGACTACCAAGAACAGACTGAGTCTCGGTAAGAGCTTTGTTCCTCCTCCCATACCAGAAGGAAAAAATATGGCATTACCATCATTGAAAGAAACCGAAAAAGTGTCTCCTACCAAGCCTAAACAAAAGCCAATACATAAAGTTGATAATGCTGCTCATATGAACAGAAGATTTTCGGTGAAAGTTACTCCTCAGGAAGCACCAAATTTTGGTGCTGATGCTCAAGCTCCATCTCTTCCGATGAACGCAACGAGAATGGTACAGGACGCTAGCACTACGAGTAAATATGACGTTTCAACAGCTCCAATTACAAGTGTGAGTATGATCTCACAATTATCAGATAAAAATTATAATGCTAAGAGCTACGTACGGGATCAATTGAGCAGTGCGAATGCTTCTAAGATCGACGAATTTGCAAATCAGTTGAATGATTTAAGTATAGAGAATGATATCGACGTGAAGAATGTCATTAACCAATCGTATACTCAGGTATTGCAAGTGAGCAACGAAATCAAGAACACAGAGGCAACAGTGAAGATGCTCAAGACATCTGTCAATAAATTGAATGATGTTCTTCTTCAACAATTGGAAGAAGCAAATGATATCTTAGAATCTGAAGACCAATCGAAAAGTACAGATAAAAGAGAAAACAGAAAGAGTGTATTGAGATTAGAGAAAACATGGGCAACTAATATGAACTCTCTTTTCAAAAATATAGAAGGTGCACAAAAATTCATATCTGCTATACCTGGGCGTCATTTAATAACACAGAGTAAAAGATGGGGTGAGTTAAATGCCATAACAAGAAAACCCATCAGACCAGCACATTTAGTGATATTCAACGATAATATGCTATTGGCCACGAGAAAGAAGACAGGAAATGACGACAAGAAAAGAACAATTGCAACTAACTGTTGGCCAATACGAGATCTTACAATGAGTGACGATAGTAATGATGGATCATCATATACATTGTCTTTGAAGGTGAATAATGATTTGAATTTTTTGTTTCAAACAGATTCAGTGGAAGAGTATAATAAGATTAAAGATGCATTCAGACAAGCAAAAGACGAACTTAATACAATTATTGAAAAGGAGAAAGTCAAACAGAGAGAAATTAGAAATTCAATGAACAGATTATCTGTTACTCAAAATAGAATTAGTCAAAATTCTGATATATTACATGATTTTAATACTAGAATTCATTCAAGATCAAGAAGTTATGATATCAAAGAAAAGAAAATATCTGAATATTTTAATACTATTGAGGAAAACATTATGAGTTTACAAATCTACATTGGATACCACAGATATAATGAATGTGTTGGATTTATCAAGAGAATATATGATGTAATTGATGAATTGTCCACTAAAGATTCATTGGATGACTCAATGAGAATGTCTTTACAAATAAAGAAACTCGAAACTACAGAACTATGCGATGTCTTAATCAAGCAGTTGACTTCTGAGATTTCAGATTCAAGAACTACTTCAGAAGAAATTGTTAATATTATACAGTTATTCAATATCCTTGAATTTGGCGATAAAGGTCGTTCAGTCTTACTTGAATCCAGAACCAAAGAGATAGATAATTTGGTTCGTAAGTTAAATTTTCAAGGTGATATTAAAAGTTATATTGTTCAGGTGGCACTCATATACTTCAACTTGTTAAAAGCTACTGCTTTGTTATACGAGAAATGTTTCAAGTTATCTAAAGATAAGATATATCTTGTTGATTGGGTGAATAATAGAATTGAAGATTATCTCAAGCTGTTCAAGAGACAATTACTAGATGTAAGCCCATCTTCCGAGTCATACCAAAGTTGCGTGAAGATCACTAGACAACAAGCATCACAGTTAAAAGAAATTGGTCTGAATGTTGATTATTTACTTGATTTCTAACTCTTTAATCATAAAGATAGTTTGTAAGTACCAAAAATGTAAATGTATATGCAGTTTATCTTATATTTTAGCATTATAAATGCAAGTAATTAATTATATACGTTTTAATAACTTTTTTAGATATTTCATAAATCATTTAAAACCTTCTAACCACTTATGTTTTAAAACTTCCTCCATTGTTGGTCTCTTCTTCACATCTTTCACCAAAATACTTTTAATCAAATCAATACAATCTTCACTCATATTGTGAAATCTAGGAACATTAAAACCACCATCCATGATTTCATCTACTGTACAGAATGGATTTTCTTTGAACACTAAAGTGTATAGTAAAACACCCATAGCCCATACATCTTGTGGTTTACCATGGTATGGTTTTCCACTTAAAACTTCTGGAGCAGCATAATAAATGGTACCAACAAAGACACCAAATGGTCCTTTGTTAACGTGAGCTGCTGAACCATAATCGATAATCTTGGAAACGTAATCTTTATCGACGATGATGTTATCATCTTTAATATCACGATGAACAATTCCATGTGCATGTAAATGAGCTAATGCAGAACAACATTGGAAGTAAACGTATTTACATTCTAGTTCCGTCATACTGGATTTTACTTCAATTAAGTCAAAGAGATCAATTGCTGGTGGGTCACCATGTGGAGGAGTCTCAAGATAATAGTAAGTTTCATCTTCAAAGAAATCAACTATACGCATTATATTAGGATGTGGAAAGCTTTTCATGTAGTTCATTATCTGAATCTCACTTGGAATGTAGCCCAGATTTTTGTCTCTCACCCAGGTATCAACTAGAATTCTCTCTTTGAAAATAGCTTTGATGACAACTTTGTACAACGGGTCTTTCTTGTGAACACAGAGTGATACTTTACCATAAGCACCTTGTCCCATACTTTTAATTACCTCAAATTCTTCAAACTTCTTTTCTCTTCTCAATAAACCAACTTTTTTCGGCCATAATTTGGATTTCACGTGTAGCTCTTTTATTGCTTCGTCTTCTTTCTTTAACAATTCCGCTTCACTTAAGATAGTGGGTAATCTGAAATAATCCAAGTTAGCTGGTTCATTTACTTTGTCGTTTGTTGATGCTGATGTAGAAGCTAAATTTGAAACATAACTTGATGATCCTGATACTTTTTCACTTGAAGTTGACCTTATACTTGAGCTTGGTGAACCATTGCTTGTAAAGGATGTTTTCACTTTTCTAGCTTCTTGAGTTTTCAACACAGGTTCAGATTTAGCAGATGGTATTTCTTTCAAACTACCATTTCTACTGAGACCACCACTGCTTGAAACTGTACTAACACTATTTGATCTACTCAAACCATCCGAAGAACCACCAAAATAAGTCACATTTTCTCTATTTTCTGAAAGTAATTTCAATTGTGATGGTAAGTTAAACATTTCATCTGATGATGAATTATTACGAGTCATTAGCACAGAAGGTGTATCAATGCCATCATTTTTGCAATGATCTTCTTCAGAGATTGAGTTAGCTGAACTTGTTGGTCTAGTTGTCATCGAATGACCACTTCCTCTTCTTGATGCAGATTTAGAAACTTTTGGTGAAGATCTAGAGTATGTAATCCATAACATGAATATCTCATGTTCGATAACACGAAGTTGAACATCTACTTTAATTGGTTTACCATCTCTATGTAATCCATCTATACCTGTTGAATTTAGAAATAAGAGTTCACGCTCACTATCTGTCTTTCCTAATTGCCATGCATGTAATTTTCTAAAACAATGTTCTGGGAGAACAAGACCTTCTTGATATGGAAGATTAGGCATTTGTTTCATTGCATCTTTCAATAATGATCCAAAGTTTGGTAATATATGATCGATCAATTTATCCCTGATATCAGCATTTCCAAATAAGTTTTTAGCAATAGCTTCATTAAATGATAATATTTTGAAATCTTTTGAGGATATGACAAATGTTCCTGCAATATACGGTAAACAATGCACATTCAATCTAATCATTGCATAGCTATCACCTTCTGAATCTAAAGGTTCAGACGTCACAGCACACGGACTGAAAGTTGTTCCTGTCTTTAAAGTAAAATATCTTGAACGATTGATAATCTTCGAATGACTTTGACTTAATCTATATCCTAATAACTCTGGATTCTTACCCTTTGTCTCAAGTTCTTCATCCAACGAAGGTATGAAATCACTTAAATGTAATCCTGCTAAATTTATATCATGGAATAATGTTTTGTTAGTTTCAACATATGATTTAACCGAATACTTATCCAAATCATCAATGATTGAACTTTTCTCTATTATTATATCTATAGCGTCACAAGGTATTTGCTCAAATATCAGAATTAACAATCCTTCTTTTCTTTTAGCCCATAATGAAGTCCATGCTATTCCTCTTGAATTTCTAGATATAGCGATAATTTCACCAGAGAACACCATTTCTTTAGTCCCTACTAATCTATCGAGGACAAAATCTCTTGACCTAGGTGCGATAAGGTCCATTACTGTGAGCGAAGGTATTGATGATTTTGATATTCCAAACATCAAACAAGCGAGATCATTAGCAGCTTTCAATGACCAAGGGCCATCCAATGAACATGTGAAAATTGCCTTAGGTGATGCATCTTTACCTTTCGAGACCGCGTGGAACTGTCTACTTGATGCTGATAAATTTGTCGATGATAAAGATGGTGACAGTATGCTATTTGCTGGTGATCTTGGTGAATTTTGCTGCTGTGCCAATGATGACAATGCAAGAGAGGACTGTTCAGCCATCTTAACGGGTATACCAGCCATTGTAGCTGTAGTTGTTGGATTTTCAAGAAAAGGAGTTGATAAAGCATGTAACAAATTGATTCTCATTGCTCTTCCCTTAGATGCTTGTGTTGCGTTTGACAAAGATAAGTTATGTAAATTCAAAACAAGATTCTTATCAGGAGCTTCAGTGAATAAGTCTGAAGCACCCACACCATTCTCTAGTAATTTGACGACTTCTTTCAAATCATCAGTTAACTCTGAATCAATGGATGCGAGATCACCAAAATAACCAGCTTTACCCTGTTGTTCCGGTGTGCCAATTCTTGATTTTTGAGAATCTTGTAAAATACTCGATAATGCAACAGATGATGATCTGTGCTCCATCCGTATTACGTTTTCCATAACATTTTGTGTAGTTGAGCCTCTTCTGTCATTTGGAGAGTGACTTATTGCCGAGGGAGAGTTCATTGATGACATTAAATCAGGCCTTTCTATAAGAATTTCCAATGATCTTTTCAAAACGTTCAATCGAAGAGCCAACGAATTTGGAGACATTAATGTATACGAGTATGATTGTGGAGAAGCATTGGAGAATGCAATAACATCAGCCAATGTTGTACTATCTGAATATGTTGAAGTCATCTTTAATGAAGAAAATGTGTTTAACTGTGATGTTATATTACTAGGTATTCTTATATTTGCCACATTGTTCTTTCTATTTAATGAACTCAAAGTTAGTGGATTTGATTTCATGAATGGTTTTGGAATCCTTATTGGTAATTTATTGCTGTTTGAAGACGAGCTGCTTCCGTTTCTACGCATGCTTTGTATTGAATCATCATCATCATCATCATCATCATCGTCATCGCCATCTTCTTCTCCTGTGAAATAAAATGAGGAAGTAGAGGATACAGTATTGCTAGCACTCTCGCTGCCAATTGTAGTTGTTATCTCATTTTCAACTTTATCTATACTTTGAGGTTGTGAGTCTTGTGATACAGGTCTGTCTTTTGATAACAGAGCATGAAATGCAGCCGTTGATGAGTTTGTCCTGGAAGTTGAATTTTCTCCCTTGTTCCTTCTCACGGGAGGAGTGTAAGGCATTTCAGCAAATGAATAATAGCCTGAAAATACAACCAGTAAGTACTATACAGTGTTTTCGAACTGACAAAAAAGAAACTATCCCAATTTCAATCAATTTATAAGAACATGATCAGGTCAAAAAAATTAATATATGCTAAAAAATAAAGGCTACAATAATAAAGGCATTCATTGTCTGCTGCTTTAGGGAATAAATGGTGCACGGAGTTAAAAAGATTTTCCGAGCTGATCAACGGGCCACGTGAAGCGAGTGAGTGAGTGAGTGAGAGTGTGTCTTACGAGTCAGTTACAGATAGATAATAGCAGGTTGGAGGAGTGTATTCGTATGTAAGTATATGTACGTTATATATAAGATTAGATGAGGTTCTTAGCAGCAAGGATTTCAGCAATGAGGATACCAGAACCAGCAGCACCGATGATGGTGTTGTGAGAAAGAACAACCATCTTAAAGTCAAGAATTGGGTCTTCTCTGATTCTACCGACAGAAACACCGAAACCGTTATCTCTGTCACGGTCTAATCTTGGTTGTGGTCTATCGCTAGCTTCTAAGACGTGGATAGTTTGTTTTGGAGCAGAGTGACAGCCAAGTTTGGTAGCGTCACAGACGTAGTCTCTAAGACAAGCTTTGACTTCTTCAACGTTTGGAGCCGGTCTGTTCTTGAAACGTAATGAGATACATTCGGTGTGACCATCACTGACAGCGACTCTGTTACATTGGGCAGAAACTTTCATTTCTTCATCAGATAATGGAACAAATTCTGATCCAGTACTGTTTAAACCACCTAAAATTTTCTTAGTTTCCCATTCTATCTTTTCTTCTTCACCAGAGATGTATGGGACGATATTATCTAAGATATCAATACCTGGGAAACCTGGGGAAAAACCAGCACCAGAGATAGCTTGTAATGTAGTAGTAGTTAATAAATCGATTGGACCAAATTTTTCAACTAATGGTTTTAATGGAGCAACTAAACCAGCAGTAGAACAGTTGGAGATACAAACGATAAAACCTGGTTTTTTTTCACCTTTAGCAGCAGCTTGGGAAACTTTAGTTTCAATAACGTCTAAATGTTCAGGATTGACAATTGGAACGACTAATGGAACATCGACTTCTCTTCTGTAGTTCTTAGCATTTGAGACAACGGCTAAACCAGCTTCAACAAAGGCCTTTTCAATTGGACCAGCGTACTCAGCATCTAAACCAGAGAAAACAATATCACAGTCTTTGAAAGCTTCAACAGTACATTCAGAGACGATGATATCTTGAGCATTTTCTGGTAAAAGAGAGGTTTGCTTCCAAGTAACTGCATCTACATACTTCTTGCCAGCTGATCTAGCAGAAGCACCAAGAACAGAGAGTTCAAAGTCTGGGTGGTTAGATAAGAGTAAGATAAAACGTTGACCAACACTTCCGGTGGCTCCCAAGACACCAGCTTTCTTCATGATTGATTATGTTGTGTATTTGGTATACTTATTAGATGGAAAGAAGACACAGTAACCAGCTCTAGCTGTTTATGCTATAGCCAGCTTCTCGGACGATATTTATTTCAGTCATCGAAAAATCTGAAAAATTGTTATGCACAGATGATGACTAAATTAGTGATGAAATCTACACTGGAAACCTTTTAACTAAGTTAAGATTTTTAAATAAATAGAGTATATATAAATCTAATCGTATTTACCAAAGACATGGGTCCAGTATTGTCTCATGGTAGGATGAGCAGCACCAAGTTCAGTGACCTTGGCTACTTCGTCAGCTGTTAACTCGATGTCAAAGACAGACAAAATTTCATCCATTCTTTCTTCTCTGCTGGTAGTAGTGATTGGAACGATATCCTTTTGAGTAACCCATCTTAATAAGATTTGGGTCTTGGATTTACCGTATTTTTCAGAAAGGGTTGCTAAGTAATCGTCAAAGGCTTTAGCTTCAGCAACAGAAAGGTCAGCTTTGTATAATGGACCTAATGGGGAATACGCTTCAACGATGATACCGTTCTTGTGACAGTAGTCAACAATACCTGGAGTTTGGTTTTGTAAGAAGGCATTGTACTCAATTTGGTGAACTTCTGGCTTAACAGTGGCAACTTCCATAATGGTTTCAATGTCCTTTACTTCAAAATTGGAAATACCAATGTGTTTAACTAAACCTTCAGCCTTAGCCTTTTCCATAAATTTCCAAGCATCTTGAAGAGTATAATCACGGCCACTGGCAATGAATGGAGAATGTAATAAGTATAAGTCTAAGTATGGTGTATCGTAACGTTTTAAAGCAGTCTTAGCACGTTCATATGGATTAGCATCAGTTGAGTGGTTAGTATCACCTGGAACACCTTGACCGATAAAGAATTTATCAGTGATCCATAAAGACTCTCTTGGGAAGTCCTTGATAGCGGCACCGACTTCAAAATCGGTATTATAAACTTCGGCAGAGTCAATGTGGACTAAACCTTTGGAAATAGCAGTTTTCAACTTAGCTACTAAATTGGTATCTAAAGTATCATTACCATATTTGTACCATTTAGTTCCGGTTCCGAAACCAATTGCTGGAATTGAGATACCTTTGATAAGTGGGAGAGAAGCTGGCATTTTATGTAAATATAGAGATCAATTGAGTTACAAGATCAAGTAAATTTAAGAAGAAGTAAGTGGTAGCTTGAGTACTTTGAATTTCAGATAAACTGCAAATTTAGAACCCTTTATATTCCACACATTTCTAAGAAAAACGTACAAAAATGTGGATTTCGCTAGTCAGAGATAGTCAAAGATAGATTGAAGTCCGCATCTGTTTCGGGGTGTGTCAAGGGAGCTCTTGTCTTTGTTAAGCACGCTAACTCAATGGCCCGCTACATAGTATACTATCCAGCAACTTGCTGTCCCGAATACCTCAATACCACTGTAACAGCTAGAGAGCAGTGTAAAGTGGGTGGCTCGTATTACTAATAGTGCAACACCCATGCACCATCTAAATTTAGATTGAGGGTTGCACGTAAGATAATTTTAAGGTACTACGATTAAAATATTTATCAGTAAAATTTGCCATTTGTTAAGTATGAAAGGTGGTACTTTTCAAGAGATATACTATTTGATTATAAATCAATTACTTTGGTAAACAGTTCTGCAGTCTAGTTAAGAGACATATTCATTAATATGCAGATTCCAATTAGGGCTTTCCTGTACCACAGTGATCTTGTAAGTGTTTTTTTTATGTTTATATTATCATAAAGCTTGATTTGCTTGAATCGTTGATTTGACTAACATTTACCCATTTTTACAGACTTCAAACGAGAAAGTCTTGATTAATAAGCTTACAAAGTGTAGCTTAGACGAATTCTATGAAATTATAGTCAAAGAGAAAGAAAAGGGCCATCGTCCAAATGGTGTGAAGATCGATTTAGCTTATTATGTCGATGTCCTCAATAGGATCGATTCTTTGTTAGAAGAACAAGTGAAAAAATTTGGTTTAGATGAAGAGTACCCACCTCTTAAGGAAGTTGACCCTAGAGATGAATTCATAACAACAGCTTTGCTTGACTACTCTTATATATTAATTGATGATTCGTACAACAGACCACTATATGGATCATCTGAACACATTTATAAGTTAACTTCATCATACTCCATCAAAGTTCGTATTTCTGCACTTAAATTATCATGTTTGTTATTTGAAAAGTTTGCAACAACATCCAAGACCAAATTCAAACCAGAATCAATATATTTTCAAAAGAGGATATTAAAATTAGCTGGATACTTCCCTCCACAAGTTGAACCTTCCAGTTTCGCTGTAACACCAATTAAAGTTACTCCAATTCAAGAAATGACCGAAGCTCAGAAAAAAAACAGGAAGAGGAGGAACAGTCATGTGAAAGACGGTTCTGTAGATCCATCTCATATAAGTTTATTAGATATTATAACTCCAGAAACTCAATTTCCATCAAAGTGGAAAATTTTAGATTTCAAATATTATGGCATTGCTGAACCTTCAAATGAAATCAGCACACATTTAAATGCATCTGTCAGTCCAAGAAAGAAGTCTAAGAAAAGACAACAAATATTGAATACACAGTCAACACAATCATCCAAAAAGCATAAGCATGAATCTTCTTCTCAAAGCATTATATCAAATGAGAAAAGAATTATCATTTCTGATGAATTGGAAGAAGGAGTAAGAAGTTTCACACTTTCAGAAGAAGCAGTAAGGAAATTATCTTATCAACAAATATTTGATAGGGCTCAGTCCATAATTCCAAAGGAACAATGGCTAGATTTTGCATTAAATGTCGATACAGCAAAAGCTTTCAATAATAATTCATATGAAAGTCTTCAATTGAGACAACAATTAGTCACAATGAAATGTTTAGCCGTTGCTTCAGCATTGATGATGCGTTATGCATTGCTTGAAAGTTCACTTTTTGGCGAAGAGCCATATTTATTAAGTTTTATGGCTGATTTGATCAATCCTGATAACAATGTTCCTTTTGATCCATCATACTCTGCATTACGTGCTCTTGTTGGTGTTGCTGCTAAGAAAAATGCCGGTAGTGATTTAATGCGAGCATTAGGTGGTAACCTTAACCATGGTTTATTATTTCATATCTTGAGATCATTATTGAAAGCAGCAAAGGAAGATAGAGTAGACTTTGATCCTTCATACCTCAACTATTTCTTCAATCTGATTGCTAAATTGATTGATAACAAACCTTTACTTCCACATTTAAAGGCAGCTGGTCTAATACCTTTGTTAATGGAATTTTTAGTTTTAAGAAATTCATTTCGTATGACTAGATCGGGTCCTATTCAGCTTATTCAATTATTTATTAGAAGCATGCCAGAAGCTCTTGATGATTTTATAGCCGCTAATGGATTTGGAATTCTTATTGATTTGGTTAAATATGAAGTTGAGTTTGCTTTAGAACATCCTATCTGTGAACAAGAATTACCATTTAGAGAATTTTTGTCGCATACCATTAGTATCAGACAGGTTAAGACAATCAGTTCTGCATTGAAATTTATATTGTATCTGATTAAAGAACATCAAGGTGATCGAATGAGAAATCTTTATGACTCAGATATTTTAAAGGAATTTATTAAAATTTTAGAAAATGGTCCAACTTTTGGCCATGAACCGTTATTTGATACCGTTTCAATCATCACTGCTATTATAAATAGTGAACCCACTGCATATTCAATTCTTAATGAAGCTGGTGTTATAAATTGCTTTTTTGAGAAGTTTGATTATCTCATTCAAAGATACTCTCTATTGATTGCTGCTTTGCCAGATGCTATCGGAGCAATTTCTTTAAATCATGATGGTTTACAAAGAGTGATTAATGGTGATTTAATCACTCGTTTTTTGAAAGTTTTTGAAAATGCAAAGCTGTGTAAAGAATTAGCTCGTGATGATTGCTCTTCATCTGTTGGTTTTATTTTTGATGAATTAGCGAGACATCATCCTGATTTAGAACCAACCATTAAGAAGAACGTTCTACAGCTATTCAAAAATACGCCTAAACTAATCAGTTTTGAACCTGTCAAATTCTTTCAATCACCTAATGGTTCATTATATAGTACAAGAGAAGATGAGATTATAAACACCGAAGAAGGATCAGATATACTTATAAGACCCGAGTCAGCAGATTCAACACATATTCTAGGTTCAACTACAGATTTTTTCCTAAGTTTATTTGAAAATAATGAAGAATGGTCAGATTTGGCTACTAAGATCACAGTTGAAGATTGTTTAAATTACATCAATATTCCAAATGTACCATTTGGTCCTACTCTTTCATATGTGTTATACAGCATTACTTCTATATTTAACTTTGTTGATGAAAGTACCGCTGCTCTTTCTTTAGATCCTATGGTTAACATAATTGATAAGAAACTAGATGACTTAGCTGATTTTATGAATTATCCAAGTGATGAAACTTCCTACTTTGATCAATTTATTACTATGGAGAATGGTGATATTGAGGGTGGTAAAATTTTGTCAGATATATCCATCATGGCTAACATATTAACTCTTCTGAGTGAAGTTTTTGCATCAACAGAAAAACTATGTGGTAGATCTATGAAACAGTTGACTGATAGTTTTGGAAGTGATAAAGGTATCTCCGTTATAAAGAAGATGGTCAAGTATATGAGACGTGTCTCTCTAGAGGAAGGTCTTCTTCATGTAAGAACTCCACGTGATGTCATTCAAGAAGTTATGACTACTAGTCGTACCAAGTCATTGTACGTTGCCAAGTTAGGTAAATATAAGAACAAAACTGATTCATGGAATGGTTCCTCTGCTAAATACAAGAACACTGCTGTTTTACTTTTCTTCTTCGTCCGTACTCACTCTTCATTAATAGAAGTTTTCAGCTCTCTCTGTCGTATGAGTATCGAAAAGACGCAAGATAAACGTTTTGCTATGGTTCCTAAATATTCCATAAGAATTGTTGATGAGTACTGTGCTGCTGCTATAGAATCCTTACAACAGATCAATACAACAAATGAAGAGTTGAAGAATGCTTATCTGTTACTCATGATGAATCTCATTTGTGGACCTGCTTTAATAAAACTCAGAAGTACTGACCAATGCAACTGCGTGGTAGTTATTTGTTTATTGCAAAATGGTGGTTTCATATATTTGGCGAAGTTAATAGATCAAATGTTTGCTATTCTAGAAAATATTCCACATACTGAAATTGACAAGGCCTCGGCTCTAGATTACGTTGATATAGAAATGGCATCTACTACATTAAAACTTTTGAATCAATTGCTGTCTTTATTTACTATGGCAGGATCAAAAAGTCATTTATCTAACATCTATAATCAAGAATTGCTTTATCCAGATCTCATGCGCTTTTACAATCTTTATTATAAAGAAATATCTGTTTCTTGTCTTGTCCAGATGTCTGGGCTTAGTTATGGTATTTTGATGAATTTGTTTGAGCCCGTCAGATCAACTAGTCTCTTTCTCATGTCAGAGAATGTTCCATTGAATCTTATTGAGAAAATAATTGCTATATGTAAGAATTTCTTTTGCTCAGTTAGTTTAACTCATACTTACAACTTTGATGGGAAAGTTTATAAACTTGATTGGAAAATGGTCACTCCTTCAGTTGCTAAGATTGAATATCTTAAATCTTTGGGTATGTCATCAGACGAGGCCATAACAGTGCTCAGTGTGACCGGTAATTCATTGACTATTTTAGAAGATGAAGATGAATTGTGTGATTTATTGGACATCGATACCGATTTGGCTCTTGCTTATAAAGATGAGTACAATAGAAATCCTTTTGTCAATGAGGAATTTACTGTTATCTGCGATCAATTGCCAAACTTCTCCACTTCAAATGATCTTCTTCAATTGCGTAGTAGATTTGAATATAAGGCATTAGACTATTTCTGCCGGCTTGTTCAATTATTTCCAAAAGCTGTTTACAGAGTTTCAGATCTGATAATTCAAATTTTCTCCAAGTCACAATATGATAAGTCATCTGATTATTCTGATTACTCTGATGTCTTGGAGAGTATCTTTTCAACTATATGTTCATTTAATTTCGAAAGTGTAAGCAGTGATAATCAAGAAGAGTTAGCTAGCATGTTTCATTTGTTTGCCTTACTTTTAGAAGACCGTGTGATCAACAAGTATCCATCTTTTATTGATGAGGTTATTAGCTTTTTAGCAGAAGAAATAACAGTTGAACGTACCAACACCATATGGTTTTCTAGAGCATTATTGGTATATGAAAAAATCTTCATTGTCTCATCACTACCTCAATGTCCTCAAGTTGAAGAGTTGAAACCAAAAGTTGAAACAACTCTTGCTCTTTTCAATTTTCCAGTATTGTACTCAATTGATAAGTCAATTTGCGATAAGATTTTTGATACTCTTCTGAATGTCACAGATATTACGCAAGATGAAACTGCATTGGCTATAGGTAGATTGCTTGTGTTGTATTGTAAATCAGATGAAAGTGTCAAAAAGATCTGTCACTCTCAAATTTTACGTCCACTGATTCGATCTATTAATCGCTTCCCCGATGCTGATGTTAGTGTTCAAACAATTATCATAAATCTTTTAAGACGCTGTATGGAATCTTCAGAAACCATTGAATTATACATCATTAGGGAACTGCAGAAGGTTTTAAAGAGTAAACATGATAAACATAGGTTAGCACGTCATCCTGATTTGAATGTTATTATCCGTGATCTTTCTCCATTTGTTATGAGATCTGAAAAGATTTTCCTTGAAACTATATCAGAAATGGCTATCATCCAAGATTGTACCAATCCGTTGAAATATATGTCAATCTCTTGTATTACTGATGATCAAAAAGAATTTCTATCAAATGAGAAAACTGAAAATACGCAATCAGATGTTGATGAGAACATGTCTAGAATTTCAAGTATTCCAAGTGACAATGATATGTCTATTACTTCTGAATATGATGACGTTAGGGAAACTGGACCTGTGGTAAAGTCTACTTATAGTACTGGTATAATGACTTTGCTTTTAACCGAGCTGATGACAATTGGCAAACAGGATTTGTTCACTGCTGATGATGAAGTACCTGTTGACTCAACTAATCAACCTCAACAGTCTACCTACTCAAAGGCAGTTATGTTCAAGAATAAAAATTGTGCTTATGCTTGTTTCTTATTGCAAGCCATTGCCGAACTGTTGTTCTCATATAAGCAAGCAAAGACTGAGTTCCTCACATTCTCAAAGAAATCACTTGATTTGTTTGAGCTTAGTAAACCACGTTCAACTGCTCTCAATCTGTTCATCCACCAATTTGTATCTGCAGATCCATTTGACAGATCAAAATCAATTCCATTGAAGAGAAAAAGACTTGTGTCCATGTTAGCCAGTGTTTGTATTTTTGCTCTTGTCTCTTCAACTCCAGTGAAAGGTGTGGATCCGTCAGACATCAAGGTTGTTGATCCTGACATGACTTTTGTAAGAAAATTTACTGTCGATGTTATCATGAAAGCTATTAGAGAATCAAATTCCTCTACTCTCCCTGCTATGTCAAAGTACAGTAGAATCTCTGATTTGCTTGATTTGGTCCATAAACTTCTTTCTGGTAGTTTTGAAACTACTCTTACTAATGCAATCAACAAAGATGTAACCAAGAATGATTTCTTTTATGTTGCGAAAGAATTTACAGATAGAAAATTTGGAAACTGTGCTTCATCTATTCTTGCCGATTTGGATGTTAATTTCCCTTACACTGAAGAGGTTGCAAATGAAATTATGCAAGTTTTATCTTGCTTGGGTGGTTTAACGAAGAACATGCCAGATTCATTCAAAGAAGGTGACACAGATCTGGCAGAAGATGAAGACATCGAAGGCGAAGAACTTGACGAGAGAGAGGAAATACCTGACCTGTTACGTAACTCAACATTAGGCATGTATGATGTTGAAGATATTGAAGATGAATTTGATGAGGACGATGAAGATGAAGATGACTTTTTAAATGAAGAAGACATTGAAATCGTATATTCTGAAGACGGTGATGAAGTTTCCGGAGATGAGGCAGAAGATGAAGATGAAGATATGGATGACGACGATGATGATAATGACGAAGACTCTGCTGGTGATATTGAGATAGTTCAAGGTGAATTTGAATTCTCAGATGATTATTCTGATCTTGATTCTGATGATGATAATGCAGGAGCCAGCGAAAATGATGATGAAATACATCATGGTAGTGGTTTTGTCATTAATATTGGCGATTCTCCAGATTATAGTGGTTCAAGTGATTTTGATGAAGATGATGATATAAGCATGATTGGTGATGATGATGTTATTCAGGTAGTTACCGATGATGAAAGTGATGATGCTGACAGTGATGATGACAGCGCTATTTTAGATGAATGGGTAGCTGAACATGACCTCAATCACGAGGAAGAAGATCATGACCATGATAATGATAACGATCATGATAATGATAATGACCGTGGTTTTGTATTCTCACTTGGTGGAAGACGCTCCAGAATTCCAGATGACCTTGATATGGTTATTAATGATTTAGATACTGAAATTATGCTCGAAGAAGCAGATAGCCATTTGTTACTTCCAAACTCCGATCAATCGGATCTTAGTGCTTTCTTACGTCTTTTAACGAGACCTTCATCTACCAGTGAAAGGATACAACAAGTTCCAAATATGTTTTTAAAATCTACAGTTCAAAGATGGACTGAAACTACAACACTATTTTATGGTAAGCCAAATCCAAAAGATGCATTAAGAGTTATACCAAAAATTATCAACAATATTTTTGATCGTAGTTTGGCCATTGCTGAAGAAGCAAAGAGACGTCATATGGAGATGGTTAAGGAGAAGTTGAAGAAATCAGAAGAGGAAAATCAAAGAAAGGAAGAAGAGGCTAGAAAACTTTTGGAAGAAAGATCAAACAATGCTGATCATAATGAAGAAATTTTAGACCACGTCCCTGTATATGTTACTATAGGTGGACGTGAAGTAGATATTGGTGGTACTGATATTGATCCAGATTTTTTGGAGGCCCTTCCTGAGGATATGAGAGAAGATGTCGTTGCTCAACATATTCGTGAAAGAAGAGCAGAAGCCTCATCTGAGGGTGCACCTATTCCCGAAACAAATCCAGAATTTTTGTCGGCTCTACCAGAATCCTTGCGTAGGCAAATATTACAACAAGAGTATCAAGAAAGTTTGGAAAGTAGATTTATGACCAGATCTCATTCAGGTACAGAGTCTGATGATGGATCAGAATTTGATACAAAGCAAAATGGCTCGTCTAATCCACGTAAGTTGTTTTTCCCTCCAATGGTGGACAAAGCTGGTGTTGCTGCTTTACTCAAGATGATTTTTGTTCCTCAACTGTATCATAAGAGAGTTAATCTACTACAAGCATTGGGATATTTATGTTACAATAAGCAAACAAGAAGTGAAGTGATTGCCTTGTTGTTGTTTATGCTTCATGAAGGATTGAAAGATCAGAAATCTTTGGTAAATGTTTACTACCAAATTTGTGCTAGAGCACATGCTGGTTCCGCTCCTATTGACTCATCTCAAGCTGATAGTCAAGAAAAGCAGTCAATGAAGATTTCAAAAAGCACAGCATTCCCAAGTAAATGTACAACATTGACATTAGCAACTCAAGCAATGGATGCTATTCAATACTTGTTGGAGAATGAATCACATATGAGATCTCACTTTTTGACTGATCAAGAAAGCAACATATTTGTTAAACGTCTGTCTAAGAGAAGAAAGCTGAAAGACTCAAGTTATAAGTATCCAATCAATGTTTTACTAGGTTTGATAGATAATAAGCTGATTAAGGAAGATACAAATTTGATGGATGTTTTATCAAGAACATTCCAAATAGCAACAAGACCTTTACAAGCTATCAGGGCTAAGTTAGAGGAACTTGAAGATAATGATAGACCTCAATCTAGAAGACCACAATTACCTGTTGTTCCTGATAGAAGTTTGAGACAAGTTATCAATGTTTTGGTTAGTGATGAGTGTGCTGGTAAGGTATTCCAACAAACAATTGCAACTATGCAAAATTTGTCTTTGTTAGAAAATGCTAAGATTGTTTTTCCTGCTGAATTATCTAAGCGTGCTTATTTATTGAGTGAATCAATTACTAAAGATTTGAATGACTTATTGAAGGATATGTCCACTATTGATATTGAAATTGCGGAAGAGATTCCAAGTCTTGATAAGTTTTCATCTGCATCTTCGGATCAAGCAAAATTATTGAAGGTTTTGACAGCTTTGGACTACCTTTTCCAATCCAAGGGAGATGAAGAGAAGAAAAATTCTGAAATATCAACATTGAAAAACTTGTACAAAGATTCAGCTTTAGGTTCACTTTGGGGTGCTTTAAGTAATTGTCTTCGATTATTAGAAGAGAAGCCATCTCTGAGTCATGTTACTACTGTTTTGTCTCCATTAATTGAATCTCTTATGGTGGTTTGTAAACATAGTAATGTTGAAGAATCATCTACAAAGGATACATTTAATTTTGAAGAGTCCGCTCGTGATTTCACAAATGAACCAATTGAAAGTCTTTTCTTCTCATTTACTGAAGAGCATGGTAAGATTTTGAATCAAATGATTAGAAATAATCCAAAATTGATGAGTGGTCCATTTTCAGTATTAGTTAGAAATCCAAATGTTTTAGAATTCGATAATAAGAGAATTTATTTTGAACAAAACTTACATTCAGAAGATGATAAAGCATCAACAATGCTTGTTAGTGTTCGTCGTGACCAAGTTTTCCTAGATTCCTATAGATCATTATTCTTCAAGCCTCCATCTGAAATCAGAAAAGCCAAGTTGGAAATTCAATTCAAGGGTGAAGCAGGTGTCGATGCTGGTGGTTTAACAAGGGAATGGTATCAAGTGTTAGCAAGACAAATGTTCAATCCAGACTATGCTTTGTTCACTCCTGTTGCTTCAGATAAGACAACTTTCCATCCTAATAGAACTTCATATGTTAATCCAGAACATTTATCATTTTTCAAATTTGCCGGTACAATAATTGGTAAAGCTGTTTATGATGGTTGCATGTTAGATTGTCATTTCAGTCGTGCTGTTTATAAAGGATTATTAGGTCGTCCTGTATCACTTAAAGATATGGAATCACTCGATTTGGATTATTATAAATCTTTGATTTGGATGCTTGAGAATGATATTACTGATATTATTGTTGAAGATTTTTCAGTTGAGACAGATGATTATGGTGAACATAAGATTATTGATTTGAAAGAAAATGGTAGAAATATTCCAGTTACTGAAGAAAATAAACAAGAATATGTTCGTTTAATTGTTGAATACCGTTTACAAACATCTGTTAAAGAACAAATGGAAAATTTCTTACAAGGTTTCCATTCTATCATTCCTAAAGATTTGATATCTATTTTCCGTGATCAAGAGTTAGAGTTATTGATTTCAGGTTTACCTGATATTGATGTTGATGACTGGAAAAACAATACCATTTATAACAATTACACAGCATCATCACCTCAAATTCAATGGTTCTGGAGAGCAGTCAAGACATTTGATGCTGAAGAAAGAGCTAAATTACTTCAATTTGCCACAGGTACAAGTAAAGTCCCATTGAATGGTTTCAAAGAACTTACTGGTATGTCAGGAATAGCTAAGTTTAGTATTCACAGAGTTTATGATGCTACAAATAAATTACCTTCATCACATACATGTTTCAATCAAATTGATTTACCTGAATATGAAAGTTACGAGAAATTGCGTAGTGCTCTGTTACTTGCTGTTAAAGAAGGTCATGAAGGTTTTGGTTTTGCTTAGAGGTATGGCGAAAGAGCTTCATTTCTATATATATTAAGATTCTATTTATTTAACTTGTATATTTTGTTAATTTTACGTTAATTATTTTCTATTAACACATTTTGATAGCTTGTAACCGCGAGGAAATAAAAAAAATAATTTAAATATTTTTTTATTGCATAAAGTGTTTTCTTATATCAAGATAGAGTTATTAGATATCCATAAAATAGTGTCAGGTTCATACGGTATAGACTCCCAATGAAACGTTACTCCAAGCCTTGGGAAGGTGGTAACCCCTCTGACAAGAGGCGTCGTTTCAATGAACCGCCAAAGAAAGAAAATACACAGAATAATCCAGATGAGTTGAAAGCTCGTATAGCAGCAGCTAAAGCTCGTGTGGCCAAAAAAGTCAAAGAACCAAAGAAGGAGGAAGAAGAAGAAGAGTTTTCATCGTTGGATGTTGAGATCCATCCGCTGTTAAGAGGAAGTTCGCCAGCTCCTGCTGTTCCTAAATCGTTTAATCCTTTGAAGAACAGAAAAGTGCGAGAAGGTCTTGTTGTTAATCCGTATATTAATCAAAGTGATATCACAGCAGCACCAGTACGGCCTAAGAGAGCTTTAGTGTTTAACGAACAGGGTAAATATATTGAAAAGGCTAACGAAATACGTGCGAAGCTTCAACAAGAGAAGCAACAAAAGGAAAGATTTGAAGTTATCAAGGCTCAAGGTTTAGTCGCTGATGAACTAGTAGGTGAACATTTATACAAGCCTGAAGATCCACCTCTTACTGAATGGTGGGATAGGCCATTGTTGAAAGATAGAGGGTACGATCATATTGATGATGAATCAAGACTCAAATTCACAGATAAAGACGATGAAGATAACCCAATTTCCATATATATTCAGCATCCTGTACCTATTCCAGCACCATGGGAGAAACATCTACCTCCTCCAAAGCCGCTTTATCTTACAAAGCAAGAACTAAAGAGAATAAGGAAGAATGATCGTGCTATTAAACATAAGGAGAAGCAGGATAGAATTAGAGTTGGTTTAGATCCACCACCGCCACCTAAAGTGAAGCTCAAGAATTTAATGAATGTATTGACTAATGACGCAATTAAGAACCCAACTGAAGTTGAAATGAGAGTGAAAAAGGAAATAGCAGAGAGACAGAAACTCCATGAGCAAACGAACCTTGAGAGGATGCTGACTAAAGAAGAGAGACATGAGAAGGAAAAATTGAAGCTAGAAGCTGATCTTAAAAAGGGTTACTATTCTTGTGTTTATAAGATTGATAGGTTAGTGAATCCTCAACATTACTTTAAAGTTGATATGAATGCAAAGCAACTTGATATTAAAGGGATGCTTTTGAATAAGCCTGAAGGATTCAGCTTGATTATTGCCGAGGGTGGACTCAAATCTATTAACTACTACAAAAAATTACTTTTGAATAGAATTGATTGGAAGACCAATGCTTTACCAAAACGCAAGCCATCTGAAATGGATGTAGATTCATCAGATGCGGTTGAGGCTTCTCAACAGCTTGAAGATCTTTCACAGAATAAATGTACTCTTCTATGGGAAGGACAACTAAAAGATTTGCATTTCATGAAATGGACTGTATATAATGTCGAAGATGAAGAGGCCATTGATCTTCTTAGTAGATACAAATTAGAGAATTACTGGAGACAAGCTGTTACGATGAGCTAAGATGACAAGTATAAAGATATTTCAAACTTTAATATTGCTTTATGTTGATAATTATATACATTTTAGAAAGCCTATTTACATAGAGCTAGAAATACCTTCTAATAAAAAATCTGTCTACAATAATTAACATTCGTTTTCTTTTGGGTAATAACTAACTTACTCGGCAATCTTGGCTAAGATTTCAGAATCACGGAAAAGAATGTAATCTTCTTTGTCAACCTTGATAGTAGAACCACCGAAACCTGGGATCAAAACTTTGTCACCTGGTTTTAAATTAGAGGTAACTTGAACACCATTAGCATCCTTGAAACCTGGACCAACGGCGATAACATCGGCAACGTTGAGTTTTTCTTGGTTCTTTTCTGGGATGTAGATACCAGAAGCAGTTTGAGTGGCAGCTTTGACTCTTTGAACTAAGACTCTATCAAGAGTTGGAATAATAGATTTAGCAGACTTGATAACGGATGACTAATTGAGCGATAGGAGTTAGTATCTCGTACGGACTTTATCGGCCATTGCTCTTAAAGTGTATAGCAATAATAACTTACCATTTCTGTGTGTTGATACTGTGTGTAAGTGACGATTCAGAGAAGAGTAAGAGAAGATGAGCTCCAACTTTAGTGGAGATAATTAAATATCACTTTCTTTCCCACCAGCTGAAAATTTCTGAAAACTTCCAGAAAAATGAGCTTCTCACCGGTACACCAATTTGGCATTAAAAAACCACAAAAGTAGTGTCCCTTTTATTAATTTCTTTTCCAACCATTTAGCGATCGTTAAAGCAGTGAGAATGAAAATATTGTAGCTTTAGTAAGAGGTAGATAGATACACTTAAATTGTTATCAATTCTGAAGATAGATCTATACTCAGACTCATACATACCAGATTACTAAACAACAATGGCCGCTTACACTATCTTAGGAAAAACTGTTCCATCTCACTGGGTAAGTACTCACTGTAAGGGGCTTTAATCTATGATTATCAAATATGGACTTAAGAACCATATAGACCCTTCAATCGAGTGTTAATGACTTTTGAACGATTACTAACTATAAGTCTTGATGGAATAGCTCGCAATTGGTACCATCAGTGCTGTTGTTGGTGGTGTTGTTGGTCCAAAATTCATCCCATCTAGCGCTGCTGCCCCTGCTCCAAAAGCTTCCCCAGCTCCAGCTGCTGCTTCCGAAGGTGAAATTGATATTGAAAAAGCAATTAAGTATGTATACCTCTCACCCTTTGACTCATATTCCATGTTCTTACTAACATTGTTATCTTATAGCGAATTCCTTGCCTCTGATGAAAAAAAATAGACGATTTTTTTAAAATATTTTGAAAGTTACTGGAACTAATCCTCTAGTAAATCCTCGTTCATAATGACCACTTTTTTATGCCAAATATAAGATTACTGTTCAAAATGATTGAATTTGTTACCTAATTTACTTGAAATTATATTTCACATTTATTATTTTCTACGTTCTCTTATTTACCTTTCGTTTTCATCTTTTTAGCCATATATATACACAAAATACATTCAAAATATGTCGCAATTTACAATTTCTTTTATTAGATCACTTAGCAAGTATTGAGTATGTAGAACATGTGTCACTGATACATCCCATCAAATATCCGAGCTACCGGAGTTAGAGTTTGTAGTACATTTATGAAAACTTGGAGTAATTGAAGGACTTGATTAGTTACATTGAAAATTTATATATAAAAGAATTTATAAAGTATAAGAAATAATAGATGTGCAAATAAGAGAAATTCATTCAATTTAAGCTGAAGTCTCTTCATACTGAGTCTTCTAAAGACAATCACGAATCACTTCAAGGTTTCTCTTAAATCTTAAAGAATTGATCTATCCTACAAAACTTTTGAGCTCAGTAAAATAATCTTTGCACCTCTTAATAGATTTTGAGAAATGGAGCTAGCGCTTAATTTAAAGGGTGTTCTTTCCTAGTTGGCATACAGTTATCATTGTATATTCATCATCAATCATTATACAATAGATAAGATGCTGGTACTAGCTATAGGAGACTTGCATATACCAGATAGAGCAGTTGACATTCCTGCTAAATTTAAAAAATTATTATCACCAACAGGAAAGATTCAACAAGTTTTATGTCTTGGAAATGTAACTCAATCACAATCATCAATGGAATTTCTTAAATCTATTTCACCTGATTTCCAATTGGTGAAAGGTGAATTTGATAAAGATATGAATATTCCATTATCACTCGTATTTACTTATGATAAGTTAAGAATTGGTATAATAAATGGATTTTCAATAATACCTAAAGCTGATCCATTGAGTTTATTAACACAGGCTAGATTGATGAATGTTGATGTGTTGATAAGTGGAAGTACACATCGTGTTGAAGCATATACTTTAGACGGTAAATTCTTTATCAATCCAGGAAGTGCTACTGGTGCTTACTCTACTAGTTCTATGGAAAAGGAGGATTTAGAAATTATTGAATCCATACTGAAGGAAAGTAAAGGAGAAACAGATAAAAGGGAAGAGCCAAAGGCTGAAACTGCTAAAGAAGAAAATACAGACGATGAAACTACTAAAGAAACCACAGAAACTGATAAAGAAGAAGAAAAACCAAAGGAAGAAGAACCGGTAACTGACGAAATAGCATCGTCAGTTCCATCATTAGAAGAAAATAAGAACTCCGAAGGGGATGATGACAGTATCAACGTAGAAGGAATAGAAGAATATATGGATCCAGTGCCCAGCTTCTGTTTACTAGATGTGCAAGGTTCAGTTTGTACTTTATACCTTTACACATTGATAGATGGTGAAGTTAAAGTAGATAAAATAACATACCGTAAGGATGAGAAATAGTGGCAGACACTAGCTACTGATGTATAGATCGTGTATAGTCCATGTAATACAGTATAACGAATATTTAACTACTTATAACTAATTATCTCTTCATCTAAAACCCTGATACTTTTAAAAGTCGTGTTGAAAATCTAAAATTTTTCCAGCTGGCAAGTATAAAAAATTTTCAAATTTTTAAAAACTCTTTTCTTTAAAGCTACTACTTGTTTCTTCTTGAAAGTTCAAATAAGTATGCAATAGAGTGTGAAACTTACGAAATTTGAACAGGATGATAATGTCTAAGGATAGATTTCATTTTCTTTAGATTTTGTAGATGGATAACTCAAACTTTTACAATGCCACATTTCGATAAATGAATTTATCATTTGAGATCGATCTGTATTATTTGAAAAGAATATATTATTTTTTGCTGATTATCTCCATATATACTATAAGTGTTTGCATAGATGTTGAAATTGATTTAAATGATGACAAGAGTGCATTTGGCTCGAGACGTAATGTCGCTGTGGAAAAAACCAAGCTACCTTTTAATTTTTATCTGAAACTTATCAATTTTAACTATCTTTGTGAATATTTAACATGTATATGGATATTAGTGGGCAGTACCTAATATGTTTAATTCAAGTCGTTGATCAAAATCATTATGAATCTTGTGTATCGTGTATATAATGTTTAAATATCAATAAACAAAGATAATATGAAATTACTGTGTTTTTGAGTAAATGGAATAATAAATATATTGTTATTGATTATATATATGCATTTTATACAGATATCTGTTGTACACCTTCTTCTATAATACCTTCAAGTAAATCTTTTTCTAAATCATCATTTTCTTCAGCATTTTGAAAATTACAAGGAAGCAATTCGTCCAAATCTAATACTTTCTTCATATAATATGCATCTTCACCGTCTTGATAATATGATTTCTCAACGCTTAATACTTCAAATTTTAAAGTATCTTTATATAAATGTAATGCAGCTCTATTTGATTTTCTAACATGTAATGATACATATTCAGCATCGAAATTTTCTCTTAAAGCATATAAACATTGTCTCATTAATTTATCAGCAAGACCCATTCTTCTATATGTTCTCATCACACTAAGAGATGTAACATGTCCAAAAGTTGGACCTTCTTTATTTTCAGCATCTTCATCAACTTTCCCAAGAACATATCCAACAATTTTTTCACCTTTTCCAACATATTGGCAATCTTGCTTGGTCTCATTGGACTTATACGTACTTTCATCTTCTTCTTCGTCTCCTTCAATTAGTTCATCGTTAGTGGTAGTTGCTACAAATGAAGCTTGTGGCCAGGTAAGAACATGGTATAGATAATATTTCAATGTATAATTTTCAGGTAAATTGTGTAAATTTGCATTTTGCATTCCCTGGACATCAGCAGTGGTGGCTTGCCTTATCGTAATAGCCATCTTTGATATTTGGATCTAAACGTATATATAACTAGTCTGCTGGTCTACGTATAATGAACAGTCTATAAGCATTGAAGCTATGAAGTCAAGTGCTTCTTTCTCAATTTGAAAATACGCTGGAGATGATTTTTTACTGGCACTACTACCATGGCAGTTTTTTGTCGTCTCGTGAACTCGTCTGTTTTTAGGTAGATTTGAAGATGTTTACTTGAGAGAATTTGATTAGGATAGCACAACACTGTCATATAATCATTAGTATTGCATCTCATCACATAGTTCTATAATGTCATCAAAAACTCTCATCTCTGGAATAGGTTATAATCCAGCAATTGGTCCAAGATCAACAGCACCTGAACAACTACAAAATTCTCAATCACAATTAGCTAGCTCGACATCATCTGTTGCATCTCCAAGAGCTTCAAAGAAAGCATTGGCTAATACTTCTTCTTCATCTAACATTTACGATCGTAATTTACATAGAACTAAACATGAAATATCGCTTTCTTCACTAAGTTTCCTATTCTGTGAAACTGTTTCCTGGTGTTTTTCAAATTCAAAGGGTATAAATCAACTTGAAAAAAAGTTGAGTAATCTTGGATATAGTATAGGTTTGAAATATTTAGAATTGGCAGCATTGAGAGAAAATTTTGCCAATGGAAATATAACTTCATCGGGCAAATCAAATAATTCAAAACGTGAAACTAAGATCTTAGGTATATTACAATTTATTCATACCACTATATGGAAAAATTTATTTGGTAAATTAGCAGATAATCTTGAAAAATCACAGGAAGATGCAAGCCAGTATATGCTTATTGATAATGATCCAATGTTATCTAAATTCATATCGGTTCCAAAAGAATATGATCAGTTAAATTGTTCATCTTTTGTAGCTGGTTTGATTGAGGGTATATTAGACTCTACGTATTTTACAGCTGAAGTGACAGCACATACTGTTCCAATTGACAATCATCCTACGAGAACAGTGTATGTGATCAAGTTCAGCAATGAAGTTGTTCAAAGAGAATCATTAAGAATGAGAAGATAATTAAGCGCCGGCGTTTTTATTAGAGAAAAATAATTTTGAAGTAAATTCAAAATCATGAAGTGAATTTACTGTTATCGTTAATGTACTATTAGAAACTGGTAAACGTGTCTCACAAAGATGGATAGGGGAAAACTGAGCGTATTCAAAGATAGTTTCACTGGTAAGAATGACCATTGAGTGAAGTAAGATCCTAGCACTCACTAACTATATTTTACGTCTTGTTTAGAAATAGCTAGACCTTCAACTTACTTCACCAAGGAGAAGTATCCGTTAACAGAGAAACGCATTCATGCTAATGGTTCGTCTACGCCAACGTTGGCTTTTTCAAGAGCTAGATTGAATACAATTAAGGATTCAAGCCATATTATTGGACAAGAGACTTTGGATGAATTACCTGGAGCTGTGTCACCCGGTCCATTGATTATTAGTTCTGATACTATCTTGAATTCAGAATGCTTAGAGTTTGTGTCTACACCCAAGCATGAGTCAATGAATTCGGAAGATTCAAAGGAATCAATGGAGAAGTTTGTCGGTTTCTTGAATGAGTTCAAGGGAACAAAGCGTGCTAAGAAAGTGAAGTTCTGTGACTTCCCCGAATACGATCCGCCTGTTATGATTACACCTGCGCCGACTACTAGGCTTGAGTGGTGGAAGCATAGCGTCAGTGTCGATTTTGGGGGCAATGAACAGCTCAAGAGAAGAAGAAAGCTGGTTTACGAATATAGAAAAATGAAACAGCCCCGTTCAATTGGAAGAAACGATCTGCTCCCCAGGAAACTCCGTTCGCTCAACACCCACTAAAACGCTCACTGCTACTACATAGCTAAATACCTAATATATACCTAATACATAGCATAGCATAGCATATCCCACTCATGTATTGGTAACCAAACTCACCGACCATCCTCCCAATACAGCAATCTCCGCCCTCTTCCCAATTGACAGAAATTGGAAATTCACCGATTTCTGCCATTTAATTTAATCAGTGAGAGAGAACAATGGGAATGAAATGGGTGATTGCTTGGAGTCGAAAGTGTTTATTTTCAGGACTAACCCATCTTCTGGTTGACACAGAGACACATTCTGCTTGTTTATCTGTTTACTATACTTTTCTTATTGTACTGTATAGTTAACTAGACTATACTTAGTGCCTCTCATTCCACACACTCTCAGTTCTCGCCACTCTGTTGTTGTGTTGCCATGTCAGACATAGTCTCGGATGAGGTAAAGTCTCCTTTATCCACTACCACAACGGATGATCAACCGCAAAATGATCAAGAAACAAATAACATTGTTAGATTACAAGGACAGTTTCACAAAGGGGATGGCGATTACTACACTGCCATTTCTGAATCTCCTAGAACTGAAATCGAATCTGTGAATAACGATGACAGTTCCAGTAAGAGAAACTCAAATTCTATGTCAAAACAGCAATTAGATATTACTGAAAGAAGTGGAAATTCTTCATTAACAAGAGAAGATTTGATTAAAAGATTGGAAGAACTCATTGAAGATGAGTTCAATCTTGAAATCATATTGAAACAGCGAGAATTATATACTATTGAAACAGAAATTAGTAAATGTGAATCACAGATAATAGCACTCCGGAATCATTATGCAATCAAACCTACTGAAAAATTGATTGAAGAACCATCAACACTTACTGAAAAATATGCAAAGTTATTAACACAAATGGATGATATTCGTAAAGAATTAGACGAAGCTAAGAAGAGAGAAAAAGATTTACAACAACAATTTGTATCAATTGATCCATTAGCCGCTGGTAATATTAATGATTCTTCATATAGAACTAGATCGCAAACATCCTCTCTTCGTCCAGTTACTTCAAAATATGCACAGCAATGTATCTATAAACGTTCTGATGGAATAGTTGTCAAAATAACTTGTGCCAACTGTCAACGTTCAAATTTCTCAAGTTGTCAAGGTTTCTTAAATCATGCTCGTATTGCTCATGGTAAAGAGTATACTTCTCAAGATAATGCTGCACTAATGTGTGGTGAAGTATTACCTGATGAAGAACAAGATTATGAAAGTGTTGAAACATTAAAGAAATTACGTGAAGAGAATTTGGATCCAAGTAAGAATTTAGGAAGAGTTCAATTTTTAGCTGGTTTAATACAAACATCTTCCGGTATTAGCGGACCTGTTGCTAATACTAATAGTAATGCATCTGAAACCACTCCATCGACACCTGCTTCCACTAATGTTGTTAATGCTGGTCCTGTGACGCCTGCAGGATCTACTCCAGGTGTGGTAAGCTCTCCAGCTACAGATTTACAAATTAAAAAACGTGGAAGAGCTGCATCATTTGCCGCTGGTTTAACAAGTACTTTCTCTAACAGTGTTGCAAAGACAACTGATCATTTGAAAGTTAAGTTCCAGAGTTTATTAGGCGGAGATACATCTGAGCTATCTTCTTCATTCACTGATTTAGTTAAAGATGTGACTACTAAAGTTGATAAATCTCATTTATTTGAAGACGAAGAAGAAAACACTGAAGCATTGTTAGAAGTTAAGCAACAAGCTATGGCTGTCGCATCAGCGCCAAAGGCAGCTGGGGGCAAAGTAAGTGCTACCACATCCGTTGCTCCTGCTACCATTGCTACTTCTGCTACCACTGAAAAAGATCCATCTCCAGAAACCGCAATTAGTAAAGAAGATGAAGAGTTCCGTGAAAGAATAAAAAAGACTCAAAATATACTAACAGAAGCCAAGAAGATGAACTTGAATGTTGACGAATACTTAAAAGTAGCATTGGAAAAGAGAAAGAACTCAATTGATGGAAGTTCAGCTATTGATGATCAAAATCCAAATGTTAAAAGAGCGAGATCTGTAAGAGGTAGAAGAAAATCAAGAGGTAATATGGGTTTAAGACGTGCTTCAAATTCAATTCCAATACAACAAAAGATTGTAGAGGAACCTGCTGATGAATAAATGAATATGAGTATGCCATGGGTGGTATAATCATACATAAAATGTATATAGCATATATAAATCAATCCAAACTAAATTTAATTTATTATTACGAAAAAAAATGTTGTAAAAAAAAAAAAAAAAAACACTGCCGTGAAAATGAATTTAGAAGCTTCAAGTTGATGAGTTTAGATTTAGTGATAATTTGTAGTTTGGTGCTCTTATTCGTGATTTTACTTCATTCATGTTGTTGCTTTTGGGTAGTACTGTGTGGTGAAATATTTATAAGTTGATTCCTTTGCAAGCAATTGACCGCTCTGAGACTGTATTTTATCGTTTGGAAATATTTTAAGACAAGACTATCAAATTAAGCGCCAATGATAACAATCACTAATAAATTGATATTGTCAGTCATGATTTACTTTGTGTTGACAACAACTTCCATTTTACTTACTGTTATACTAATAGACGTATACCTGATAAGAGCAAGATCAATTAAGAATCTACCATTAGTGGGATCACCAATACCTTTTATCAGAGGATTAACGATAATGATACCACAAGCCAAAGATTGGTCACAATCACCTTGTGTCAAGTTTGAAAATATGAGTAAGAAGTACGGAGAGGTTTATCAAATCATGATAGGTAATAGATTAGTCGTTGTTGCTAATTCATATGATTCGATAATGAAACTTTGGTGTTGTAGTAGTACAAGAGGTAATAATTCTAGACCCGTTTCACATACTTTCCATAAACTGCTTTCTAAATCTAATATATTCACAGTTGGTACTACTCCATTTGGGGAGTCTTATCTCAGAGAACGGAAATTTATTTCATCCAGATTGCTCAATGAAGCTAGCAGTAAAAGGCACGCTTCATTTATTCTGCATACTGAGTCTGATAAATTTATTATTGACTTGATAAATGACTTTAAGTCTGATTCCACTACATTGGAACTGGATATAACGAGAAAAGTTCAATACTTTCATTTAAGTTTAGCTTTAGAATTAACTTATGGTTATAAAATTAATTTTCATGAGATTGATGGAAAAAATTTAGCCGATGAAATTATATTTGTGGAAAATTATATTACAAGATTAAGATCTCATGTTTCGAATGCTGAGGATTACCTTCCATCATTCCTGAGAAAATTGAAGTCAATATTCAGCAACAATGAACAAATAGCAGACAATCTGTATAAGAGAAGAGAAGCATATCTAGATAAATTTTATAAATATACAAAATCAAAGGTAGAAGATCCCACACCAACAACATGTTTACTAAATGATTACTTTCAAAACTATACTTCCAAAGATTTGAGTAAGAATGAAATGACCAGTATCTGCTTAACAATGGTTAGCGCTGGTTTAGATAACACCGCACTGAATTTTGCTCATCTATGTAGCCAGTTATCACAAGCTCCACATATTCAAGAAACTGCTTTAAAATCACTATTAGACTGTTATGGAACTCCATTGGATGCGTGGAACAAATGTTCGGAGAATTTAGATTGCCATTATGTAAGTGCAATAGTCAAGGAAACTTTACGCTACTTTACAGTTCTCCCTATGGCATTACCTCGTGAAACCACTAAGGATATAATTTATTCAACTAATGTGGTAATACCATCTGGGACTACATTATTTATGAATGCATGGGCTGGGAATCATGACGAGACTAATTTTGTTAAACCTAACGAATTCATCCCTGAAAGGTTTTTACAAGATGGTAACACTACTCTGAATCACAAACTTCGACACTTCTCATTTGGAGTTGGTTCTAGAATGTGTCTTGGTAATCATTTGGCGTTCAAAGAAATCTATACTTTAACGTGTAAGTTGATATTGCTGTTCAGCGTTAAGCAATCACAAAACAAAGAGATGAGAATGAACCCCAACCCACTAGAAGCCAACGAGTTCCCACAGTCCATAGCAATTGAACCCAGACCATTTCACATAGTTCTTCAACTTAAAGACAAACAGCTTCTTAATGAGATTTTGAAGCTCACCAGTGCACATTGAAAAAATTAACGGCCATTCAAGAGCTTCGAAATTTGCAAAAAAAAAAAAAGAAAACAAAAAGTGGAAATTTGTAAGGATAGTAAATAAATGAAATAACCCAATCTCTTTATAATAATTGTGTATACTTATTCTATAAATTTATGTATATAATATACTGAATAGGTGATAATTGATAATTGAGTATATATAAATAATCAATTGATACTAATTGAAGTGAACAAATTCATAAATTTTGAAAAGGGTATATCCGGAGATAATTGAATTACCGATAATAACTTATTTCCCCCGTTTCATTTGATTAACTCATATTTTCATCAATATATTAACTATTTCATCCATTGCAATTGAGTAAAAGAAGGGAAAACGTTATTCCATCATGTCCGATAATGATCAAAGAGTAGTATACTCTTCAAGCCTCTTATTTGAGAAATCTCCAATCGAAGCCATGGAGGCTTTAAAGCTTAGACAGATTCAATTAAAGGCAATTAATGCAGAACTTGCCGAATGGTTTACAGCTTATGGTAGATTAAGACTTGATTACTTAGATAGATTAAAGAGTTTATTATCTTCATCAAATGCAATTTTCACTAATTTAGAAAATAAAAAGTTACAAAATGGTAAAATTGATTCACTTGGACTTTGTACACCAATGTGGAGTTCAGTTATCAAAGGAGCAAATCGTGAAATTGAATTATGTGATGCAAGTGTAAGAAAAATGGGTAGAGATATGATTGCTCCATTGAAAACTTTCAGTAGAAGCAATGATTCAAATTTGATTGAAATGGATGAATTATCAACATTAGCTTTAAATATTGAACAAACTGAAAAAAATGGTGGAGATACTTCAGCTTTAATGAACGAATGGTCTCAACGTGCTCCTTATTTCTTCGAAATTTTTGAAAATTATGACCATAATAGATTAATGTTATTAAAAGATGTATTTTTAAGATATCAAACTGATCTAAATGATGTCTTGACAACTTTCAAAAAGGATAATGAAACTGCTCTAGAACACGTCTTAAATTTTAATCCAAGTGATGAAATTAAGAGATTTTCTGAAGCTGCTTTAGCTAAAACTTTACCAATTGAAAATGTCAAACCATTGAGTAAACCAAAATCTAAGACCGTTGACTCAAGTTTTACATCAACTTCAAATTCAAGTTCAAGTTCAAATCATAATCGTCATTCTTTGATTCCTCATAGAAAATCGAGAATTTTATCAACAGCTACAAATGGATCAACATCAACAACAGCTACTTCTACACCTGTTGTTTCCCATTCATTAGCTTCTCAATCAAGAAGATCCTCAATGGCTACTATGAGTACTCATGAAAAGAAAGAAAAACCAAAACTTCGTTCTAAATTCGGTTCTGTATTCAGAAAGAAGAAGAAGGATAAACATGCTCCTATTTCTTCTGACTTGTCATCAACTATTGCTGAGTCAGAAACAAGCTCATTAGCAAGTAGCTCAGTGAATAACAATTCCCAAACAAATCTTTCTACACGTCGTTCTATTCCAAATGGTGTTCAACAAGCCGCTGCAACAGAGACGACAACTGCTCCAGTTCCAGTTCCAGCTGCAGTTCCTGAACCTGAGAAGGAAGAGGCTGATGATTCTGTTGTTTACAAATCTGTTGCTCCAGCTCCAGTTGCTGCTCCTGAACCATCTCCTGTTCCAGTGGCAACTCCAACTACCTCTTATCCAGCAATGCAACCAACTAAGAGATCAAACTCATTTGCTAGTACATCCACTTCGTCAATTCAAAACTCAGCTCCAATTCCAACAGCAACCACAAACACTTCAGCCCCAGCCCCAGCCCCAGCTCCAATTCCAATACCTGTTCCAGTTACTCAAACCAGTGCTGGTGCTCCACCACCACCAGTAGCTAGAAAACACATCACTTCCACGATTGACGAACAAGCACCAATGACACAAATGGATGGATTATCAATCAAGGATTCAAACCATCATGGTGTAGCTGCTCCACCACCACCAACTCAAAGAAGATCAATGATGCCAGCATCAGTACCTGATACTGCTTCTGCTGTTGATCCACAGCCATTAACTTCTAATGCTACTGGATCATCATCAATTTCTTCTTTACAACAACAATCTACCGGTAGTGCTGGTCTATTAGCTAGAAATACTACAGGTGGAGGTGGATTAACCAGTGGACAAGTACAACATCCTAAATTAAGTCAACCTGGATTAAATGCCAGTATTGTTGAATTGTTCAATGCTTCTTTCAAAGATGGTGTATTAGTTAGATCAAATGCAATTGGTGAAGTTGCATTTAGTTATATAATCGGTGATCAATTTGCTAAGATTCCACAAAAAGTTGATTTTAAAATTGAAAGTATTGGTGGTGTAGATGGAGAATTACCAAATTTTTTAACAAATCCAATGTTTTTACAACAAACTAGCGAAAATGAATATAGTATTATTGATGCTTCACAAATTCATTTAAGAACACTGGGTGGTTTGAAATATATGTTAAACAATCCAAAATGTCCTTTCATTATTCAACCTATTTGGCAACATACTGAAAATCAATCGACTGTTATTATATCTATTAAACCTATTCCTGAGTTAAGCGAGTTGCTAACCAGTTCTGAAGCTTCTATTACACTGAACAATTTATTAGTCTCAGTGGCTATATCTGGGGCATCATCGACATCGGCAGCAACTAAGCCATCAGGCTTGTATAACAAGGATAAAGATAGAGTGAACTGGAACTTAACTAACACACCAATGATTTTCAATTCAGCTAATTTGGAAGAAAGATTAATTGCTAGATTTTCAACAACTGGTTTAGCCAAGGAGTCAGAATCAGGTATACAGGTTAGATTTACCATAAATGATGAACACGGATCTGATTTAATTTGTGGATTAAACAAAGGCTTTAAATTGATGTACTTAAGTGATTCTGTCACTGATCCATTTAGTAGTTCTGCTGATTTATCTAATGGTTATGTCGATATACCTACTTTGAAAACTATTGTTGCAGGTAGTTATACTGGTCATTCATAAGTTTACACCCCTTTACTTTAACTTACTTTATTACATTATATTTTAATTTATTTCCTTTCGTTACTCTTTTGAATTTTTATGATATTATTATTATTATTATACTGTTTCCCATATATAAATAAAATTGCTCAATTCAAATTATATAATATTTACAAAAAATTAAAATTGACTGTTAAAAATTATACCGTAGAGTAATGTAAACTATATATATTTAGTATCTCATTAATAAAGAAACCCAATCATTATCATCATCGTCATCGTCACCGCTCAATGGCAACTTTCTAAAATCATCACCAATTTTACTCAAATCATCAGGATCAACATGAAATGTCTTTGTTATTGGTACTGATCTGTTTGAATTTGAAATAGGTAACTGATAATTTAAGATACCTCTAATGATTAAATCAAATGGATGTTTTGATATATTTAACCATTGGTGTTGTCCCAAGTCAAGTAAATCACAAGTATGTGGGGGTAAAATTGATTCATCTTCTTTCTTATAAACTACTAAGTCTGTCTCATCTTTTACATCCAAATCAATGGTAGTTAATTCGAGTACATCAGTTTCATTATTTGGATGATGTATTTTATTATCACAAGGATTCAAAATCCTAATTTCAGTCATACTTAAATCTTTCTGTCTTGTGAAAAATCCACCTTGGAAAACCAAGGGGATATCCAAATATGTTACCGTACCTAATAACACTGTATTATACCCCTTTTCTGAATTTTCTGAATCAAAAATTGAAATTTCTTTGTTAATATTATTATTTTGAAGTATTTTACCAACATCACATTTTTCATATACTGCTGGATCAATATTAACATGTTTGCTCTTAGCGAATACATCTAATTCAACATCTTGAACCACGATAGTTAAAAACCCAGGATTGAAACTTTCAATACCCAAATTGAAAACTAATTCTTCTTGTGAAATTAACACATCATCAATACCAGATACTCTAACTCTAGTTAATTCTTTAGTGGTAGCTAATAAGAATCCAGAAATAAATCCAAATGATAGTAATAAGAAGATGAGAGTTATGGTATAACAAAAATTTTTCAGTTGTTTTAATTTTGTAGCTCTAGTACCTGTAAAATTATGTGGACTAAAGTAAACATCTCCATGTCTTTTATTTGCACCAATTTGATTTATAGCACCATTACTTGTTCTTAATAATCTTGAACCAGCTCTATCATAGATAGGTTGCTGTTGTGGTGATCCTTCGGTATTGTAATTGTAATATTGATGATTACTATCGTTAATTGATCCATATTGACCACCCAATCTTTTTTGAAAATGATCTGATATTGAATAATCTTCAAAATCAGAATTATAATCCATTTCACTAGGGATAGTACTTGGGAATTGTTGTTGTTGTTGTGGATGTTGATATGGGTTATTTAAACTATGATGATGCTGATGATTATTATGGGTATTATTGACAAATTCATCATCTTGATAATCATCAATGTCAGATTCACCAGATTCATAATCTTGGAATTCTACACCTGAGTATCTTCTTGGAAGTGTACCTTTTGAATCGAAAATTCTTGATGTTATTTCTCTCAATTGATTTTTCTTCAAACTATTAGTGTTATTGGTATTGGTATTGCTATTACTATTACTATTATTACTTGTTTCCAAATTCAAAGTGGTCAATGGATCTAAACCATGTGTTATACCTCTTGAATGTCTTCTAAAAGATTTAGTATCTGCTGAATCAGAATCTTCCACTATGCTTTCCACAGTACCATAATTTGACTTTGAAGATCTTAATAATGGCATAACTGTACTATTATTACTACTGTTATTATTATTATTATTATTATTATTAAGGATATGTTGTTGATTTGATTCATTACTATTAGTTGATCCAAAATGATTATGTGTTATAGTATTATCAGATTGACTCATATTATCACTTTGTGTATTATTACTACCAAATGGATATTTTGATTGTAAGATTGGTGAATTATTTATACTTATTCCATCTTGAGTTGTGTGATCATTATTATTGACTGATTGATCTTGTTGTTCCATAAGTGGAGTTGATGGAACTTTTGTTGTTGTTGTTTCATATACAAAAGTTTCATCACTATCTGAATCCTTTTCATCTTCTTTTATTGCATTATGTACTTTTGCTGCAAAATATTCTGCTCTAGAAGATGATTTACTAGCATTTGAAGTTATGGTGTTGTTATTATTATTGTTATTAATTGTAGCATTAGGAGTTGTATTAGTTGACGATATCGACCTAAGATTGGATAAACTTGCATTTGAAGATAATGGATTAGTGCCTTTCTTAGATCTCAACTGGTCTATATCTGCATTCAGTGGGTTGTTACTTTTCTTTGATCTTAGCTGATCTATATCGGTGGAACTTGATATTATTGAAGATATGGAAGGTTCATTATTCATCGTTTCCTTTTGTAAATCATTAGCAATCTTATCTAAGGTTGTTTTCTTCCGTATATCAGGAGTTGTAGGGGTAGTCGTTGTAGTAGTGATAGTCGTTGTATGTACAGTATTATTTGGTGCTGTAGTGGTAGTAGTTGTAGTTGTGCTGATAGAAGTATCATCGTTGTTGATCAAAGGCAGGATACGATAAGCTGAAGCGTCTATGTTTGATTCACTTTTAACACTGACTAAGTTAGCACTAGATGGAACGATGGAGCTATTTCTCTTCAAGTCATCATGAGTCACACTCGTCACCTGTGTTTGTTCATTCGGTGTATTGTTATTTTCCTCTGTATCTGACATCTTGCAGCAATAGAAATAAACTCAATATGTATAAATAGAAGGCGGTTAATTAAGATGGGGAGAGATGAGATGAGATGAGATGAGGTAATTATGATGGCTATTGTGATAGCGTTGGATATTGTGATTATAACGAGTAAAAGAGTGTGGTGCAGTACGGACAACAAGTGAATGGTATACTGTGTAGTATGAGTAATTCAATACACAACTATTATCAGATGACCATAAGACAAGACAAGAAGAACAGCAACTGTAATTTTACTGAATTTTTTTGTATGTGAAGAGGAACAAGTTTCTGAAAAGAAAAGGAGCGTCGATCGTCTGCCGATCGTCTCTCTGTCTCTCTGTTTCTAGTGAGTTAGCTATGTATACATACAGTCTTCCACTAGCAGTCATTACACAGACCACTCACTGAGACGGTATACCACTTAGTCAGCCACATAGTTACTCAGTTACTGACTGACTGTGCTTACTCCCTCTCTCTCTCTCTCACACACTGAAACATCCCACCAGCCGATCGACGCTACACGGAAACATTTTAACTAAACACACAGCTCAAAAAACTCTGCCTCGAAAGGATGCGTAAAATTTTAGATAGATTAAATAAATGTAAACATGTAAACAAATATAATGCTATATCATTTTGATATAGTTACAGTCATATACTACATACACTCTTGTTCATATCATACTTACTTCTCATAGAGTGATACTCTACACTCACTCATAATATAATAAGATATAGTACAGTATAGTATTTTATATTATATCACTAGATCGTATTGTATTGTATTATATCCATCCCTCTCCCTTTCATTGCATTCATTTCATCATGTTCCCAACACATAGTCATTCAAATAGTGTATCCTCACTCCCTGACCAGTCAACTACAAACAATGCTAATACTACACCAATAATAAACACCAGGAAAAGAGCATTATATTCACCATCAACTACACCTAGACCTTCACGTCGTGATCAAAATATAATACACTCATCAACAACTCATAAATCAGCAATATCTTCACATAATAAGGAAAATGAAATGTTATTAGATAGTTCAAGGACTAGTACCAATTTAGCTAAAAAGGCAGCTTTAAGGCGTAGTGCTGGATTCTTAAATTTATCAATTGAATCAAATGATAATGAAATAATAGATAATGGAGTTACTAAATCTTTCAATGATTTGAATTTCCACTCAAACGATAATGAGGAAATGTTTAAGAAACCCGATGATACTCCTATTCCTGTTTCAAGTATTGTTAATGTTAATAATACTACTAATAACTCACCATTCTTAAATCCAAATCCAAGGAAACAATCAACTACTTCTAGATTAAGAAGAATTTTCAGTAGTTCAAATACTTCCAACTCATCAAACTCATCTAGTTCATCACCATCAAAACTGATAAGTACGCCATTTGATGCTAAGAAATTAAGTCCAAATACAATACTAGGTAATAATAAATTACAATTAACTGATGATTCTCCTTCCAAGCCATCAAGAACAAAATCAGCATCTTCATCAACAAATAATACAAAATCATTGTTCAATTTGAATAAACCAAAATCAGCATCCTCCACAACGGCAACAACAGTGCCATCATTTAAGACTGTGAAACCATTACAAACCGCTTTTGCTACTACTGGATTACAATCTAAAAAATCAATGAGTTCAATGAAAACTAAAGTGAAACTAATGCCAGAAACTCCATGTAAACGCCCACCTTTGAGTTATTTGGATCCAGCTAATAAACCAAATGAATCTACACCTTTCAATTCGCTTAAAATGTCACCATCCAAGCAAACTCCTAGATCAACTAATACAAAATTTGCAAATACTAGCGGGAGTAGCAATAGTGGTGGAAGTAGTACGAAGAAACAATCAAGATCACATCGTGCGATAAATACTGCTGATTTACAAAGTTGTATTCTGAGATTTACTAATGAATTTGATGATTTTGAAAATGATGAAAATAGTACAAGTATTTTCAGAGAAGCAAATAGTAGTAATTCACGTTCACATATATCTAGATCAAGCTCGAATAATAGATCAAATACAAATATACAACAGAATGAATCACCATACTCTAATTCTAACAATAGTTATTCATTATCAATGTCTCCAGATTATCAAGTACGTAAATCTAAGGATGCAAATTTATCACAAGGTATAATAGATTTAGACAATGATTTAAGTTATAATTATTCAAATACACAACCTGATGAAGATGATGATATGTGTTTGGATTTGGGGAATATCATAAATGAATTACCACCTACTCCTACTAAATTGAATTATAACATGGAAGATGGTACACCTACCAAAATAACCAATACTACAAATACTTTCCCATGGCTTAGATTATCACAATCACAAAATACCACAACTAATAATAGTAATAATAATAACAATAGTCAATTGAGTAATATTTTCACATCGTTCGATATGGGTCCACCAGTTAAACGTCAAAATTTTAGTCAAAATCCATCGACACCAGTATTATCACAATTCGAAGAATATCATACACCAATTGAAACAACTTTTAATTCAAATTCACCAATTTCAAATTTAAAACTATTAAGAAAAAATAGTTCAAAATTATCAATTCAACAAACAGATTATGATAATGATAATACTATAACTTCTTCAAATTTTGATGATACAACAACAAATGTATTCCCATCTCAGAGTTTAATGTTGAAGAATAAATTAATCGATCAACACTTAATTTCAAAATTCGGTAATTGTTCAGTAATTGGGTCTGGTGAATTCTCCATAGTTTACGATATCACTTACGAAGGTGTCAAATATGCAGTAAAGAGAACTAAACATCCATTAGGTGGTCCAAAGACTAGATTACGTAAATTAGAAGAAGTTGAAATATTGAAAACATTACAAGAAAGTTATACAGAAGATGAGGGTCATGAATATATCTTAAATCTTATCAATTTTTGGGAATATAATTCATATCTTTATATTATGACAGATTGTTGTGAAAATGGTTCATTAGATAAATTTTTAACAGAATCTGGTAAAATTAGCAAATTAGATGAATTCAGAGTTTGGAAAATTTTAATTGAAATCTTAATTGGTTTAAAATTTATTCATCAATGTGGTATTCTTCATTTAGATTTAAAACCTGCTAATATTTTCATTACTTTTGAAGGTTCTTTGAAAATTGGTGATTTTGGATTAGCTTCTAAATTACCTATTCCTCCGTTCTTTGAAAGAGAAGGTGATAGAGAATATATCGCTCCAGAAGTTATATCAAAACAAATTTATGATAAACCAGCAGATATATTTTCAGTTGGATTAATAATGGTAGAAATAGCAGCTAATATAATCTTACCAGATAATGGTCTATCTTGGCAGAAACTCAGATCAGGAGATTTAACAGATGCAGGGAAATTGAGTTCTTCAGATTTAACGGATATTTATTATCATGAAACAAGTGTTTTCAGTAATGTTAATAATAATAATTCTTCATCATTATCTTCATATTCATCATCTACTAATGATCCAAATACTTTGAAGATTAACAATAATGGGGGAAATGCATTATCCACATTGAGACAAAGACTTAAAATCCCATCATGGGCACCTAAATTTTTATTTGATGGTTCAGGAACATTGGATAAATTGGTTCATTGGATGATTGATCCAGAACCTAAATCCAGACCATCTGCAGATCAAATTTTGAAATCTTGGGAATGTCAAATAGTAGAAATAAGAAGAAAATGTGGAGCAGTGATTTACGAAGGTGATTTTGGACCAAGACCAGATTCTTCAGATATGTCAATGGAGAATTCATTAGAGAATTACTATAAGATTGGTAATGGTGGTTTAAATAGTTTAAACGGAAGAAAAAATAGTGGTGGTTCTGGTATTAATGATATTTATGAAAACGATAATTTCAGAAAATCATCAATAGACATGATACTAGAGTGAACACCATACCTATATACTTATATAACTAACGCTAGATTAATATATTTACTTTGTACGAATAAAAGTTGTTGTAACTTTGTAACTTTTGTATATAAAATCACTATGGTGCAAAGATGAGTGGTTTTCTCATCATTTTTTAACAAATCAAATTTAAAAGAAATAAACAAATTGATTAATGAGGAGAAAGAGGATACTTTTACTTATAGTTAGTTAGTTAACAGTAATACATCGGTTACATCCATCACAGTTACTATACACTATCAATCATGCTGGCTAGAAGATTGATTAACAACAATATGGGTCTTGGCTTGAAGCTAGGACTTCGTTCAATTTCAACAACTAATACAAAGTTAGCTCCATTAGTTGTCTCTGAAACCACAGCTGGCGCACCAGTGGCTGTTAGACCATCCGGATTCAGAATCCCTCGTCCTAAGTCATGGGAAGAATCAAGAGAAGGTGCCTTATCCAAGGCTACTAAATGGTTCTTGTTAGCGGAAATGTTTCGTGGTATGTACATTGTTTTGGAAATGTACTTTAGAGCTCCATACACAATTTACTACCCTTTCGAGAAAGGTCCTTTATCTCCAAGATTTAGAGGTGAACACGCACTGAGACGTTACCCAAGTGGTGAAGAACGTTGTATTGCATGTAAATTATGTGAAGCGATCTGCCCAGCACAGGCAATTACCATTGAAGCAGAAGAAAGAGTTGATGGATCCAGAAGAACATATAAGTATGATATTGATATGACTAAATGTATTTACTGTGGCTACTGTCAAGAAAGTTGTCCAGTTGATGCTATTGTGGAAACACCAAACACTGAATATGCCACTGAAACAAGAGAAGAATTATTATATAATAAAGAGAAATTATTGGCTAATGGTGATAAATGGGAACAAGAACTACAATACGTTGCCAATGCTGATGCTCCTTACAGATGATTGTCTCACACACACACACACACACTTTTGATTTGGTTGTTTTAATTAGTCAATGCTCATAGATTCATTCACATTGATATCAGTTTCATAATTACCTTATTTATTATTTATTTATTTATATATTTATATTATTTATTGGATTCAGACTTGTCTCTATCCACCCATTGGCTCATCCAGCCAATTATTTATTATACAACTGATCTATTTATTACTTACTATCTTAGCTGTTATTCCGTGTAGTCAACTGTAGAAAGCTCTCTCTCATAGTTAAGACAATTTTGAAGTGTCACACACAAAATTTATTTGAATTTTGGAGAGATCAGCCTGGTAAAGCAACATGAGGTTGAACAGATAGATATTTAGTTGTCCAAAGAGCACATATATACTGTTTGAGTACTTCAATTTTGACATTGAGTAGCAACAAGATGGCATCACAAGTGGATTTCACGGATTATGAAGCATATTTGGAAGAAGATTTCAATCCAGTTGAATTTGCTACAGATTTAGTACTAGCTACAAATGACCCTGATGATACTGAATTAGAACTAACAACAGCTACAAAAAGATTGAATTTTGATCTCAAAGATATAGACAAAAAGATAAAGAAACTGGCATCAGAAAATTACAAGGAGTTAATTGAAGGTATAAACTCATTGGACAACGCATTAGATACCGTTAATCTTGTGAAACCATCGTTAGATCACGTTAATATTTCTTACTCACGTTTGGATAACGAGGTTGTCAAACCATACGAGGAAGCATTATCCTATCATTCAGCATTAAAGAGAATACATACTACTTCCACATTGTTAAGAAGTGCAACCTATTTCATATATTTAATCCAGCAAGTTGAAGAATCTTTTAACGTTGATACTTTATCCAACCCACCATATAGAAATTTATTAACATGCGCAAGAGCACAATATGCACTAAGACAACATTTACTTGATTCTCCATCGTTGAAAAGTTTGAAAATAGTAAGAGATTATGAAATTTTCTTACAGAATAGATATCAACAAGTTTTGGAAATTGGTCAGAATGCAATTAAAAAATTTACTCATTTAACTGAAGAAAATGTAATGATAAATGCTTTGGTGTCTATAGCTTTATTATCACCAGAGAGTCTTTATAACATAATCCAACAGTTATTAAGTTCACAAGCATCCGCTGCCATTTCTTTATTGATTCGTACATTGACCAGTCCCAGAAACTTTGAAAATGCAATGAAGGAAATTTCTTTAAAATCAAAACTTATATCAAAATTAACTTATGTCATGTCACGTACTAATTGGCCATTCTCTGAATTAAAACAAGAACAAAAAGAATCCGAACAAACTTCCGAAGAAACAACAAAAAGAGAGACAATATTAATGAGAATAACAAAAGTGCTTGAATTACAAGATTTATCATCAACTTTCTGGAAAGATGTAGCGATTGGCTTAGAACCTAAATTTAGAGAAAGTGTGAATAGAGGAGGTCCAGTGGGTAAAGCGTTAAGAAATTACAGCGACAATATCAAAACTTCCATAAAGGATTCTGTTATTAATGGCGGTTATAACAGCAAGATAAAAGAAGATGGTATTGAAGTTAGAATGATGTTGAATAGTGTTAATTCTTTAGATGCTAGGAGATAGATTTATGTACAACTATCATATAAAAAATAAAATTAATGTATTACTTTATATTATATTATATTATACAGATTATTCAGTTCTAAATACCGGTGTTTTCGTTTCCACTGGTTTTTTAGTATTCTTTTTACCACCTCTTCTAGTTGGCTTCTTCTTACGTCCACCGTTAGCCTTTCTCTCTTCTCTTTCCTTGACTCTTTTCTGTATCTTTTTATCTTCCTTAGATCTTTCAGCTTTTCTAATCCTACATTCAATTATAGCTTGTCTTTTTTTCTTACCTGGCCTGCTCTTCTTTCTTTTCTCTATCACCTTAGCTTCAGGTCCTCTTATCACTTGTCCTGTTTTTGGATCTCTTATTATTGATATCTTAATCTTCTTCTGTAGTTTTAGTTCCCTGGCGATCTTAGCATTATAAACATTTAAATCAATAAGTTTAAAATTTGGATTGGCTAATGTCTTCTGTAATTTACTCAACTTTATTATATCTTCTCCTGATAATGCAACTTGTTCGAACTGTGACTTCTCATTATCACTATATTTGCTGAAATAGTATGAGTCTGGCCTTTCCATTTTAACGTACTCTTCAACTTCATCTTCATCTAGACTAACTCTAATCATTTGCGCTCTTTCTTCGTTCATACCTAATGAGAAAAGGGGGAAACTAACAGCGTCATCTTTACTGCTTCTCTTCTCATCTGACTCTGTGACTTTGTGATCCACTTCATCCATATCTTCATCTTCCTTTCTATCTTCCTCTGCCTCTTCCTCAATATTATCTTCAACATCTACAATTTCAAAATCAAACCCACTAGGCATTTGATATTCATAGTTGTCACTTTCTTCTTCTGAATGGGACTCATTCTCAGATTCATTAAAAAGAGAGGAACGTGACACTTTGACTACGTTCGACATGTTGCTATCCTTACTTTCTAGTTGTCCTCTTAGTCTCTTCGAAGCACATCAATATGATAAAAAAAAATTGTTGAAGCGATAAAAAATATATTTTTTTGCACATTTCCATAAACAAATATTTTTAAACAAGATTTTTGAAAAAGTTCAAATTTAACTAAAATGACTGATTTAAGCAACGATTAAATTAATTATAATTAACTAACTATACATAATATACAATATATAAACATACAATTATCTAAATTGTATATACGCGCAAACAAATAATGTCTTTACCATATTTTCTTAGTAAACGAATTGGCAAGCGGACCAAGACGATATCTCAAAGCAGGTGGTAAATTATTCCTAGCATCAAACTTCTTTGGAGCATTATTGGAACCAGCTTTAGTGTCATTGTTTATAGCTATGTCTTGCTCAGTTGAAACTTCCGGGATAGACATGATAATTTCACATGTACCAACATTATCAAGGGCAACTTTGACATTACTATAACTTTCATCTTCAGCTAATACCTGGAATGCAGTTTCAAAATCAATCCATCCAAGTTCCAAGTGTTCAAAATCAGAACCTTCCTTTTCATAGACTTTCTTAGTTTCAGAGATTGTATTTCTCTTACATCTCGAATATGATCCAATCATTGGCCAGAGGAAATTCCACATTCTTTTCTTTTCTTGGAAACTCATTGAAGTCTTAGTCCAGGATGGGAATTTTTTATACAGATCACTAACACCAAGTAAAAGATTAATCTGAGCATCAACACAAACTTTCTTACCATCAATAGTGGTAGTATAAATAGGTAAGTATTTATAAGCTACATCAGTGGAAGGAGGTCCATCGAATTTAGCTGTTCTTATACCATACGGATAATGACTTCTTATGGCTTTCTTTCTTTCGATTTCTTTCTTTTCAGTTTCGAGCTCTGCCATTCTTTCAGCTTCCTTCATTCTCTTTATTTGTTCCTCTTCTTCACGCCTCTTTCTATCTAATTCTTGTAATTCAGCTTCCTTCTTTTCCTCTTCTCTCTTCTTTTCCATTTGTGCAATACTATTAGCAATCTGTTGTTGTCTTGCCTTCTTTCTTTGTAATTTTTGTAGTTCCAAAGCTTCACGTGCTTTCTGTGATTCACGTTCTCTTGCCTTTCTGGCTTCAATTTCTTCAGGTTTCAAAGGAGGTGGGGTTTTAGCCTTTTCAATAATTTTTTCCTTCTTTGGAGAGACTTTAGAAACAGCATTATCAACTGCTTCTGAAGATTCCTGTTTGACTTGTGGATCAGTGTTCATAAGGTCGTTAGTTGACGAATGATTGCTCATTACAGGTGGTGTTGGGGTCGTTGGGGTAGCAGTTGCTGATGATTCACGCTCCTGACCTACAGTTGTAAAAGATGCAACACGTTTCTTCTTCTTCAATTTAACTCTTCTTTCTTCTTCTGAATCATAATTATCGTCTTCATCTTCCTCGTCACTACTTTCAACTTTGATATTCTTCTTCTTTGGGACACTTTCTCTTGGGTGTTTGACACCCTTTGGAGAGCTATGTCTCTTAGCAGAATCTTCACGAGAAGAAGGTCTTTGACTACCATTTGATTTATCATTCATAGCCTCTTTGAGTAACTTAATTTCTTCAGGATCTGCTAAGTCACTAGTGGAAACAATATCCAATGCTGTTCTACCTTGCTTATCTTTCAAATTTGAATTAGCGTTATTTTCTAATAAAAGTTTAACCATCTCAGGATGATCTTTACCAACAGCGTGCATTAATGGCGTCATACCTTGTTTATCAGCATGATTGATCTTAGCTCCAAAAGCAATTAGTAAACTTGCAATATCAGTATGACCATGTCTAGCTGCAAGAATTAATAATTCAGGTGATATTTTACCGCCAGCTAAATTTGAAACATAATTCAACACAAAAGTAACATCATTTTCAGCGACTTTAGTGATAATTTCACTTCTGCCTTCTTTTGTTATCAAATCGTAGAAAGTATTTTGATTTTGTCTTCTTAATAGATTGTCATCAAGATCAGATTCAGCACCAGTATTTTGTGTCTTTGATTTTTTTCTGTATTCTCTTGTAGACTGAGCAAGCAACTTCTTCAATTTTCTTATCACTGACAATTCTTCTTCATCTAATTCATCTATGTTTGCATCTTTGTCAACTGAATCTAAAGCACTATCACCTTGTGCATTTACTAACGTTGGATTAGCTCCACGATCTAACAAGAGTTTCACAACGTCATAGTGATGGTTCGATGAGGCATCTATTAAAGCGGTATCCCTGTCCATGTGACCTGATTTAGTATCAATATCAGCACCATTATCTAATAGTAATTCAACGATATCTGTGAAACCTTCTAAGGCGGCTTCATGTAATGGCGTATTTCCAGCATAATCTGCTTCATTTACATTAGCTCCATCTTCTATGAGTTCTTTTACCTCATCATATAAACCTTTTGCACAAAGCCTTTGTAAGTAAGACCTACCAGAAGCATCTTTACCTAATTTACTTGATACCTTTCTTCCTTTACCACTTGGTGATTGCGATCTTGAGGAGTGTGAAGCTGAACGTTTCTTTAATTTTCTTGAAGTTGCTCTACCTTCACTATCACTCTCCACGTCTTCTTCGGAGTCTGAATTAGTATGACGCATCAACTTCATTATCTTCTTTGTCTTTCTAGATGGTAACGGTATAGATTCATCAATATCTGTGTTTGCATCTGAATCGTTGGCATCAGATGTAGAAAGCTTGCGTTTAGATGAGCTGCGTCTTTTCTCCTTTGACTTCGCATCTTTGGAAGGTTCCTGTATCCTTACTTCTGCATCACTTTCGTTAGTATTTGAAGACTTCTCTTCTTTATTTAAATCTGTATCCTCACTTTTCTTTATATCAGGGGACTTATCCTTAATGGTATCTATAGATTCTTTCGGATCTTCCTTAGCTGCAGTTTCTTCAACAGATGGTTCAGCTTTGAGCTTAGGAGTAGCAGATGATACCGGAAGATTGGTAGTGTTAGTTTGATTCTCTATGGGTTTATGAGAAGGTACTGAACTACTGGAACTATGCTTGTTAGCATTATTGACTATTGGTTTACCAGAGCTATCATAAATTGTAGGAACACTTCTCTTGACCTTTTTCTTCATAGGAACATGATTTCCCATACGGTTTTGACCGTGATGTCGAGTATTATCATGATACATGCGGTTATTATTAGAATGATGATTGTTGTTGTAATGTTGACTTGAACCTGAACTACTACTGTTGTTTAAAGACGGCAGATGTGATAGTCCTCCATTCCTACTGTTCAGAGACACTGGGTTATTCAGCGAACGCATCTTATTAATGTTATGTGACTGATGTGCTGAATTATTATACCGTCTTGAATCGAATAGTCTTGTAGTTGAGTCATTGTTGTCTTTTGAACTCTGGTTTGTGGACGAGTTAGGCGGTATGTGAGTACCGTTCCCATTGGACATGATGAAAGCTGATATGAATGTTGGGATAAGCTGGGATGCTTATAGCTTCATCAGACTACTCTATCGCGTAAATATGAGTTCTTTAAGTTACAGTCTTACAAGGAGAGTCTGTGGTCTATTCTCAGTCTCTTGTTAAATATTTTAAAGATGCTTGTTTTTCCTTACTTAGAGATGGTTAACTGAGAAAAATATTTTTAGCGAGCACAAAAGAAATCGACTTGCGGGTAACAGCGTCGATTTTTGCAGTCATCAGTCAGGTACCACTTTCATGAGCTTTAAGAGGTGGGTGGTGATGGATAGATAGTGGAGAATGATTGTAATAAGTAACATTAAAGAGGGATTATACATGCAGAGGTATAAAAACAACGAAGAAAGTACAAAAAATATATAAATAATAAAAGTAAAAAAAAATTATCCATTAACTGGTGTGGTGGATTCTACAGGAGATGCAATTTGAGGACCACTACCAGACATTCTATCATCAGAGTAATCACTAGAAGAAACTGAATTATAACCCAATTTCTGACCCCATTCCATAAGTTCGTAAATAAGAGTTAAATTTGGACAAATTAAAGGAGCTTTCAGTTTCAGCATATTGTAAGCTTCATTATACCCTATGCATTTGGTTTTCATTAAGTAAGCTAGTACTAAAGATGCTGATCTGGAGACTCCACATTGACAGTGGATCAGAATTTTTTTGTTAGCTGCTAATCCATCATCTATTATGCTGGTTAATTTTGGGAAATCGGGACACAACTTGGAAGTATGCGTCCAAGGTATGAAGTAATATTCAGTCTTATTATCATCATTTTGCTGTGATCTTTTTAAAGTCTCTGTATAATTTTTGATTTCTTGAGCAACATTTATAATTATATCAAAATTATAAATTTCCTCTAATGTTGGTTCTGAATAAAGATATAAATTAGGTTCAAGGACACAAACAGGTCCATTTGGGTATGCGTCTTTATTCTGTGTGAAAGGTGAACCATTAGGGTAATCTGCTAATGATAAATTTTGTAAGGAATGTGTAATTGTTTGAGGTTTTGGTTCGCCAGTAGCAACTGACATTCTTGAATCATAAGAATTAGAAACTTGTTCAGGCATTTGTCTCATTTGTCTTTCTAATTCAAGTTTTAGTGGATTATTTGTTGTTGTCTTGATATCATGATTAGAAAATGGTGAATCATCAGTCAATTCGTTATTTATCTTTCTTGGTAGACTGGTCTTCAAATCGCCACCACCAGAAACAACGGACTTCGATGGTATCGATAATGCAAGTGTACTCCTTCGCTTGAGTTGTGTTGTGGGCACAGACCCAGGTTTCATCGGCAACGAGGGCGTTCTAAATAACTGTCCTGGTGTTGGCATCTGTTTTGATTCTGCTGCCAGAGATGGCGAGTCTTTATTAACAGTTGGTGTAGGCAACGGTATGTATGCACTATTATGTTTTGGAGAGTTTGATAAGTTCAATTGTAGATTCTTTGAATTTCTTGATCTCTTCGGCGAAATTCCAGTTGGCGAAGAGGCTAGTTGAAATCCGGCTCTATCTTCATCAACCCCTGAATTTGCTGAAGATAAGTTATACGAGCCAAAACTTGAGTCCTTCGCAAGTGTTGGACTAGTAACCCCATTTTGTGAACTATCACTCGAAGAGTTGTCGATCAAAGACTCATCTAACATTTGCTATATGTAGATAATTCTTTATAAAATTTTTTTGAAACACAGAGAATGTAAGTTGTATGAAGATGTTTCAGTAGTTAAAAAATATCACTAGTGATGCGAAGATTCAATGTAATTGTAGATAGATGACTATTTGTTTGACTAATATTGCATTCCAAGTCCTGAATAACTAATTGTCAACCCTTTATAACCAAGAAAATCTTATAAAAGTTTGACAGATACAAATATCAAAGCTATAATGATACAAATGATGTAGTTGAAATGTATGAATCTAAGCTATTTATAGAAAATAGAATACAATATGCAAAGTAGTAATAAATAAAGGTAACAGTATGGATAAAGTAAAGTGCTGAGCGGATAAATGTCAGTGTATTATCAGATGTTATAGATAAAACAAATGAGAAGTAACAATACTAATACAAGTGTACTAAACTTGAATCAAATTTATGGGATATCAATCAAGATGCCTGCCAGAATTATCACAAATAACACTGCTCTGCTAATTATGAAGGGTACCTGAATTAATTTACGGGTGAGGAAATGAGCACACTTTATAAGCTAATAATTATATAACAACTTTATAATGAGGGCTAAATCTGAAACTGACCTTTACACTACTCTCAAAATGTACAAATTATTATTGAGATAGATACTATTACATACAGTTTCAAGGACATATTGGTCTTATAGTTACTATACTTCTCTGTAAACTAGCATTGATACGTTTCACAGAGTAGCATAACGTCTCGTTAGCGTCAATTCTCCTATCCAAATACCTCAGACATTCTTCAACAGACCCACCAACACCAAAATATATATCTTTAGCTGCTAACAAACAGAAATTTTCTTGATTTCTGAATTTGGTAGTGATCTGAACCAGTAGTTCTGTAATACAAGGAAGTATGTCTGGAGAGTAAATGGTTTCACTTGTTATCACCAAACTCTTGGCTTCAGGTGATTCAATATCAACGTTTTGAAAGACCGTGTACATGAAATCAACACTCCAACCACCAGAGATGAATTGGAAAGATATATTATGCTTTTGTAACCAGTTAGAGAATGCAGCTACTAATTCACTAGTGATTTCTAATTCTCCAGGTCTGATATTGGGTTCATGACCTTCTCTTGTTTGTAATCTGATTAATTCTTGTTCATTCAATACTGTCATTGCCCAAGTTGTTAAGATATTAGGCAGAGTAACTAATCTTAGAACTTCATAGTTATAATCTGTAAGCATGAAATTTATCACTCCCCCAGCATTATCTTTCAATTGTTGTATAATTTTACTGAAAACGTAAAGACTAGGTAACGAGGTTCCACAACCTAGTTCCAGGACATTAATACCTTTATACCATTCGTCTCCTTTATCTGATAATTCCTCAATCACATCGAATGAACATTCCCAACTCTTTAAGCCACCTTCATATACGCCTTTTTTCAAATCTTCATCAGTTTCACCAATCAAGATCTTATGTTCTTCATCATGTTCTTGATCATTATTATCTTCCATCATTAACTGATGTTGCACATCGTATAACTCTCTTCTGTATATTTTGATACCGTCTAACATTGCAAGTTCATTGAATGTAACTCTATGACCTATAAGGGCATCGGTAAGTTCTTTTAAGGCTATTAGCTTGACTGGCGCTTGAGAATCGGTAACTAAGTTATCCAATGGATTGCCAAATTGAACTTGTTCCTTAGTATTAAGGTCATTTTGTTCATGATCTGAGTCTATGTCTTCAGTGAACCCAAACGAAAACCCCATGTTGTGGATAAACGTATATTTGAGCTATATATGCTATATATATCAACAGTAACTTCATTCAAATCTATAAAGTATATCTAAAAAAATTTGAAAAAAAAAATATTTATCATGCAGAGCTCCTTCTTACATCCATACATTAAATTAGCCTCAATCAACATGAACAGTTTATTTGTTACATTTAGTTTATAATTTCTTGTCTAATATTACAATAAATTGATCATGATTTCGAATAGTAAGTGTGTATTGTTTGGTAATTAAATAAAAAGATATATAAAAATAAAAGTAGTAATAATTTAATTTAATTTAATTTAAAAATGCTGTAAATATATGAATGATATTATATATGAATATCATCAAATATCTTTTTTTTTCTAAGTTGTTTAAAAGCTGAATAATGAATGAGATCATCATTTCAACAATCAAGTAAATCTTCAACATCCCCTCTCTTCTTAATAGAAGAGTATTTCAAATTTTCAATTATAAGTTAATCTCAAACACCTTCAATGGATTAATCATAAAAGAAACAGCGATAATCAAATCAATTCCCCCAATAACTTAGAATATAAGTTAAAGTAAGGAAAAGAATAAGATATCACAAATACAAAAAATAAAAACGCAAATAAAACAAAAAAAGCTGGTACATTAATTAAATGATGATATAAAAAATAATCTTCTAGAGAATAAATTTAATATTAATGATTTGTTTATTTGGATTGAATTTGAGAGTAACCAGAGAATGGTTCGGCATTCTTTGATTTTAAGTATTCATCAGATTGTTCTTGCCATTCTCTAGACATAGTCTTTGGAATGTATCTCTTTGATCTATAGTATAAGAAGAAACCACCGGTAAGACCAACACCGATAACAGTACCCCAGAATATATATCTAATATCTTCTTTGGAGTGGATTGGCTTTCTTGGACCCCATTCACCGAAGGAGACGTACCAAGCAGCTTTCTTTTCTTCAGGAGATAATTCAACCCAAGATGCTTTTTGTCTTTCAGTTAAAGCTGAGATAACTTCTTGTTGATCAGCAGCTGGTAATTTTTCCCATCTAGCTTCTAAGTTTGCAACAGTAGCATTTGATAAAGTGGAAGCGCTTCTAACTTGTAATAAGTTTTTAGTTTGTAATCTAGCTGTTGGTTTCAATAATTGTCTTAACATTTTGTGATTAGAATAAATATGTGAAATTGGAATATACTGTAAAGAATGAAAGGTTAGATGATTAGTTAGTATGCTATAATTAAAATGCAATCAATGTATATAACAATTGTTTCAAGTTGAATTAACAAATTAAATGAGTAGTAGTTGACAAATTTTAAATAAACAACTTAGAGAGAGTGAAAAATTTCTTTTAACTATATGACCTGGTAACTCTCAGTGAAATTTAACTATGGGAGTGTACCCATGCCAAAATATTTCTCATAGTTAACAATTTTTTATTTTTCACATCTGATTTTTTATTGATAAAATTAGATCGCTGTGATTGGCTGGGAGAGAGATCTGGCTGGTGGTGTGGCGTGTGTGTGAGTCAGCTGGCTAGTGTGGTGTAGTATAGAATAGTATGGTATGGGCTATTGGTGGTGATGTGTGGTCAGCGATGTCGATATAATGGTATCGTATGGAGCTATACCGTGATGTGATGTAGTCAAATATTCAAATAGCACTTTGTATCATCCTTTTCTCTCAACTATATCTCATTCTCTACTATTTCTTTCTTTTTTATCACTTGAGAATTCAATGTTTATATTAATACTAATCATATTCCTCATTACATCATATTCCTACTCTTTCTCCTGCCCCATATGTCATAAAATTTCTCAAGTTCTAGCTAATTGAGCAAATTGAGAGACATAGCCTTACTAACTTTCTCACTTTCATTTAATCCCTTTTCACGTACACGAATTCAGTGTTTATTTGCTCTATTTCCATTAATCTACTCATTTAACTTGGCATCAATCATGAAAATTGCTTAGACTTTATATCCATATACTTACGTTCTGCTAATAATAGATTGGATCTAATGTCTAATACGATAATCAATAAAAGAAAACAAACCTAAGCTGATAAATAGAACAAATAAAAGTCAGTGTATTTGTCCTTTCTTAACTATGGTTAAATACACGTTGTAGAGATGGCAGCCATTATGAGCTGATCAGAGTATAGAGATTTGGCAAGGACACTACCAGTGGTTTATAGGGAATCAAGCTAGACATTTTCTACCATTGCAAACCTCGTAGGTGCTATAGCTCTAGAAGTAATCTCTAGGTCGGCTACTGGCGCTGTTGGGCTTGAATTGTATCCTTTGAAGTTTGCACTGATCAGAGTGATGCCTTCTTGCGAAATGGTATGAAAGATGGAAAGCTCCTAATTTGTTAAACTTTCACGTACAAACCTTGTAGTAGTTGAATAATTAACAGTACATGTTACTAAATTATATAGGAATAAATATAAATAAGCATAGACTATTTTGATACTATATGAAATTTTCTAAAGAAAAACACAATGTATATAACTTTCAGTAGTAATTAATATAAAAATAATGATAAGATAGAAACAGTAAAAGTAAAGTAAAATCATAATAATACACGGGTAGCAGATAGACCACACTTTCTTGCTTCCTTCTTTTGTTTAATTAGATAACAAGGCTAAGCTGAAATCTTTTCCCTTAATGAAGTTAAGTATTCTTTGTAGCTTACATTTGCACTTGCTCTATCTTCAACTAAATCTGATAAACACCACATTCTTAATGGAATAACTTCTTTGTTTGAATTTGGATCAAATGCATTTTCATTAGATGAAGGACCTCTAATAATATAAAGATTTTCATATGCAATTGTATCATTACCTTCTCTAACTTTATTGATTATATTTCTAACTCTAATATTGAATTCAGTATTCAATTCAGGTAATTCAGATTTACCAACTGGTACTTCAGCAATGTTATCAACACCAAAAACATCGGCAATCATTTGTGGAACTGCATCTCCACCAACCCATAAGAATAATTCAGAAGTATTATTAACTAAGTACAAGCCATATCTTTCTAATAATAAACTGGTAGCATTAATTGGTTCAGGTAAAACAATTTCCCCAACTCTTCTAGGTGGAATAGCTAATAAATCTTCTTCTCCTTCATATGGCAATCCACAATCATCAGTCATGGTACGTAATGAATATACTGTTGGATATATGAAGTTAATTAATTTTGGTAATGGTAATGAACCTAATTTATTTAATGCAGCAGCTCTATGATCACTTGGAACTCTACCTGCTCTAAAGGCAATATTCTTAGTTAATGAATGTAATAATAATGGTAACATCTTCAAATTAGCGCATAATTGTAATGGTGAACTCGATCCAACATTACCTGCAACAAGTTCTTTCTTATAAGTAGTTAAGATATCAATTAATGATTTATTTAAGTAATCTCTTGCATCTGGGAGTGATGAAGCTAAAGCTTTTTCAATTGCCTTATGTGTAAAATAGTTTGTAATAGCTAATTGATCCGCACTTGCATAAACATCTCTTAATTCTTTAGATGTTGGTAAGCCTAATGTCATAACTCTAATTCTTCTTTCACCATATGATGTAGTATGTAAGACAGCTGCTTGAACACAAATATATGGTTTACTAATATATTCATCGATTGACATTTCAATAACGTATGACTGATCTCTTGGGAAGGTTGGGAAGGAACATAAATCTGATGATCTATTGAAGAAATTACCATAGAATGAAGACATTCTAATACCACTTGAACCTCTAACTCTCATAACAGCTTCAAGATTGATTTCCATAGAAAGATGATTTGAAACTTCTTTAGTAAATTTAGTAATATCTTCAATTCTATTTGCACTCCAAGCTGGGTAAAAATGAGTTTGACCAGCAGTATAACGTGGTAAATTAGCCAAAGTGGCAACATCTTGATATGAAGATCCAGCTAAGAACATATCAACAGTAACTTGTGACTTATTACATTCAACAGCAAATGATTTATAAAATGAATTGTTTGGAGATAATAAAGCACTTGCTTCTTTTGGTCTATTTGCGACACTTTCTTCATCTCTAACAGCTAGTTTACCAACACCAATATTTGGCAATGCAGAACTGAAAACAATAATTTTACCACCAATTGATGAAATTAATTTATGAGAAGATTTCAATGCTGGACCCAAAGCTGAACCTTGATTCATATTATTTGCAAAATAACCAGTGAAGTTATTCAATAACTTTTCAATATTATTTCTTGACTCTTTCAAATTTACAAGTAAATCATCTGGAGATGGAATCAAGATATCATCAAGATCAGAAACAATCATCATTGAAATTTCCTTTTCTTCTTCAGCATCACTTGGAATAGTGAAAAATGAAAGGCTTGAATCAACAGCTAAAAATGCTACTCTAGCTCTACCGTTTGAATTTGGAATTCTATCTAAACTATCAAGAATAGTTCTTGTAACAGTAGCTAATAAACCATTGGCAATTGATGCAGCTGAAACATCTAATACAAATACAAAAACCAATGGCTGAGGAGCTCTAACCATATATTCAGGTGGTGCAACGAATTCAACAACTGAATAGTTTAATTCTTTTCTTTCCATTCTATTGACTGGAGCTGAAGTATGAGCTTCAAAATCAAATCCACCTGGGACATCATTTTGTAGGTTACATAAATTACATCTCCATCTTCTTCCTTGTTCTAAAAAGGTAACAAATGGATTAATGTATGAACGACAACGACGACATCTTGAAATTAATGAATCACTAACAACTGGTATTGGCGCTTCTTCATCATGTAATGAAATATATGGTCTAACGATAAGAGCTAATGGCAATTTGGATTTCTTTAACAAGGAATTTGTAGTTGGAACAACGTTAAGAGTACATCTGAAATATTCAGGTTGTGCATTAGCTTCAGGGTTTTCATTTAATGTAGATCCTGGTGGTAAAATAATTGGTGGAGGTGGGAATTGTAATTCAGAGATTGGTGGTGGAAGATCTTTTAATAAATCTGTATTATATAATTGATTCAATGGTAATGAAGCTGGAGCAGCAGCTTGTTGTGGTTGGCCATAACCTGCTGAACCATACATGTCATAAGCAGCGGTACCTGTCGAACCAACGTTAGCTGTCGGAGTACCATAGATTGAACTTGGATCAGGGTATACTGGACCACCAGCGGCACCATGCTGTATATTCATATTGGATATTCCTTGCGCCAATCCATCAACACCTGTATTCAATGGAGCACCTGTGGCTGGAACACCACCCATGGCAGGCACACCAGCTGGAGCGCCGTACACAGATTGTGCTTCATTCAGGTTTGGCTGATAATTTGGGGTTGGATAAGCTCTTCTTTTACCTCCAGACATAGTTAATGTAGTTTGTCGATATCTGTTGCTGAATAATCTATGGAAAAGTTAATTGAATGTCTATTGATCTTAAATTAGTCCTGAAATTGTAAGAATAATTAAAAACACAAATGAAACAGTCAATTGAAATTGAGAGAACAAACTAATGATATCAAACGATACAAAAAAAATCTTAAAGTGATTTATTGTCTGCTTATGAAGAACAAATGATGTTAAACTTGATCTAACGGATTAAATCAAATGAGATATCTGAATTGTTGATAGATGTTCTATTGCCAATTTTGCGAATTTTGGAAGAGGACAACAAATTAATTTCAACACATTTTTTAATCTGATTTGCACGGCTGGAAATTGGCAGAGTTACTTCAATTTTTGTTAGGAGGGCAGTTAAAGAAGAGGTAGAAAGCAGTGGTTTACAGTGGGTCAAGGATGCTATGAGAGGGACGGATACAAAATGCAGTAGTCATATATCAGTTCTACCCACTTTCCCAAAAAGAAAATCAAATATTGAGTCAGAAATACAATGAATCAAAAGTATAAACATGCGAATTTCATTAAATACATACAGAGATAAAGCAAATGGTAGGTATGAGTTGAGATCAATACCCAATGAAGTATATATAGTTAAATAGTTATAGTGCCAGAGGTAGATTTATAAATTCAATGAAGTTATACATTTATTAGTGTTGAAATAAACCTTTGGTAGTAATTTTTTGCTTCTTTGACCTTTGGTAAAATTAACATCGTTGAAAATCAACAGCGCAATGATGAATCATTACAAACAACCTATTGAACGAATAACCCTAATTATAATTACTGTACACTAACCACTAGCTAACAACCGTTACTAATATGGGGAATAAATTATTTTTCAAGCTTCTCAACGACTAACTTGTCAAAGTGGTACATTTGGGAAATAGTTGATTGTCTCTTCAGCATCATTAAATCGGTTTCTGCTTGAGCCATAAACTTTTCTATTTCTTCAGGGTTAGTTAAGTCTCTGTGTTTTCTAAATTCATCTCTGGTTCTTCTGAGGAAATATTCTCTGAAGTTGTAATTTTCAAATTTCTTTGAGTTTCTTAAAAATTGTCTAAACAGAGACAATACTTCTTTTTGGGATGCCATTATGGTCTATATAGTGTTAAATTGAAAAGATGATCTAAGATGAAATAAGTTCAACTGGATTACCAGATGATGAATAATGGAGTTAAATTAGTATTCTCAGTCTAGATTTGAAGAGAGAAATATTTCTACCAAAGCCGGCATAACCGCGAGGTACTAGTGCGTGAGATATAAACCGCCTTAGTTCAAAGCTCTAATAACACTGGTAGCAGACTTGATAAACTGCTTCTTTATTGACAACATGATATCTATTGCCTATCAGGTCTATTCAAAGCTGAACGAGTAACAAGGATGCCAAATCCACCAAGTATCATCAACGCTGTATAACATTGATAACTCTTAAGATAAAAATATCCTTACGTAATCACAAAAAAGATTAAAAGCGGTAATATCAAATCAGAAAGGTAAACAGTATGCAAGCTATTAAAGATGCACTCTTCTTGACAATTCTGTAATTACTACTTTCTCGTTAATCGTACCAATATTTTATTGTTATACATTTCAATTTGGCTCAAATAAGTTCCTAAATCTAAGCCTATTCCAAACGACGCCCTTAAAATTGAACTATAATAAGGCATAACTTTTCCAATAAACTTTTAGATCTCAGTGCATTGTCGTTTCTTACAATAAAATACTTCGTCGCTTCCTTTAAAGATAAGAAAGGTTCCCACGCTTCTTTCCTCCGTAAACACCATCTTTCTCCATATCAGGGTGTTATAACTAAAGATATTGATACTATCCATCAAAACAGCGGTTGAAAGCATTATAATTACCAGTTGCACTAATCATGGGATTCTCCAATGTTATAGAAGAAGAGATCAAACTAATCTTACACCTACTGATTTCAGTAGTGCGTGGTACTCTTTCCAGAATACTACCAACTGTATCGTTATTTTTGATGAACAATCCACAGATCGCTTCCCTCCTTATAACGATTGTTTCGCTATACTTCCTTTACAAAATTGCCGTCTTCAGTATTAAGTATGTCATCGCTGTGGTTCGCAATATATTCAAATTTACTATGTTTCTGTTCATTGCAGTTGTAGCACTTGGATTTTATTTGAGGGGCACAGAATTCTTGACAAATGATGTACCTTTGGCATTATCATTTATAACTGGTGAAGCTGTTGCTGGTAAGGATATCAAAGACAATCAAGAGCTCGTAGCTGCTCCAAAATTCATATTACAATTAGCAAAGAACACCGGCATGGGCATTTTTGAAACAATAATAGCGTTCATAAATGTATATACAGATACAGAGTGATTAATAGTACATTGTATATCAAGTCTTGAATAAGATATTTCTGAGATTATTTATATATTGATTATTTAGTAGCTAATTTTGACAGTGGTGACATTCTTTTCAAATCATATGCATGCATGTAGCAATGAAGAATTACAATTCTGAGAATAACAAAGAGACAGCATCACCAAATCTTGTAGCGGCTTCAGACAAAACATTTAAGTTTTCAGCAGCAGCAATTGTTAATCTACAGAAGTTACCTCTTTCATAAGAACCATCGTCAAAACACATATTGGTACCAGTAACAACGCCGACACCTTTGATGATACAACAAGCTATAAGCTTATCCATCATTGGCTTGTATTCAGAAGGCTGGATACCTTTCTTAGTGAAATCGACAACTACTGCAACAAACATACCACAGTTTGGATCAATAATCTTGATAAAGCTGTTTTTATAAGCCTCTGTCTCACGTAAAGATGCAACTAAAGCATTACGTCTGGCAACATATTCATTTCTGACTTTACCAATCCAGGAGATCCAACCTTCAACACCACCCAAGTGTTTAATTGTGTTATTAACAACAATTTGAGCAACACCAGATGGAGAACGAGTAGTAACAGCCATTTGTTGTTTCATAACAGATAAGAATTCCTTATGTGAAACAATAAAACCAAGTCTCAGACCTGGTGCAAAGACTTTACTAAATGTTTCAACTCTAACTACTCTGCCTGTCTTATCAATACTCAAATATGATGGGAATAATGATTTCAAGAAATCATCATTTGTCATTGGTTCTCCAAGCTTGCGTTTACCAGAAACATAATCTTCGTATGGTGGTAATTCTAAATAACCATATGGATCATCTTCTAAGATACCAAAATCATACTTTTCAGCAAGGGCGTAGATTTTCTTCTTGTGTTCTAATGAATGAGCTAAACCTATTGGATTTTGACCATTAGCAATGGTATACAAAGCCTTTGGTCTTCTCTTACCAGGATGGATAGTTTCCCAGTTCTCTAACAATTCTTCCAATGCAGGAATATCAATACCTTCACCTTCAAAATCAAGACGAACAGGAATTGGGATAGCGCCGCAATTTCTAACACCACCTAAGACTGGAGTGAATGTGAATTCTTCAACAAGGATAGTATCATCTTGATCGCAGAAAAGATCAATGGCAGTGGACAATCCACTTCCTGAACCACAACTCAAAGTGACTTGCCAATCATTGAACGCAGGTGGTGTAACTCTACTGACGAATTGTCTAACGTGTTCCAACAATGGGGCTAAACCATCAATATCAGAATATTGAAGACCGAACTTGATGTCACATTCCGTGGGATCAGTTGTGACTTGAGGAACAGTAAAGTTAGATACTTTGGTAAGGTCAATGTCTTTCAAGTCTACTACTTCATCTCTGTAACCTTCGGGAAATGGTTTATCGGCTAATCTGACGTTCATAGATGTCACTGGGAAGATTTCATGATGTGGGACACCTCCAATCAAGGAAATTGGCTTTGGATGAGGAACAGTACCTTCTGGCAACGTAGCCTGAGCCCAGAAGTGCTTCATATATCTAGAAGCTGCCTTCTTAGAAATTAAATTTTTGTGTGCAAATGTATCAGTCATAGCGCCTTCTAAAAACCTAATCAAAACTGTGGATCCAGGGAGATAAGAAATTTGTTAGATCTGTGAAATGTATGTTTTACAAAGTTATCAAGTTGCAGCTTTAAAGTTTCTGGACCAAAGACAAACAACGCCAAATATATACTTAGGAATGCAAAGGTAAAGAGGTTACTCAGCTGTTCAAAGGAGGACGGACACGAAGTAATGCACTCTCTGACTAATCTAATCGTTACAACAAGGCTCTAATCGAGATCCGCATGTACTGTGCCACATTATTCAAAAGTGGCTGCTTTTTTTTTTGGAAAATATAAGTGGCGCATAACTCAGTCGACGAGCGAGAGAATTTTTTAGGAGAGTCGAAAAATTGAGCTAGAACAAGCAAATGTTGTTTTGTGGGAAATTGAAAGGAATCTCTAGAATTACATTCAATAATCAAACTAGTTAACTCTCTGTTGAGCAGCCGCATATAGCTAACTTGGTACTGAAATTTTGCATTGAGTACTTTCAAGTAGTTTCCAGGCTCGATTCAATTGCTCAATTCATATAAGACCAAATTTTAAGTAGATATTTAGTCTCAACATTCACATCTGTCGTTCCCTTCATTTATCTATTCTTTATAAGCATACTACAACATGGATTTAAGTCTCATATCTAATCCGGTGGAAGATGACGAACCTAGAAAGGCTACTACTCCACAAACGCAATCCCCTGCAGTATCTCGCTCGAATTCCCAGCCAAGACTATCGATTCACAACTTGATGAACAACGATGTCCCAAATAGTGATTTATCACCAAAGACCGTGCCTGTAATGGAGCCACCTGCTAGACTCACTGATATAAGGAAGAGAAATAGCATATCAAATCTAACAAATGATGACGATGTTGATTTAAATGGAAAGAAAATACCAAATATTGCCAGACGTTTATCCCAAGCTAGCAACCCATCAAGTGGAATGAGTTCGCCTGTATCAGTATTGAACAACCAGTCAAATCAACATCAGATAAATCAACTACTTTCAAATGAACCAGATGAAAAGAAGGAAAAAGAAGAACCAGAATTTGTAGAACCTAAAGTTCCTCAACGTACTTCACATACACTTCATGACCAAATCAAAGAACTTGAGCACTTAGCCAAGAAGACTGATGATTCCTCTTCGAAGAAATCATCAAAGCCAAGACGATACGCTGAACCTCCCATTTGGGCTAGGGACTATATTCCTCAGCTTGGAAAGACTCAAATTAAGACTAGTATTACAACACTAACTAAATTAGGAGTGCCTTCAATTACTGGAAGTGTTCCTCGTAATGATTTCAATAAAGTGATAACTGAATGGATATGGGCTAATTTAGAAGGTGTTAAACAGGATTACCAAGATGTTCCCGATGTATCAAAACATATCGAATTAGAATTGAAATTAGGAAATATTTGGGATAAATCTAAGGATAGAAGATTACAATTACCTGTAAATACCGAGACTGTTTTATCAGTTGAATTTTTCCATAATGAGTGTTACTTCAAGAGTGGTATACCATTACAACAATTTCATGATATCAAGACATACTTGAATCAACTTACAGAAATTCAAAACTCAAAAGATTCAAGAAGATTTGTCGTTTCTAATTCTCATATGATTGATCAAATTGCCTCTGAAAAGAAGAGAAACGATAGACCTATCACGGGTAGAGTATCTATAGATGTGAAAACCAAAAGAAGAATTGATTCGATTCAAAAGCAAAGAATATCAGATCTAATTATATACCTCCCTAATTCGTTATTTGATCTTAGACTTTCAATGTCATTAGAATTGCCTTATGAATTGAACGACTCCTCCTATGAATCATTCAAAAGGAAAATATCAATGGAAAGAGAAAAGGAAAGAATAAGTTTCATTCATACCCCTACTTTTACAAGAATTGATTTGACAAAAGTTAGAGAACTCCTGAATCTTCAAACGAATAACGGTGATGGCAAGAGGAAACCAGAAGCTAAATATGAATTGGAATTAGAAATTGACACCCCTGAGTTACTAAAAAGTATCCAGAATGTAGAAGAAGATCCATTGTATTATGTTGATTTGGTTCAGTCATTTTTAGATAATGGTAGAATAATATCAAGACAACTTTCTACTCGTTTGTAGAGAAGAATCTTGAAATTTTACATCTGTATGTAAAATTTGTGTAATGAATAAAAGCATTTAAGCGCATTGTAATATAATCAAAAACTTCTTTCATCAATTATCGTAAGGAATACTTTATCAAGGGGGTTATATCTTGTCATACGACAATTGTAACAGTAAACTGGTAAAAGTTATGTAATTAATTAATACCATGTGGGGGTAATCTCTGCACCCGCTTAAATTATCTCGACGGTTTTTTAAAGCTTTGTTGGTCCTTTGAATAATGGGATATGAGAACTGATTTCTTGGATGAGTAGACCACTTTCTTGTTCAGATATAACTTTCATAATTCATATACGGTCATGCCTGAAGAGATACTAAAGTATCTGCTGACTTTCATAATAGCATGTGTTGCAATTGTAAGTCAAATCGATAATTTGTTCTTATCTAGCGAGCAATTTGTTCAAATGTAACATAATACTAACTATAATTTCAACTCAGCTTTATATTGGTGTTTATTCATTTTCACATAAACCACGTCAGCCATTTGCCTCAGAGCTTAAGTATATCACAAATGACAAGTCATCGACTTTGCATGATCTTCCTAGTAGGAACTCACCCAGTGAAGATAATATTGAAATATCAGTAATAATCCCATGTTATAACGAGACAAAGAGACTGAAAATTATGCTTGAGGATGCTGTGGAGTACTTGAACATAGCACACCCTAACAAATATGAGATCCTTATAGTGGATGACGGCTCTAAAGATGGAACCGCTCAGTATGCTATCGAATTGGCAGATCATTTTAAGTTGAAACCAGGCCAGTTAAGAGTTGTACAATTTGTAAAGAACAGAGGTAAAGGAGGTGCGGTTACTCATGGTGTTCAATTTGCTAGAGGTTCATATGCTGTTTTTGCAGATGCTGACGGTGCCAGTAAATTCAGTGATTTATCCAAATTGATAGAAAAGATAAAGTCACAAGATAAGGGTGCTCCAGAAACAAACCCAGCTGTTGCCATAGGATCAAGGGCTCATATGGTCAATACAGATGCTGTTGTTAAACGTTCATTCATCAGAAACTTTTTAATGTACGGATTACACACATTAGTCTACATATTTGGTATCAGATCAATCAAAGATACTCAATGTGGGTTCAAACTGTTTAATAAAGCATCAATAAGGCAGATTTTCCCACATATGCATACAGAAGGATGGATCTTTGACGTTGAAATCTTAATCATTGCCATCAGAAAAAAGATACATATTGACGAGGTGGCAATCTCATGGCATGAAGTTGATGGTAGTAAGATGGACCTTGCAAGAGATAGTATCAATATGGCTATTGACTTGATAGTCACCAGAATGGCATATCTCATGGGCATCTACTCTGACAACACATCCAAAGATAAGACAGCATAGTCATCCTACGTAGCCACATACTATATATATAGATCATTCACTCAATCATCATCATCACCACCACCACCACTCTATTCTACAAATCGTGTAACAATCACATCTGTGAGAACCTGAAAATCCGTTCGCGTCTAATAAAAAAATATTAAATTAAGTAAACAAAAAACAACAAAGCGACGTGAGATTTGGTAAATAAAGGGAGAAGATAAGAGCTCTGTTATAACTAATATATATCATATTGGGTAATAACTGGCAGTAAAGCAAACAAGCAAGACATATTCACATTATGCCAGGAGAAATAATTACGATTCAGGCTGGTAAGTTACTCTTTCCCTTGAGATCATCTTGTTGAAGATAGTAAAATACTAACATTTAATGCAGGTCAATGTGGTAACCAAGTCGGAGAAGAGTTCTGGTCCCAGCTAGGAAGAGAGCATGGTATTGCGTCTGATGGAACTGGCTCAATTGTGGAAAACAGAGAAGATCAAACAGATATATTCTATCAACGTAATGACAACAACATATTCACACCAAGAGCGTTGTTATTAGATACTGAATCAAGAGTCATTAGCGCTGTTCGATCAAGAAATGAAAACTTATTCAATCCAAGGAACGTGTTCATAGGTGGCGACGGTGGTGGAGCTGCCAATAATTGGGCCAAAGGTTACAGTCATGCCTCACGTCATAAGGAAGAAATCTTGGATATGTTAAGCAAGGAGATGGATGCGTGTGATTCATTAGAAGGATTCCAATTAATTCATTCTGTAGCAGGTGGTACAGGTTCAGGTTTTGGTTCATTCGTATTAGAAGAATTAAGCGATCATTTCAGTAAGAAGTTCATTCAAACATATTCGGTATTTCCAGATATGGGTGAAGGTGCTTCAGAAGTTGTTGTTCAACCATATAATACAGTCTTAACTATGAAAAGACTGATAGAGAATTCAGATGCTAACATTGTCTTTGATAATACAGCTTTAATGACAATTGCTTCTTCAAACTTGATGGTTTCCAGTCCATCATATAAGGATACCAACAGACTCATATCAAGTGTTATGTCAGCGGCTACAAATACATTGAGATTCCCTGGTTATTCATTCAATTCATTGACTAGTATTTACTCGACACTTATACCCTCACCAGAATTACATTTTCTTATACCAAGTTTTGCGCCATTTACATCAGATTACGTCAACAACGCTAGAGAAATAAGGAGAAGTACGGTATACGATGTTATACTTGAACTCATGGATAAAAAAACCAGAATGGCTTCAGTAGGTGGTAACGCTCAAGGCATGAATCTTTCCATACTCGATATAGTTATTGGTGAGATTGAGCAATCAGATGTTCAAAAAGCCTTAGTAAAGGCACGTACCAGGGTTGAATATGTTCCTTGGAGTAGTTCTGCTATCCACCTTGCAATTGGACAGAGATCGCCATTCTTGAAGCAGAAGGAAATAGAACAATCACAAACTGCTACAAATCAAGTCAGTGGTTTGATGTTAGCAAACTCTACATCTATAACTACAATGTTCAAGAGAATATTGTCACAGTATGATTCTCTAATGAAGAGAAGTGCTTTCATAAATTCATATACAGGCGGAGACTATGAGGAGGATCATGGAGATATAATGGCTGAATTCAGTGATTCAAGAGAAATTGTGCAGAGTCTCATGGAAGAATACTTCAGCACAGAATCCGTAACTTATCTTGAAGATGTAGATGAGGATAACGGTTTTGCTGCAGGAGTAGCAGGTGGTGATGACTATGAAATGAGCTGAGCTAGAAAGTTTGTATAATACCTTTATGTATATAGAATTCATAATAATAATATCTATATGGCGTTTACAAAATGTGTAATACCTTGTAGGTTACTCCATACAGCAACTTGAATATCTCATCGCTTGCAAAGTGTTCCTCATACTGCAAATTGCGAAGCCATTTCCCTTTTGAGAAAATTATGTAAAATCATAATTTTTTATGTAGCGAAGAAGATAAGCTAAGGATGAAAAATGTCTCATTATACCCACGTAAGGGTGACTTGCTCAAATATAGAAGTTAAATGATTATATCTTGCTCCTCTTGAGTTGAATCTCTCTTGAAACACTTGGATAATTGAAAATACCTTGAACCTTTGAACATAGCTAGCTACAATCCAGATATTTTTTCAAAGAAAGATGATGTTATCGATCCCCAGACCAGAAGAGGTATTGAAAAGACAGCACTCAAGTGAAAGTTATGACTACAAAGCAGAACATTATGAGTTACAGTTGCTATCAGAACCAACAACAGAGGGTAAATCAAGCTCATACTTTGACGGTAGAGGAGAACCAAGTTCATCCAGTAAAAAAATATTGAAAAGTGATATTCCTTCAGCCATACACTCTACCCATACAATAACCGCACAAGACTCAGAAACGTCTTCAGGCTCTTTTCATGAAGCTGCAGCAGATTCAGAAGAAGAAGTAAATGAAGTTGACTATCCAGATGGTGGACTTCGGGCATATTTAGTCATACTTGGATCGTTACTAGGTATGATCCCTCTATTTGGAGTAATGAACTCTACAGGTGCTTTTGAATCGTGGATTAAGACGCATCAACTAAAAGATGCACCTACTAACTCAATATCATGGATTTTCTCTATCTTTTCCTTTTTAGCATTTGGGGGAACAATTTATAGTGGTCCATTATTTGATACTTATGGTTGCAAAGCCGTTGGTATTCCTGGATCCATCTTACTCTGTGTAGGATTGTTTGCAATGGCTGATTGTAAAGAAGTATGGCAATTTATGTTAGCCTTTGGATTTTGTGGAGGTATTGGGTCAGCTTTGTTAATGGCACCTTTTATATCATGTTTATCTCATTGGTTTTATAAAAATAGAGGTATGGCAATGGGTATAAGTATGATGGGTGCATCATTAGGAGGTGTTATTATTCCTTTGATCTGTAATGGACTTTATAAAAAAGTTGGGTTCCCATGGACGTTAAGAGTTATTGGGTTTATGTCAGTCGTATTATTTACAGTTGCATTGTGTTTGATCAAAGATAGAGCAAAAGAGTTATCACTTCCTGAAGATTCAAACAAGTCGATTGTTCAAAAAGTTAGAGACTCTTTAGATTTTTCGGCAATGAAAGACAGAAGATTTTTGTGTTTAACAATTGCATTATTCATGAATGAGTTTTCCTTGATTATGGTCTTTACGTATTTATCAAGTTATGCCTTATCGAGAGGTTTCAGTACATCAACATCATTGGTCTGTTTAACGGTTGTTAATGCTGCTGGAATGGCAGGTCGTTATATACCATCTCATTTGAGTGATTATTGGGGAAAATTCAACGTTATTTCTTTTTGTTCCATTTTCATGACACTTTCAATCTTTGTGATTTGGTTACCATTCGGTGGACATTTACCTGCATTTTATATATTCTCAGTTGTTTATGGTTTTACATGCGCGGGAACATTATCATTGTCACCAAGTTGCACAGGACAGATCTCTAAGACAAAAGATTTTGGTAAACGATATGGAACTGCTTATTTCTTTGTCTCATTTGGTAACTTAATTTGTATTCCAGCTGGTATGGGTATTGCATCTTCTGGTACAAAAGCAGCTTTTGATAATATGGTTATCTTTGGTGGGGCAACTTGTGCTCTTGCCTCAGTTTTTTTCCTGATAACTAGATATTTTGTCGGTGGTTTGAAACGGGCGGCAGTTTAGTTGTTTTGAATGTGTATATGTGTATAGTAATAGAAAAGACACAGGTATGGTATTACGTTTATTGAACTTTGTAACTTATAAGAAATTTGGTAGTGTAGTGGAAATACACGCATTGGATGAGTTTCTGAGATAATTTCGTGAAATAAACACGATATTGAGAGCTAATCGGCTACTCTCATACAGCCATCATCATGAGAAGCGATGAATCTTACCATCTCAACCATTAACCACTGTTAATCACCATCATCAGCACTTCATCATCGTCCACAGACCCGCACAAAATCTGACAGATCAAAAATAAATATTTCTATGGCATCGCGAAAGAGATAAATGAAATCAAAACAATACTGATAAACAAGAGATTTATCAATATCTAGTAACACTAGGACTGATACAGTGGCCTATAATCAATAGTCAGTGATACCATGGAGAAAGAAAGACTAAAAGATTCATTGAATCAGTTTCAAAATATCAAATCTGGGTTAACCTCATTCCATGGAGACATCAATGAGTACATGAAAACCATACAGAATAAATTGATAACGAAAACGAGAGAGTTTCAAGAATCACTCGATGAGGTGAAGGATAAGCAACGTCAATTGCAAGAGATAATAGAGAAGCATAAAGATGTGGAAAAGGAGTTGACTGAACAAAACAAAGCCGAAGCTGAAGAACAGAATAGATCAATCAGAAGATTAGAAGATCTCAAAAGACAGAGAGAGGATCAAGTTAACGAGAAATCGAAGGTTGAAAAAGAGTTAACTGAGACAAAAGAAGAGTATGATAGGACGTTGAAAGAATTAAATGAGAAGAAAAATTTCATGAAAGACCAGAAGTCAATAAATCAAGAGAAAATTCCAATTTATGAGAAGCTTCTGGGATTGACGATTGATGCCAGTGGTGGTCAGTTAATCAAATTCATATTTAAAAACATTGATCCAGAAGACTTTTCAAGAACTGTACATTTTGTCATGGACTCAGAAACTTCCGAAATTATGGAAACGGAACCTAAACTAGATGACGATGTGCTGGCGGGAATTGTTCATGAATTTCAAAGAGATAGAGAATTAGGTTACTTCTGGAAGTCGCTAAGAGCTGAGCTGAAGAAGAAGTTGTTGGAATAGTGAAGAAATGTAATATATAGTTTGTTATTTTAGAGTATATAGGTGTTATTTAGTTAATTTTACTTGAAATGTTAATTAAATCACTTTGAAAAAGAGTGTGCGGATTCTCTAACTACATTCACCATTAATAGACACCCTCCCTCAGCCTCTTATTCGCCAATATAACAACCTACTTACCATTTAATCACACCAATAAATCACCATAAATTGAGACTTAATGGTTTTTGAGTGTAAAACAAAAAAAAAATTAATCTGCAGGAGGTGAAATTAAATAAATTCTAATCTGGAATATCTTAATACGATCAACTGAATCGATCAAGTGAATGATTCATCAATAGAACAATTAATTAATCGTATATATACCAGATCTCTTGCATAATAGTACTGGACAGCATGTTGAGTAAACTGAGATCCAATACTATCAAGAGGATAGGAATATTAGTTCTTGGTATAATACTATTATTAGTATTAATACTAAGAATAGATAAAACACCAGATTTACAACAAGTTCTGAGTAAAAGTTCAGATATAAGTGTAACAGCAGAAGAACAGAGTAATGCGTTGAATGGCAACAAAGTGAAAGGTTCAAGTAGTAATAATTTAAACACATTCAATAATAAGAAGACATCCGAAGAACTTGAGTTAGCCATGAAATTAAATGAAATGACAGAGAAATTACTTGAAGATCAAGAAATCAGATTAACAAAATTAGAGAAGGAAAGAAATAAGTTAGAGAAACAATTATTAGAATTAAGAAGACCACATTCAGAAGCAACATTAAGAGAAAGATTAGCATATTTATTCCCATATGATCAAAATAAAAAATTCCCAGCATATATTTGGCAATGTTGGAAGTATGGTCTTAATGATGAAAGATTTGGTGTTAAATATAAAGAAGGTGAAGAACAGTGGGCTATTAGAAACCCAGGTTTTGTTCATGAATTGTTTAACGATGATACATCAAGTGCCATTATTCATTATCTTTATCTAAATGTTCCTGAAGTTGTTAAAGCATATGAATTATTACCTGATATCATTCTTAAGATGGATTTCTTCAGATATTTGATGTTATTTGCCAAAGGTGGTGTGTATGCAGATGTTGATACAAAGCCATTACAACCTATACCAAATTGGATTCCTGAAAATGTATCACCATCAGAGATCGGTATGATTATTGGTATTCAATCAGATCCAGATACTCCGGATTGGAGAAAATACTATGCCAGAAGATTACAATTTTCCAACTATGTCATTCAAGCTAAACCTGGGCATCCAATTTTACGTGAGATTATAGCAACTATAACTGAAGCTACATTAGACAAGAAAGAAAATAATAAATTATCATTGCCAGATGAAGATGATTCACATTTTAGAGATTTATCAATTATGGAATGGACAGGAGCGGGTATTTGGACTGATACCATATTCAAATATTTCAACGATTATGTTTTAAGTGGTATTTACTCAAAAGTTACATGGAAAGATTTTACAAAATTAGATGTACCTAAATTAGTTTCAGATGTATTAGTCTTACCAATAACTTGCTTTTCACCAGGCCTTGGTAAAATGGGTTCTCATGATGAAGATCATCCGTTGGCTTTTGTTAAGCATTACTTTGAAAAGTTATATGGAAATAATTGAGTAAAAATTTATATAGATAAATTTTAATAAAGAACAAAAATATATATATATGTTATTGAGACATCTTAAATAAGTAATTTTTAAAAACTGTTTAAAACATGTAAAAGTGATTTAAATTATTTTGAGAGATGTATATAAGATGTAACTAATCTCTTTGAGTAGCAAGATATAGTCCAAACAAGTCAGTCATGTAGAACAACAATGATGAACGTCTTTGTATTAGAAGCAGAAAGAGACTCAAATCAAAAATGCATTTGTAATAAGTGTAGATTAACTAATAAATTATTAAAACATATACATAAGGTAAGTACTACAAAAACAATATTATTGAAAATATACAATCAATACTAATAGAACAGCTATTTTACTTTGGATTAATCATCCCTATTATCCTATTATGCTTAATTGGAATGATAGCTTACATTAACTTAACGAAACTAGTCAATACAGTAGAAGAACCAACTACACCAAAATTCCAATTGAACAAGAACAATATTGACCTAATGGTCAATGATCCTGAAACAGCTTTCAATGAAGTGAACGAATCAGATAGTCCGTTCAGTGATCCTGTGGGAATCGATGTTGGTGCGTTATATGAGTCTCATTTAATTGTTAATGAAGAATTAAACGAGTGGTTGAACAGATGCGTGTTAACACTATGCATTCAGTTCCTGACCATCAGCATATATGTCAGCATGATTTTTTCTATCAAGTATCAGTCATAATACCCCAGATCAATCAACTGATCGTAAGTAAACCATTGAAATGTTTAGAGATGTTGGTGAAAGTTTCATATAATCCCATTGACATCCATTTTTGGAAATTTCTCAATCTTACAAAAATATTTTAATCAATACAATTAACTTAATTGAGACATCAATGGAACTTTCTAACATTTGTATAAATTTATAAATTAATATATAAAGATATTCATTTACTCTTATTTTTGATCAGACTCGGCTTCGTAATGTACTCTTCAACTGACAAACTAGCTGACCATGGCAAATATACAAGCATTATTTATAACATTACATACAATATGTTTATTACTAAACATCCCCACATCATTATACCACATAAAATCAAAAAACATACCTGCGATTATCCTTTTCACCACACTGAACATAATGATGATCAAAGGGATAGTGGATGCAGCAGTATGGGGTGGTGATAATTACCTGAATGTTTGGGACGGTAAAATTTGGTGTGATATTATGATTAGAATTCAAATCAGTGCAAGTACATTAATCTTATGTTCTATATTCACTATTTGTCTTAATTTATACATTATCTTATGTGCTGATTATAAAACTGTTTACTGGTATAACAATCCAAGGGTTAAGTTAGTAACTGAGTTAATTATTTGTTTACTCTTTCCAGCTTTGATTATGGGTTTTAGTTATTTTGCGCAAGGTGCTAGATACTGGATTTTCCAATGTTCAGGATGTCAATTTGTTCAAACTAAATATTCAGTTAGTATGTTAGTTATTACCATTTGGGTTTTTCTATGGTGTATACTAAACTGTATTATTGCTGTGATGACTATTTATACATTTTTCATGAAGAGAAGAAATGTTAAAAATATTTTAAATTGTACAAACTCTGGATTATCCATTAAGAAATTTAGTAAACTGTTGATTTTCTGTGTCACTGTCATTGTGGCATTAATGACATTCTCATTATATACATTGCAAAGAAAGGCTAAGGAGATGATAAATCAATTTTACTCTAAGGAGATTCATGATAAATATTTTTGGGATTTAATTTTGAGATATCCATATAGTTCAATTGTTGATTTTGATAGATGTATTTATATTGTTGTTTCAGTTATTGGATTTGCCTTGTTAGGTTTAAGTGATGATGCTTTGACAATGTATCGTAAATTGGTAGAGAAATTGGTCGTTTTCAATGGATTATTTGCTAAGTACGATAAATTTAAAGAAAATAGAGCACAAGCTAAGAAAGATGATTATTTCCAAACAGTTATAGTAAATGAAAAGACTGAAAAGAGAAATAGTAGACATAAAGTCTTCTATTATGAGAATGAAATGGAAATGGAAAATCAAACAGAGTCGCCAATATCTGATGAATTCAAATATGGAGATGATATTGAATTGAGAAGTGTTGAAGGAGGTAATAGTAGTTTTAACGAAAGTTATAACGAATTTGATGAAATAAAGAAAAATGATGAAGAATTAGATAAAGAATTTGCTAAATTGAATTTAAGATTATAGTATAAGTTATGTAATTAATATATTGGGATAATAGTAATATATACTCGGAGTAACTCCGTAGATGATAAGTTATGTTACATATTTATATTATATATAGAGATTATATGGATCAAGGAGTCGTCATCATATGAAGCTATGATAGTACATTGATATGAATATATCATACTTCGTATGATAGATAAGAGGTCAATACGATAGTAATGGATCGAACACGCGTTGTTTAAAACAAATAGTAAAACGGTAAGTGTATTAAGGGTATATAACTAAGCAGAAACGGACTCAGCATCTTCTTCTTGACGTTTTGGGAACTTGATTGTTTCAAAATTTGATTGAAATAACATAAGAGAAGTTCCCTTTGAACCATCTTGCTTTTCATAAACGTTATTAGAAACATCAGCTTCAACGTAAACTTTAGCACCTTTGCCTAAATAATTTAACATATAGTTAATATGGTTTTCATTGAAAACAGCAATGTTAAACCAATTAGCAATTTGTTCGCCTGATCTATTCTTTGAGTTAACAGCAATTGAATAACGTAAGTAATCTTTACCAGTTGAAGTTGTTTGCTTAGTTAAATCAGAACCAATTGTACCAATAAGAGACATTTTGGCCATTTGTCTGGAAGAGGAAGTTGAGAATGATCTGAGTGATCTGAGTGATTGTAACATTGTGTAAATATTGTATAACTATTATATGTATTAATCTTATTATAAGAAGATACGGTGATAGCATGCGATTCATCTCATAAACGCGTTTATTTTCATTTTTGTTTTCATCTTCATCATGTGGCGAGTTACCCTGAGAATATTGCTACGATAGATAAGTAGAATAACCAGACTACGCTTGTGTCCCAGTGCTCCATCTACGACCATTACCACCCGTACAGCTCACTACTAACAGCCGCCTACCGGTTAACCACCACTCTCCTACTCTGAATAACTAACTAGCTAATCAGCATCTCCCTTAAGCAAAGTAACGCCGATCGACCTCCTTGCTTTCTGATAAGCCAATCGGATTATTTAGCAGCAATTCCACATTTCTTTTATCTTTAAAACATATTTAAGAGAATATTTATCTCATTTACAAGATATACCAGCTAGTTGTTCTTTTTAATCTTTAGAGTATCAGATAGTTGCTGGATAGAAATACTATAGTTATCTGATAGAGATTCTCAGGATGACTTCAAGAATACCATACTTCAGATCTCCTAATAAACAGGAAAGAAGATACTCCTCAAATAACCAATCAACGGTCTCTTCCTCTTACTTATCAAATATACAAAATACCCAACTACTATCTTCTCCTGATCGCGTGCAAAGCTCCTCTTCACAATACAACGTTAATGATTCAAACTTACTGGACTCAAGCGAATGGATCCTGTTTTCGCCTTCGCATTCTACAAAATCAAAGACCGGTTCCTACGATGATGATGATGATGATGATGTGCTGAGTACTACCATCGATCGTATGACTACTAGAGACTCCGATCGTGTTGCCACTCCAAATGAAGAAGACGACGATTTAATAGATGATTTACAGAATCATATTAATATAAACTCGATCAAAGACGATTTAAACTTGAGGATCGATTCATGGAGGAAGGAGCAACTTAATATATTAATAAACGATTACTCTAATAACGATAACTCAGAGTTCATTAAATCATGGGGGATTGATAATAACTCTATCTATGAGTACTCTAAGAATGGTAAGGATACAAAATTTGCCAAATCATTCTATGGAGATGATTTGTTTAACAATTATACCAACAATGAAATCAAGATCCTCAAATCAACTCTTAAGAACTTATCAAGCGTTATTAACTCAAACAAATCATTTACAAATAAACATTACTCACACGTTTTAAAGAGAAATAAACAACAAAAAAAGAATGATGAGCAGTTTCTCAATAACAAGAATTTACAAAAATATATACCTATTTTCCTCAAGAATTTAATACTAAGCTCAAATTTATTATCAGAATTTGACCAAGATGATGAAACAGATATAGAAGACGGAATAAAGACAATACATACTTCTCCTACATTATTCCCAACAACACTGAACTTGAATTCAATAAACCGTTTGAATTTAGATATAAACGATAGAAAGGAGTCAATATTATCAAATAACATATCCAGTGAATACTCAAATGAAAACGAACAGGACAATTTCTGGAAGAATAATCATACTAATGATGATTTGAAAAGTATTAATAGTAGTATACTAACTTATTCTACTGGAAGCATAATTGGGTTTTAATCATTTTAATTATTTTATTTTATTTATTTATTAATTTATTCGTATACATAGTATATATATTGGGGGTTACAGAAATACATTACTAGTCTATACAGTACTCTAATACCACTGTAATACCTGCTGATATCTTACAATTTCTTACAATTTTGGTAAATTAGAAAACCGTTAAAAAGAAATTAAACGGTCGTTCCTTTCTCAAACTGTTTTGATTTTTTTATTTTTTTTTTTTTTTTTTTGATTAACAAAATTAATTAATCAAACTTAAAGCTATCTTAGTACTATTTTCAAGTAACTCCTGATAACAGTAATATACTTAATTAATCATTGATTATAGTATTGATAACTCGTTATAATGCAGTCTCAAGATCACTCAAATGAGCACTCTGAGATTATAGATAATCAAAGTATTAATAACAGTATTACTAATAACTCAAAGACTAAATATTTATCTATTCAAGAACAGTACGAACAACAACAATACGATTATCAAAAAATGTATACTGCTCCACAATCCAACCAACAAGCTATCACTACCAGTACTAATAACAACAATAACAACACAGTCATACCTTCGTTGCCTTCAAGCAACAAGACTAAAGAGTCGCATAAAGAAGTTTCGAAATTACCAGTGAGTATAACTAAGGGGAAATACTCATTGAAAGATTTTACATTAGTACGGACTTTAGGAACTGGTTCATTCGGTAGGGTTCATTTAGTTAGATCTGTGCATAATGGTAGATACTATGCTATGAAAGTATTCAGGAAAAGACAAGTTGTTAAAGCTAAACAGATTGAACATACTAATGATGAAAGAAGAATCTTATCAGTTATTCAACATCCTTTTATTACTCGTATGTGGGGTACATTCCAAGATTGTAAATCTATATTCATGATCATGGATTACATAGAAGGAGGTGAACTGTTTTCTCTCTTAAGAAGATCAAAAAATTTCCCAAATCAAGTTGCTAAATTTTATGCAGCTGAAGTATTATTAGCTTTAGAATACTTACATTCAAAAAATATCATATATAGAGATTTAAAACCTGAAAATATCTTACTTGCCAGATCAGGTCACATTAAATTAACAGATTTTGGTTTTGCTAAAGAAGTTGAAACAAAGACATATACACTTTGTGGTACTCCAGATTATATCGCTCCAGAGGTAATTGCAGTTCAACCGTATAATCAATCTGTAGATTGGTGGTCCTTTGGTGTATTAATTTACGAAATGTTAGCTGGTACAACTCCTTTCTATGACCCTTCTCCAATGAAAACATATGAGAATATAACTAAATGTGAATTAAAATTCTTAAACATTTTCCAACCTGATGCCATTAACTTATTAATGGGATTAATAACTAAAGATGTTACTTATCGTTTAGGTAATTTGAAAAATGGCGTAAATGATATAAAGAATCATGAATGGTTCAAAGAAGTCATTTGGGAAAATTTACTACAGGGAAATATAGAGACTCCATATGAACCTAATATTCCTAGTGGTGTTGGCGATTCTTCACAATTCGAAATTTACCCTGAAGATAACTACGATTATGGTATTACAGGAATAAATGATGAATTTGGCTATTTGTTCCCTGATTTCTAAAAATTTAGATTTGAAATTACTTAAGGAGTACTATACAGATGAGACTTCTTAACTATAACTAGACTAAGAACATTCATCTAATTTTAAGTGAGTGGTCACTTAATATAAACAATTTACATAGAATTAAACTATTATATTTTTTTTCAATAAATATTTGTATTTTTATTTAACTATTTAAAAAGGACTAAATAAAAAATGCAATGCCATATTCTCGTTCAATCATAATTCGTTAAATGTTATTTAATGAGCAACTTCGTTTCCATTGACATCAGTCCATGTTTCATTTGATGAAATTTCAATCTTATGGAAATTTCCATTCTTTTCATTTGTTAATTTTGGAATATCAAGGACTAATACACCATTTTCAAATTTTGCTTTAATCTTTTCACCTTCAACCTTGACTGGTAATTTAATAACTCTTTCAAATTTACCTGTAGATCTTTCGGAGTATCTTAACTTACCATTTTCTTCCTTTTCTTCTTCCTTAACTGGACCTGGAATTTCACCTTTGACAATAATTGAATTATCATCCTTGTTGTAGTTTAAGGTGATTTGATCCTTAGTGGCACCAGCGATAGAAATATGAACGTCATATGAATCTTCTTTATCGACAATGTCAACAGGTGGAGCAACAAATGAACTTGCAAATGAACTAGTTGGGAACAATGAACGAGAATTGAAAATAGGATCAGATAATAATGAAGTAAATGGTGAAACGTTTCTCTTAACTGTACCAGCAGAAGGTTGTTCCTTCTTAGTCATTACCTTTTTGTTTTCTTCATTGGTTTGTTCACCTTCCTCAGATGAAGTAACAGCAGCTGGTGCCTTCTCAGCTCTAGTTGATTGTTGAGCATATGGAGAACTGAAGAATGAATTGAAACTGTTTACTTCATCAGTTATATTTTCAAAAAACTTGTAAAATGGATCGTTAAAGTAATAGTAGCTTGTCATTGTATTATAATCGCTCGCTTTGTAAATCGTATAAATCACTAATCGTATACTAATATCTCTGGTGAATGAAATAGAAGTAACAAACAAGATGGGTGGTAGAAAGGTACTAAGCTCTCATTATATATCAATCAGATTCTAACAAAATTTACGTTTGTTTACTATTGAGAAATTTCGAGAAATGCTAGAAAATCGTTAACAGTCATGAGGTGATGATTCCCACAAAATTCTCAAAAATTCTCAGAATTTCTCAAATTTTCTATGGTTAATTAATTTACAGTGTGAGTGGAGTAGTTTATGATATGATATGAGTTATGCTTATTACTATACTATATACAAAGTTAACACGTCATTATCATCACCTGATCCATCCATCCAATCATAATCAATAAAAATAAATAAATAAACTATAGAAAAATTTCCTTTACCGCGCGGTATACTCAGAAATTTGAAGAACTTTAACTCAATGAGAGATAATGGGTTGAATCAATGACAAACTCCTTTTCCTTGACATACTCTGGGAACTTATCGGTTAGGATTTCAATGAGTTTGTTCATCATAACGTGATACTCTTCGTCTTCTTCATGTTTGGCATTCTTTAGATTATTGATAAACATAATTAACGATCCAATAAATCTTTTCTTCGATACTTTATGTCCACCAACTTCAACTTTCAAGTTCTTCGATAATCTCGACAATGTCAACATGTTTTCATTCTTGCCTAACACTATTGGGTTTTTCAACATTTCAATGATAACTTCTTGGTAAATGTTTAACTTAGATTCTTCATTTAATTTCGATTCAAGGAATTCTCTGACGTTGATTGAATTGACTGGATACTCTTCCCAAAAAATATATGCAAATTGAACAGAATTCGTATTTAGAACATATTGTTCCATCGTACTTTTATCTATGAAACCTTTGGATAACCTTATTATATTAGTCTTACAACTTGCTGATACTAAAGCATCGTTATCAGTGATGAAAGGTAACCATATATTAGTCAAGCATTGGTCAACTATAGACATGGCCCTGATGTCATTGCCTAACATCTTGTAACGTGACGCTATAGCAATTTGTACGTCAATTTGCACTGATGGTTTACTTTTCCAATTTTTAATCATCTTAGGGTTTTGTGATAATCTTTTTTCAATTTCTAATACGTGCGGTAATTTCAATCTCATTATTATCTTGGTGAATGATGATACTGTTAGTTCTTCTCTAAATACTAAATGTGAAAGAATACTCAATAATTCATCTTGGTCTTTCGTTTTTGAGATTTGTAATTCAATGGCCTTAACATTCATGTTTAATAATTCTGTATTAAATTTATTGCTCTTGGAACCAATAGTATCAGCTCCAAACTTAATCAAGATATACTTCAATTTCATGGAAACATCTTCAAAATGTGTGCTTTCAACTTCTTTCAAATGCTTTAATGGTTCAATTCTAGAATCTATACGCTTATCAACTTTATATCTTATCATTTCATAATTCTCTGGAGCTTTCTCCAAGCTGTTCTTCACTGAGGTGGTCTCCGATATAGGAGCAAGTAAATTCATCAGTACGTTAATATCAGTTGTATTATTTCTAACTTGTTTGTTCTTATAATTAATTGCATGATTCTTAGGTCCTAAACCTGTATATTTGACTTTATTCGTAGTGGCATTTGAGCCATTTTTAAATATAGTGTCAAGAGTGTTCTTCGACCAACTCTTAACTTTTGCCTTTAACATGATCGTTGTGATTAAACAGCTTGTTTTTATAAGATAAAGAGATGGGTTTCATGTATGTCTAACTAATCATATCATTTATTTTTTGTAATTGTAAGCAACTTGCTTTCAAATTTGCCTTTTCTAAAATGGTGCACAGGTTTGCAAGTCATTCAACTGTAATTGGCTTCATAATTTGTCTATTAAGAATGTAGACAGTGGGCTCTTTGACTAGACTACTACATGGAGAAATACTGAAATACTGGCAGCGGTACAATAGCATAGCTTACATCATTAGAACTACAAGTTCAGTGAAAAAAATAATTAATTATATCCTTAAATTATATAAAGCGAGAGGTATAATCAAAAATAACTCCAGTGACAAGAAAGAAGAAAAATATATCATAATAACGATTGGAAACTGACATTTTAAGTAATTAGCCATTGTAATCAACTACCTAGAAGATAGAGTTAACAATATCAGAACCAATAGTGGCACCAGCACCAAAAATGGTAGCATTACCTAATTTTTTACCAAATTTTTTCAAATTTTCATTCATATGATGATGTTGCTGCTGTTGTTGTGGTTGCTGTTGTTGTTGTTGTTGTGGAACAGCTTGTGAGGAAACAACGTTCATTGGTGTGAGACTGTCTGTAGATTGTTGATAATAAATTGGTTGGAATGGTTGTTGTTGATATGGAGATTGCATCATTGGTTGTTGTTGAGCACCACCGGCACCAAGGATTCTAACGTAGTTAGATGGGAACATACCAACTGATGAACCAACTGAACCTTTCCACCAATTTGCAGAAGTTTTCTCTAAAATGGTAACTTTATCACCAACTCTTAATTCTAAATCTTCTTGTTGTTGAGGTTTATATTCGTATAAAGCTTCAGCATATTCGGCTGATTGAGATGGTGGTGGGCCAGATGGTGGAGCTGCTGGACGGCTAGCTTCGACTGCTCCAGAAGATGTGGAGACATCTTTAGGAGTCATTCCTTCGGTATAACGTTCAGGTAATGAACTCAGAAGTTGTTTGTATAAGTTTTCAGTGATGACATGGGATTCAAATAAGAATTCAAGTTCCTGCAAGTTAATAGTAGTTAGTATTGATGAGATCTTTGAATCAACTGAATTCGGTTTGTAGTACATCCCCTTTAGGGGATAGACTAGAATTTAACTTACAGTTTTAACACTGGCTAAAGAACGGTTGATTTGAGCGGACATGGTAATTCTTATTCGGTATCTATTAGTTGTATGAAGCCAAACTTGTATAAAACAGTATACTTAGTTACAATACACCTATTTATAACAGATAAACTAACTGATTATTACCGTTTCACTTAACTTTTTCTAGGCACATGAAATTAATTTTCTTTTTTCAAATTCGTGGCTATGCTTCTCGTGTAAAGATGAATGATCAGGATGACTACAACACAACTAGTATAACTAGCTTATCAGCGATAACTACAGTGTCTGATATCTAAAATGGGGATCTACTATTCATAACGATATATTCTATAACTATAAAGGACCTAAGAAATCTTCTTTAATACTACCAATTGCGCTGATACTGTTAACATCAGCTCTAGTACCTATAATTTTTATTCTAACTTTTGAACCTTTCATAATAACTTGATCTTCACTAATATAAGCAGGAGGAGTATGTGAAGGAGTATATTTCATATCTGTTGGGATTAAATGTTTTGAAATGAAAACTGACAATGGACCAACATCAGTGAAGAATCCCATTTGATTAACACTTGATACAATTGCATCGACAACTTCACCTTTGAAAGGTTTCCATACAACAGCTCTATATTTAACTTCGAATTCAGCATATCCTGAATTACCTGGTAAGACTTTACCTTTACCAACATCGATTGACATACAGTCAAGGACACATATAATATAACCAAATTGACCGGTACATGTACCTTCAACATCTGTTAATAATTTTTGTCGTAAGTATTGGTTCATTTGTGGACCAAAATATGATGGATGAAGTGTTAAATTAAGTGATAAATCTTTCAAGAAGTACATTATGTGTTTTCTGTGTGTGTATGTACGTGTGTGTAGATGTAGTGTGGGTTTGTGTTTGTGTTTGTGATTTTGACTTTTTGTCGATTCGTTTAAATGCAATAAATAAAAAGTAGCGTAATTAAATTTATGTAACTCCTTCTAATTGACTGATAAGACAACAGTTGAGCTGTGGATAAGGATACAGAATGATACTCAATAAATGGGATTGAAAAATTGATTGAATTTGAATGGGAGATATACGATTGATATTTATCCAAATATAACTCAAGAACCGTTCAATAATTAAAAATTAAAAGCTAATAATACAAAGTGGTGTAACCTAGTATGGTGTAATAGAGATGTATATGTGAACTAGCACTTATATTCTCTCTCTCGTGGATATAACTTTATAATACTAACACTGTTACACTCACCTACTCTCTCAATTTATCATCTTCAAATTGTTGTTGATTGAAAATTACAAAATGAGGGCATAAATAAAACGGACAGTGTGCGCGCATTTTATGCTGAAATATTTTCCAGAGCGAGCGTCCTGAGAAGTTATGAGAGATGCTGTGAGGAAGTTGAAGTGTAAGATGGCATCTTGTTGATCTTATTGCGTTAACACAGTAAAGTCAGTGATAGAGATACGACATGTCTAATAAGATAGGGAAGACAGGACTTGGTTTCGCCAGAGTATGGCACCATGTCGACGTTGCTGAAGATCAAAGAACTCTTGGTCGTTTAGCTACACAGATTGCAATAACCTTGATGGGTAAACATAAACCAATAACACATGAAACGCAAGATACTGGTGATTACGTTGTCGTTTCAAATTGTCAGCACTTAAGAATAACAGGTAATAAGTTTGAAGAAAAGACATATTGGTCACATAATACTAGACCTGGTTCAGGTAAAGCTACTTCAATGAAAAAAATTTCAGAAGATTTGGGTTATGGTGAATTACTCAGGAGAGCAGTTTCTAAGATGTTACCAAAAAATAAACATAGATGGAACAGATTAGAAAGATTAAAAGTATTCGATGGTTCTGAACACCCTTATAAACAAAACTTAATTGCATTTGCTGATGAACAACCATTAGTATTACAAAGAATCAAAGAATTAGAAGAAAGACAAAAGAAGCTAGAAGAATTTGAAAAAAGACTTGAAAGTAGTAGAAAATTGTAAACAATCAACAATCAACGTCCATGATACTTGTACATAATCATATATAATCCAATACAATTAAATAATCTTTTGATTTAACTTAAATTATAATGTTATTATTTTTTTTATGTAATGTAATATTTAGAAATACAAACTTTTATATAAAAAGATGGGATATGATAAATAAAAAAAAAGATAGAAAGATAAGTATATCTAAATTGTAAGATAAAATAAATGTAATCTTCTTTCTCAATTTTCTTCAGTTGTTTTAACGAACATTAATACCAGACTTTGTAGTATATAATCTTGGAGAAATATTCATACTCATTAATTCTTGGAATAATAACTTAGCAGCATATGGAATATGGATTTGATAAATATTTGTCTTATTTTTACAAGATTTACATTCAAATTGATTTTTCTTCAAATTGGCAATAACACTCATTAAACCACAAATACCACAAACATGAACTCTGAAAGCATCAGAAGCATCCATTAATCTTTCCTTCAAGAAACCAGCAGCACCATGGGCAATCATACAATCTCTCTCCATTTCTCCGAAACGTAAACCACCATCTCTAGCTCTACCTTCCATAGGTTGTCTTGTCAAGTTTTGGTATGGACCTCTAGCTCTTGCATGAATCTTATCATCAACCATATGTCTTAATCTTTGATAGTATGTTGGACCAAAGAAAACTTGTGCCATTAACTTCTTACCAGTATGACCATTATACATAACTTCAAAACCTCTACTTTGAAATCCATTTTCTCTTAATAACTTAGAAACAGCATCAACTGTTAAATCAGTGAAAGGAGTAGCATCACCTTCATAACCTCTAAGTGAAGCAACTTTACTTAATAAACATTCAATTAAATGCGCAACTGTCATACGAGATGGAATAGCATGTGGATTGATGATTAAATCAGGAACAATACCAAGAGCTGAAAATGGCATATCTTCATGTCTATAAGTAACACCAATAGTACCCTTTTGACCATGTCTAGAAGCAAATTTATCACCAATTTGTGGAATTTTTGTAGTTCTCATTCTCACTTTAACGAATTTCAAACCTTCAGCATTTGTTGTTAAAAGGACTTGATCAACAATACCATTTTCAGTTGTTCTTAATGGTGTTGATGCATCTCTCTTAGTATGATATTTAGTTCTTTGACCTAATTCTTCAGTATCTGGTGGAATTGGAACAGTTTTACCAATAATGATATCATCACCAGAAACTCTAACACCAGGAGAAATTAAACCATCATCATCTAATTTTTCATAAGTACCAGCTTTGAAACCTAGTGTATTACTACGCATTGGTTTTTCAAATTCTTCAACAACTGAAATACCATTTCTACGTTCTTGATCCATATAAGATCTGAAAAATAATGATCTAAATAAACCACGATCAATTGATGATTGATTCATAATCATAGAATCTTCTTGATTATAACCAGAATAACAAGCAATTGCAACAACAGCATTTTGACCAGCAGGTAATTCTCTGAATTTCAAATATTCCATAGCTTGAGTCTTAGCTAATGGTTTTTGTGGATAATACAAGATATTTGCCATTGTATCCATACGAACGTTATAATTTGTAAGGAAAACACCCATAGCTTGTTTACCCATCGCAGATTGATATGTATTTCTTGGAGATTGATTATGATCAGGGAATGGAATAATTGATGCAGCCACACCAAGAATCATTGATGGATGAATTTCACAATGTGTAAAAGCGTGTGTATTAACAACGTTCTTAATTCTCTTAGCAGGATCTAAATCGGTTGCCTTTTGTTGTGCAATTTCATCGACTGGTAATAGATCTTCTGGAGACATTGCGATAAGAATAGTTTCTTCTTCTTCAGCATCAACATACTCAACAATACCACTTCCAACTAATGAATCCCAACCATAAATACGCTGTAATGGTTCATTTTCATCACCATTTTCATCAAAATCATCTTGTGGTATTTCTTCAATTTCTCTATTCAAGATCATAGCACAATGTTCTTTGGTTAATTTCAATTGACCATTTTGTTCACTTTCTGGATCATCATCAACAACGAATAATGGACGGTAAACTCTACCAGCATCTGTGAAAATCTTGAATTCACGTTCTCTAATATCACGAATTAATGAAACTTCTGGTGATATAGATCCACTTCTTCTCAATTGACGCATAGTTTGAACAAGCATGGCAGGATCTCTTGTAGTACCAACCCAATTACCATTCAAGAAGACTCTTGTTGCGTTTTTGTGTTCTTGTGGTTCATAATCTTGTAATGGTTCTAAACCCCATTCTTCCAATAAATAAGTGATTGGTTCAGATGGAGAACCAACAGATATACAAGACATTAATGAAAGATTCTTAACCAAACCACAAGCTTGACCTTCAGGAGTTTCAGCAGGACAAACAAGACCCCAATGTGTATTATGTAATTGACGTGGTTTAGCAATTTTACCATCTCTACCAATAGGAGTATTTGTTCTTCTTAAATGTGATAAAGTGGAAGAATATGTATAACGATTTAAAACTTGAGAAACACCAGCTCTTGAACTCATTGCTTTCTTTTGTTCACCCCAATTACCTGTAGCTAATGAGTATTTTAAACCAGATGTAATTGTAGTTGATTTAACAGCAGAGACAATGTTAAAGTCTTCACCTCTTTCAATACATCTTTGCATATACCTAGTGATATCTTTAGATAATTTTCTAAATAATGTTCTGAAAAGACCAGCTAATAATGGACCAGCTAAATCTAATCTCTTTTTACCAAAATGATCACGATCATCAGGTTCTTTTCTTTCTAAAGCACATAATAATAATCTATTAATAATGTAACCTAAGAAATAAGATTTATTTGTTTCAAACCCACTGTCTTGGGAGATATGAGGTAACAGTTCTCTTTGTAAAACATCTTTTGCGAATTGAATACGTTTTTCTCTGTTAATACCAATAGCATTACCTCTTCTACCAATGAAATCAAGGGCAACCTCTTGATTTTGAATAAGGAAACCTTCTTCGATACATGGTTTTAACATTTCTAACATTTGCCAATCATTTTCATCATAACAAATATGTTGTAAAATATCACCATCTTCAATGACACCTAAAGCTCTGAAAATGATAACAATTGGGATATCTTGTTTAATATATGGTAAAGTAGCTCTAATACTACGTCCGACACCAGATCCACTACGTAAGTTAGAAGCACCACCACGCATTAATTTGACTTGCATTGAAGAAATAAGTCTTGAACCTTTCTCTAAAGCAGATCTAATTTCTGCAACATGAGAAACTGGAGATGGAGCAGCTTTCTTAAAAACTTGAACAATGTTAGCAGCTGATCTTTCTTGAGCGATTAAAACTTTTTCTGAACCGTTAATAACAAAGTAACCACCCATATCAAATGGACATTCTCTAATATCATATAATTCATCATCAGTTAATCCACTCAAAGTACAAAATTTAGAACGTAACATAATTGGAACTTTACCTATGAAAATAGTTTGAGTTTCGGCACCGGATTTATGTATTTTTTTACTATGTCTTTCATCATCTTCTATAACTTCATCTTCTTCGTCATCGTTATTGAAATCTGGTGAAATTGGTTCTAATTCAGAAATATCACCATTTCTATAAAGATTGATATCACCTTCTTTATACCATTGTATTTGACTTGAAGGTCTACTTTCATCATCTATAGATTCTTTCACTGATTTTTTCATTTCAATATAAAGAGGAGCGGAATAAGTTAAGTTTCTTAATCTTGCTTCTTGTGGTAAAAGTGTGTTTGTGGTACCATCTGCTTCAGTTTGAGAAGGTCTTGATAAAAAGATATCACCAAATGTAATTTCATAACGTCTATTTATATCATCATCTTCGGTAACATGTTGAGCAGGTTGATCCAGAATCAATTTTCTATCTTCAAGCACTAATTCTTGAATAGAAGATTCTATAAATTCATCGAATGATTCTAATTGTTGTGAGACTAAACCTTTTGTTTCAAAAAATGAATTAATCACAGTCCAACAATCTTCGGTGGTAATCACACTATCACCCTCAATACCATACATATCATCTTGGTCGTAATGAATGGAAGACATTGTAGCAGAAAGGAATATATATGAATATGGATGTTGTTCAAAAGGCACTTGATAAATGTGTCTTCTAGATCAATACAATACAATATGAACTCTCTCTTTCTCTCCAGCCGGTATTCGATCACCTGTGTGTGTAGCTAGTCAATGCACGGATAGATGATGAACGTGACCGTGTGTCTGTGTGTCTTACTCTTTCAAACAGATCTTGTTCTTGTCAGCCACTGAATATTTCACACTCTATTTTCATTTACTCTTTCTTTCTTGTTGAACGAAAAAGCGAAAATGCGATTAGTTCACCACACGTCCTTTTTTCTAGAAAAAAAGTTACCCTGATTTCTCTCTTTCAGATTTTGGTGGATTCGCTCACTGGAAAATATTTTATTTCAGCAGAAGATGTATGGAGACAGAGTGTAGTTACGACGGTGGATACACAGTTATACTGCAGATATAGTACTTACAAGATGCAACTAGGGTTTGGAAGTCTTGTGGCTACTGCAAAAGGTGGTCTTTTTGCATCCATATTGACCTCGTCAAAGAGAACTATCGTTCAAGGTAGATTCAAACCATTCGCTGAAAAACCAAAGATTGAACAGGATAGATCCAAGAGAGCTTATAAATCAAAGAAGATTGCAGAATTAGTAAGAGAGGCTATTGAAACTGATGAACCACATTTCACTGTTGGTTCCAAGAAAATTTACTTCCCAAGTGCTAGAATCTGTCTTTTGAGACCAAACGCAAAACATACTCCTTACCAAGCTAAATTCATCGTTCCTAAATCATTCAATAAATTAGATTTAAGAGATTACCTTTACAACATATATGGTTTGAGAGCGCTTAATATCACAGTTGCATTGACGCCTGGCAAATTTACCAGATCATTACCAATGCCATATAGAACTCGTTATAGAGAACCACAAATTAAGAAAATGACTGTTGATTTAATTGATCCATTTGTCTGGCCTGAAGAAACCGAAGCTTACAAGAGTGAGTTAGAATTCATTGAAGAAATGAGAACTTATAGAGATGATAAAGAATCAGCAGTTGGTTCAGATATCAATAAACCATCAAAGGCATTCGGCGGTATTATTGATCAAAACCCACAACCTTCTAATTTCATTCCAAAGAGTGTAAAGAGACAAATGAAGAATACTAAAGCTAAAGCAGCTTCAAATTACAGGAAGCTTGATGCTGAACGTTTAATTTCACAACATATCCAACTATAATCATTCACTCAGTAAATAATCTTTTCTAAAAGACTACATTTCATGTATATATATATTTAATACAAATCTTACGTTATAATATTGTTATAGTAAATTAAAGTCACTCCATCAAAGCAGAAAGATAGCTAATTAATCAAGTAATTAAAAGAAATGTTAAAATCAATACAATAAATGATAAAAAAAAACGTTATAGAATATAATAAAATAATAAAATACCAAGAACTAATAGATAAGTTATTTCATAGAAGAGAAATACCAACTCATCACTTCATCAGCCCCCAAAGTGAAGTAAAGAATAAAAATAAAATAAAAAACACAATACCAATATATGAAAATCCTATATAAAAACCTATCCCTTGAAAATATCATACATGAAGAAAATACCACAAAACCTAGCTAGCTAGACAGCGGTTAATTTATTCAGCTTTTTCTGATGTAGAAGGTTCTCTAGATCTGAAACCCCATGATGATGTTCTGAAACTGCCAGTCGAAGGTTGTCTGTTTGAAGATTGTCTTAAATTTGTAGAACTAGAAGTATTAGATCTACTCTTACTAATATTAAGTTCATCAATTTCATCTTTACCTACAACTGTGAATCCTTCACTATCGCCATCGTGATGGAATTGTGATAATATAGGCGAAATTAGAGATCTGATAAGAACGTCTGGGAGAAATTGTCTGTAACCTTGCGATTTCTGTGTAGCTTGTTGTTGTTGGTCCATATTTGGTTGAGTAGCAAATCTATTTGTAGCAGCAGGTGCAGAGGCCCAAGCAGAACGGATAAGATTGTAAATAGACTGGCCTTGTTGTTGATTGATAACTTCTTTTTCCATTTCAGCGGAATTCAAAGGGGAAACACTCATCTTAGGTAACATAATAACTGGATATCTGTCCAAAATAGTATTGTAAAGTCTGGCAAAACGATCAAAATTCAGTTCATTAATGTGTTCATTGAGCATGACAATAAACTTGGCCAAGTATAGATGATAAATGATATATGATCCATTAACCTTTGTCTTATTGTAATTGATAATTGGAAATACTAACCATATTTGAATATAAATTTTAGCTAATGAAGCAAATGGAACGATATATAAAACCGATCTAACAACTGCAAATGATTGCAAGTATAGTAAGACACTTAAAGTAACCCAATAAGTTAACCATTTGTTGTAATTCTCCAATACAGCCTGACTAGACAATTGATGATCCAACGGCATACCGCTATTCATGCTTGCATTTGAAATTAATGAAGCTAAAGCATTAGTAGCACTTGAATTTGTGGTCTCTTGGGTTAATAGTTTGTAGGATTCAAGCAGTGGATAAATCACAGAGATACAAAATCCCATAAGAGCAAAGACACTCTCAAACATTTTTTTCAACTGAGTTGTGGTAAAATGGTAATCGTTCTTGAATTGTAATGCTGATGTTCTGATATACTGTAATTAACTACTAGAACATGTACGTATAAGATAAAAGCTCATAAGAAGATCTATCCCTTATTAGATAAGATAAAAAAAGTATGGGGCCTAAATTAATTTTTTCTAAGGAGGCGATGAGTAACAAAATTTAAATTAAGGCCGGTGAGGTCTTTCCAGGGTAATTTTAGTGCCGATTAGATTAATTTGCTAAGTGTTTTGATTAAAATGGCGGTGTATATACACTATGTAAGCTAGTATCTGGCCCAGTCACCAATGTACTTGTTCAGGTCTTCGAGAATACATCTAGTCTCTTCAGGGTTGGCCACCCAGACAGTACAAGCGCTCAATCTTGCTCTGAAATCGTTGGCTCCAATGGAGCTGAATTGGTCACCAACGTGCAATGTGCAGTCAGAATTCACTGTTTCGTCATTGATGCTCAAGAATTTTTGTAACACTTGTACACCTAGTGATTTGTCACCGATATCAACCCAGACATCATTACCGCCGTTGAACGGACACACAGTGATTCTCGTTGCAGGTGGGAAATGTCTCAGTTGCTTATCAATTCTTAGGACAACTTCTTCTAATTGCTCTCTCCAGAGTTTAATATCGCCAATAGGAACAAGACCAACACCTCTTTCCTTTCTCATACATGTAGCTGGTAATGATAACTGTTTGATCAAATCCTCAAACGCTTCTTCGGCAAAATCAAGTGTCTGAACCATATCTTCTTCTTTCCATCCAAGCATGTTATCCAATAACCATGAATCTTGGTTAACAAATTTTAAACCTTGCTTTTCGTTGGAGTATCTGAATAGATAATTAGCTTCACCGCCCATCACTAACAAATTTTCACGCTGTTTATCAGTTAATAATGTTGATTCTTTTACTTCATCAATTAGACCTTTCAATCTTCCGTAATATTTGATACCTGAAGGGTCAGAGTACCCAGCAGCAGTAACAATTCCAATGTATATATCTCTACTAAGGAGCTTGATTAAGTATGGAATAATTTTGGAATCTCTTTCCATTGAGTGACCATCTTCATATAAGGTAACATCACCATCAAATGTCATTAATTTCAACTTGTTCTTAGAACCAGGATGGTGGAATTTTTCTGATAATTGTAGTATTTGAGCGGTGTTTAAGATGATTCTTATATCATTGAAACTTGGTGCGACTAATCTACGTTTACTAATTGTTCTTCTTTCATCTTCAATGTAGAATGCTTTCTCAATTGGCAATCTAGTGAAAAATGAACCAATGGAAGGCACCAGCTGCTTCAATCTAGATAGCTCTGGGGTCCCTTGGTTTTGCATTTCAATATGGTCATCAACCAATCTTTCTAAATCGTAGAAGATTTCAGCATATCTTCTCTTAGCATCTGCATTTGTCTTTATCTCATCAACATAGGAAATGCCATTAGTCTTGACAGCATAAAGAACAAATGGCACAGCTAAAAGACCTTTAATCCACTCAATTAGCCCATCCCTACGATGTTCCTTAAGTGCATATTCAACTCTATATCTTGATGTCATTGTGTGTAGTTTATCTATAGTTAATGAACTTCTAATGGAAAATAAGTGACTAATTCAATTAAAACCCTTTTCAACTTTATCGAGATGTCAAAAAAAACAGATCCAGCCATTTTGGGAAAGGCAGCCATTGCTTCACCACATTAAATTAATTAAGCAATTATTGTGAACGGCTGAGATTAATTATTTACAAGATTTACTATAAATTGATAGGGTACAAGAGTGTTAGATATACAATAGTCTATAGATATTAGTTAGGTAGAACCTCTTCTACCTTTCATGATAATTTGTTGTTGAATTTCTCGATGGAGATAACTCTCTTTTCCTGTCTGAGTTTCCAATTGTTCCTCTATCAGCTTCCTTCTCCTCTGGTAAAATGATCGGTGAATATTCCTTACTCTTGTGTCTATACCTAGGGTCTTCTTGCATCGTAGATGCTTTGGCGCCGAGACCTAGCAGCGGTAATCTTGGTCTGCTGGTCTCCTTCGACTGTGATGTTTTAGAAGTAGACGAGTCACCTTTCCAACCCATACCTCTGAGCATGGCAGCTCCAAATTTCTCTACTGGAACCTTTTTATAGCTTTCCGGTGTAGCCTCATGTGGATCATCGCCCTTTTTCTCTGTTTCAGTTTTCAAAACATTGATCTTCAGCCCACTCGAAATATTTTCACCACTCAGTAAGGATTCTCTAGCGAGTTCTTCCATGGACTTTTCAGAATCATCTACCTTTTTATCTTCAGCGTCTACACTCTCGTTCTTCTTCGTCAAAATATTTATTCCATAACTCAATTTATTCTTGCTATCATCTTCACTCACTTGCCCAGATTGACCATCTTTTAATTTCTGTAGAGCTTTATTACGTTTATACTCCCAGCTACTCTCTCCCTGTATTGGTTTTATGACGAGTTCTCCTTCTACTTTTTTTGAGTCCACTTCATCTATGGATGAAATCTCTATCTTCTTCCCAGTATCATCATCAGCGTTTAAATCATTATGCAATATAGACTTCTTTCCCAGTGTTGTTGCTGGTTTTTTCTTCAATGAGAACCCACCAAACGATTTCTTAGCAGGGGTGTTTTCATTCTTCTTCAATGAAAACCCCTTCATTGTATCAAATAGCAAATCACTACTCTATCAGAAAGAACTAATCAAAATAATCTTTATCTATCTCATTCACAGATTTTATAAATCTCAAAATTTAATTTTTCAGTTTTCAAAATGAAGCTTTTAATCAATTTATTTTCCCCAGCCGTAAGAGATTTTTAAACTAGAATTTTTATTTATTTTACTTCCAGTATACTGGTATCGATTAACGTTCTTCCAAAGATTAGATAGAAAAACAACATACAATGATAATACCAATCCTTCGAAGAGCTAATATCAATCCATTGAGTCGGTATACTCCAGCAAATACTTATCAACATGCCTTTCGCCAATTTTCACGTACTCCAATAAGTTTGAAGACTGATACAACTAAGCCTTTAACTGGCAAGGATGAGCCCCCTAAAGACTCGATAAAGAATCAAACTTCAAAGCTGATAGACGATATAGAGAAAGAAAAGAAGAAAATAGAGGATAATAACGGTAATGGGAACATTCATTTCATCAACTCAATAATCGAAAGTGAAAATTTTCAAAATTTGAAAGAAGAATTAAAGAAGTTTAATGAGTCCAGACACACAATTACGAACGAGTATCATAAGACATTTAGTGACAGATTAAATTACTATGTATCTCAATTGAAAAACTCAATTACCATAGCGTCAAAAGTGGTTAATGATGTTACAGGTTATACAACAGTAAATAAGTTGAAAGAGATCATTGCAGAAAAGGAGAGTAACCTCAGACAGATGAGAAAAGCTATAGCTGATGCTAAACTGGCGCATACCAAAGCAGTTGAGGCAAGAGCTCAATCACAAAAGGATATAACCGACTTATTAGAACGTAAGCATAATTGGACCCCTGCAGAATTGGAAAGGTTTACAAACTTGTACAAGAATGATCATGTCTTAGAGCAACAAGTTGCTGATACCGCTGCCAAAGTCGAAGAATTAGAGGATAGAGAAGATGTGACACACAATGAGTTAATACAAAGTATTATGAATAGATACCACGAGGAACAAATATGGTCAGATAAGATCAGAAACTTTTCGACTTGGGGAACATTACTCATTATGGGAGTCAACTTGTTACTGGTAGTGGTAGTCCAATTAATTTTTGAGCCGTGGAAGAGATTCAGATTAGTGAATTCTTTTGAAGGAAAAGTGAAAGATATGTTTGCAGATAACGATTTAACTCAAATGAAAGAAACTTTGATCGATTCACAAAAAGAGTTTCTAGAAGAGCTCAAATCCCAGAAAACTAGATCCACTTCTCCTGCAGACTCCAAACTGTTTCCTCAAGGCTACTCGTGGGCTGCAATCAAAGCATGGTTTCACATATTGATAACACAAGTTTTCATTGGACCTTTCACCAGATTGACACCAGAGCAACCGATAACAGTGAATTTGGACAGACTTGAGTTGAGCTCCTTCTTCTTCCTGGTAACCGCCTTGAGTGCTACTCTTGGCATTCTCCTGGGTAAGACATTGTAACACTAGAACTGTATAACTAGTATATAGAGACCAATAAAAAAAAACATAGAGGTGTTTGGATTTTAAAACAACAATTTTGCACATAATAAATTCTACTTATTTTCTCAGTGTTTCATAACCATTTAAATTTCCAGATTTTGTTTTCTTTTAAATGCAATTCGGGTGGCGACTAAGTTGAGATCTTGTCAAACTGTGTTGATAGATCTTATTACCTGATATATATTCAGTCTTTATCCCGTTGAATCACTCTTAGCTGTGCAATTGTATAATTCGCTGTTATCATCATGGAAGAAATTGGAATTTATCCATCGCATACCCCTAGTATAGGAAATCCTGTTCAGTCTTCACAGCAGGGCAAGTCAAAATCAGTATCAAATAATAACATAAGCGATGATGCTTACTTGAAGTTAAAGAAATTGGAAAAGGAACTAGAATTACTTGTATTACAAGAAGAATATATCAAAGATGAACAACGTCATTTGAAAAGAGAACTTATAAGAGCACAAGAAGAAGTAAAGAGAATTCAATCTGTACCATTAGTTATAGGACAATTTTTGGAACCAATCGATCAACATACTGGTATTGTTTCATCTACAACTGGATCAAATTACGTTGTCAGAATACTATCTACTCTTGACAGAGAATTATTAAAACCATCTGCCTCTGTTGCACTACACCGTCATTCAAATACTTTAGTTGATATTTTACCACCTGAAGCTGATTCATCAATCTCAATCGTTGGTGACAATGAAAAGCCAGATGTTACCTATAATGACGTTGGTGGTTTAGATATGCAAAAACAAGAAATCAGAGAAGCCGTTGAATTACCATTAACTCAAGCCGATCTTTATAAACAAATTGGTATTGACCCACCAAGAGGTGTTCTTCTCTATGGTCCACCAGGTACCGGTAAAACTATGTTGGTTAAAGCAGTCGCCAACTCTTCTACAGCTAAATTCATCAGAGTCAATGGTTCTGAGTTTGTCCAAAAATATCTTGGTGAAGGTCCAAGAATGGTGAGAGATGTCTTCAGACTTGCTAGAGAAAATTCTCCATCAATTATTTTCATTGATGAAATTGATGCCATTGCCACAAAGAGATTTGATGCCCAAACCGGTGCTGATAGAGAAGTTCAAAGAATTTTAATAGAATTATTAACTCAAATGGACGGTTTTGATCAAACTACAAACGTTAAAGTTATAATGGCTACAAATAGAGCAGATACTTTAGATCCAGCTTTATTGAGACCTGGTAGATTAGATCGTAAGATCGAATTCCCATCTTTAAGAGATAGAAGAGAACGTCGTTTAATTTTCAGTACAATTGCATCAAAGATGTCATTATCACCAGAAGTTGATCTTGACTCATTAATTATAAGGAACGATCCATTAAGTGGAGCTATTATTGCTGCTATCATGCAAGAAGCAGGGTTAAGAGCTGTAAGAAAGAATAGATATGTTATTTTACAAAGCGACTTGGAAGAAGCTTACACTTCCCAAGTTAAATCAGGAAGTGAAGTTGATAAATTCGAATTCTATAAATAGATAACGATTTTATATTTGTTATATAATATATATAATTAATATTCCAAATAATGTCAAACACACACACACAACTTATATAAGTTCGTAAATAGAGATACCTGGTTTGAAAGTATTCATTCCAAATTCTTCAATTTCAAAATGATCCATATCATAATGCCATGAAGTTGTCCAGAGTTGTTTGAATTGTTTACTAACATCAAAATTTAACATACTATTCACTGGTGATACAAAATATACTTTTTTTTCTTGTTCTTCAATCTTGGATAATAATTGTTTAACTTTTGAAACTTCAAGTCCCATAAGATCAAAAAAGTAGTTACCAGATTGCTCTATTTGAGAATAATCAAACCCTTCAAAATTATTTTCATCATCTTTGTTGAAATAAGTCATGTTAGGAGTATCCAATAACCAAGTAGGTGGTTTATATGTTCTCCAAAAAATGTATATGCTATCATCTCCAGTCATTATATCATGTAGCTCATTAACAGCTGGCACAACACCCCCTTGGTGGAATACACCCATTAATAAACACATAACAAAGTTAAATCCTACCCACACTTTAATCAGCAATCCAATGATATTCTTACTGAGTTTAAGATTTCCAGAAGCCAACGAAACACAGCAACACGCGAGTGGGATCATTGGTTGTAAGAATCTAAGTTCTTGATGTGGAACAAAACTTAGTGTGATCAACCCTGAGACTAAAGTTAAAAATGGTGTTGTCTTGATATAATCTTTGTTAAAAGGAAATAAGAATAAAATCAAAGGACCAAGCATCACTGGATAGTTTATCAATATATGTGTATATAACGGATGAATACCATGTAATGATAGATTGGAGAATTGGGTGTTATAAAGTAAATTTCTTAATGGCGTAATGACTAGATCTGAGGCGTCAGCAACTTCTAGAGAACCTGTGTATAGATATGTATCAGCAATAATGCAAAAAATTGATGACAAAGCAAAACCAAGACCAATTGGGAATATTTTCAGAGGGTTAGCTAACAAGTATCTCAGTATGAAGTAAGATGGAATAATCAACCATGCAACAAAAGTAATTCTATTAAAGATTCCAAGTGAGACAAAACAACCCAATGCAAACAGCTTCACACTAGCAATGGGAACACGTTCTTTTATATCGGTCTCTTCCCAATTCTCTCTTAGGTCATTGATCAACATAACTACGACCAGCAATATCATCGTCTCCAAACTATTAGAAAATGTATGGGATTGATATATCAGAGTGATATATGAAGTGTGTGTGAAGAATAACGCTTTGACTCTTTCTTGCTTAACTGGCATAATTCTGTAAACACAGTAATCTGCAACAACCCAAGTCAAGTAACACAATATTAGCTTACAAATGAAGTATATAGCCAATGGTTTCAGGTCCAAAAATTTCCCAATCTTGATAACTGGATAGTAAATCAAATACAACGGCACGTAAGAACGACACGCTGAATCTCCAAATTCCCAAGGGACATTGTCGTTGTACAAGGGCTGGAACGTCTGAAAGAACTCATCTGGGTGTATGTATGATGTCTGTAAGCAGAAGATGAATCTTAAAGGTATGCTGAAAATTGCATAAACGTTTCTCCAATGCGTTAACGAGAGCGATGATGATCGACTCACTTGTCCTTCTGTTACTGTTTCTCTGGACATACCAACAGCGACACTCTCCTTACTCGCTTGGTCTGCCTGCATCCTTAATGGCTACCAGAACACCCTCCAGCACTGGTCAACACCAAGAAGAGCTCAACTAATCTGGCTCGCAGTGTTAAAGAATTCAGTAGGGTTACTTGAAAAATATTTTTGCAAATGCTCCAAAATTATCTTTACAATTGTATTGTCTGCTGGAAAATTCATATTGTTGAGTGTCTATATATAAGAGATTATAATTGTTTACTTGTGTGGAGTTCCAAGGTTTACCGCTTTGATATTGTAGAACAGATTGTCGAAGATGGATACCAACCAACTATTACAGCATTTTCTCAACACATTGTCTCCAGACAATAATCTGAGAGCTAACTCTGAAAAGATTTTAAACGATTCAGTTCATCAAAATGGAGTACTTACAGCATGTTTAGACATTGCTTCTGATCCATCTATTCCCCAACATATAAGAATAGTTTCAGTTACATTTTTCAAGAACAATGTTAAATCAACATGGTACATTGCTAATACTCTTGCTCAAGAGGAAAAGAACAGTATTAAATCAAAGATGGTACCTGCGTTAGCTCAATCTGCAAACAATCAAATCATCATCAGCCAATTGAGCAATTCTTTGAGAATGATCTTAGGAAGTGAAAAGGAATGGGATCTTGAACTTATAGAAACACTTTTGAACATCTTGAAAACCAATTCTGATAAGTTTGAATACGTTTATGCAAGTTTAATTATCTTATATCAAATTTGTTCATCTCATAAGTATGACTCAGGAGCTCAGCGTGCATTCATTGAAAACACTATTGAACAGACTTTCCCAATCTTAGAAAGTCTTTGTGAATCATACATTCCTAGTATATCATCAAATACCGAAATAAGTCGATTACTTTACTTAGTTATTAAGATTTTCAAATTTGCAACTTTCCTTGAATTACCGCAATATTTACTCACAGATTTGAATAGATTGAGTAAATGGTGTGGTTTCCATTTTCAAATCATTGATTCACCATATTCCAATGAATTCTTACAAATGGATGTTAACGAAAGAGAACAACAACCAATTGTTAAGTGTAAGAAATGGGCATTTGCAAATTTACATAGATTGAAGACTAGACATGTGAAAGGAGATTCAGAATTATCAAATACTCTTACTGAACATTTCTTACCAAATATTTTAACACATTATTTTGGAGTTATCAGCAAATGGTCTCAATCAAAGAAAGATAATTGGTTAAGTGAAGTATGCTTATACCATTTGGTTTCTTTCATTACCGAATGTTATGAACTACCCTCAATGAAGGAGATAATAAAACCTCAATTGGATCCAATACTAAGACACGTTATCATTCCTTTGCTATCTGCGAATGAAGAATTAGTTGAACTTTTTGAAGATGACCAACAAGAATATTACAGAAGAGCTTATGACTATAACCCATACAGTAAGAGTGCCGATAACGCAGCATATAGATTTACAACTTTAGTTACCAGACCTATTGGTTCTGAAACACAATCACTTGATACCGTTTTAACTATTCTCAATGATATTTTCACCAAGAGACAACAAAATACATCAGATATCAATATTGCTTATGAAGCAGAAGGTGGATTAAGATTATTGAAAGATGTTTGGTCATATTTGGAAAGAAGAGGAAGTCCAGCTAAGGGAAGGTTAAACGACATAGTCAAGTTATTCATCATTCCACAATTAAAGGATAATGAACACCAATGGTTACAATGTAGGGCTTGTGAGGTATGTTCTTATATCAACCATGACTATATTGATCAAGAATTACTATTGACTATTTATCAACATGCTTTGAAATACTTCAACAAATCAAATCCATTAACTCTTCAAATAACAGCTGCTGATGCATTGAGTCAATTATCTCTGTATCCTCTTGTTGCTAAATCTCTTTCAGCTTCAATCACCGAAGTGATGGCTCATTTATTAGAATTGAGTAAAGAGAACAGTGTTGATTTAATCAATGATATCATGAGTGATTTTGTCTCTAAGTTCGTTAGAGAATTAGAACCTTTCAATTTCCAACTTGCAGCTAATCTGAACGAACAATTCTTGAAAGTTGCTCAAGAGATATTGGTTATGGAGAATAATGAAGAACAAAGTAATGATAGTTCACAACTTACTGATTTAGAAATGCAAGCTGCTGGTATTTTAGATGTCTTGAGTACTATGGTAATGAGTATGACATCTCAAAAGGATATTACTCTTAATTTACAAAGAGCATTTTTACCTAGTATTCAATTTGTTTTGGAAAATGGTATGCCATCATTTTTACCAAATATTATGGATTTATTAGAAACAACAAATTATACATTAAAGACAATGGTAGCTGAAAGTTGGCAAATTTTCCAATTAACATTAGATGCTTTTGAAAATTTTGGGTTTTTCTACATGGAAGATTTTCAAGCTTATTTTGAAACTGTTATAACATATGGTTTTAGAAATGCTAATGTCTTTGAAGATCAGAATTTATCTAGATTATTAGGATCAATTATTAAATTACTAAACGAAGAACTTGATCCTGATGAGAGTGTGGAAACTTTGAGGATGGGTTATACATTGCTTTACCATATCATATTAAGTTGTGGGGAATCAGGAGTTCCTGTAATGCATGATATTTGGACACCTGTGTTGAAAATCTTTGCTCAATGTCAAGCAAATTACGAACTGTTAGAATTGTTCAACGATACATTAAGACCATTCTTGAAAATCTTTTTATCATATTGTTATGTATCATCATCAAAGACACTTGAAGTGTTAGGAAATGAACGTTTCTTACAAATAATTGATATTTGGTTTAATAATTCTGATAAATTTTTAACCACAGTATTTGATGTTAAATTACAAATTTTATCCTTGATAAATATAATTCAAAGTGATTTACCAATATTGAGTAATAACAACCAAAACTTGTTAATGAAGATGGTTTCGTTATTCGAGAGATTACCATTAGCAATTGAGAAAAGGGTTAATCTTATGAAAAAAGATTTAGCCGGTGTACAAGTTGATGAAAACGGAGATTATATTGAAGAAGAGTTGATTGACGATGATGAAATGGATGAATTGACCAAAGATACTCCAATTGACGATGTTAACGTTGTTAATGAATTCAAACTTTTCTTTGCAAAAGAACAAGCAAAGTTACTCGATCATATACCAATTGAGAAACATGAACTTATCAATCGTCTCATGAACTAATAATCAACACACAGTTTATAAACAGTACTATATATAGAAGATTCTTAATCATAAAGCAACAATTTATTAAACATTTCGTACTAATATACATATAAATCTTATAAAATTACAGTTAGCAAAGTTCAACCAGTTTTTTCCGGCTTGCCTTTTTACTCTTCTTCCTTCATCGGAGGTTGATTATTTTGTAGTTTATTCCTACTAGCTCTGAACAACTCTTCCTGCTGTCTTAGCAATTCCTCTTCGCTCAACCCGCTGTTCTGAAACTTATTATTCTTTCTTTCCTTTATCTTACTAGTTTCTTTGAACTCGCTCAACACTTTTTCGAGTAATGGAACGTATTCAGTGAACCCAAGTTCACCAACGGCTTTCAAAACATGGTCTGTGCTTATAGTCTTCTTCAGCTCGTTATCTGCCACATCGTTCGATTCAGTAGATAGCATCATCAAAAATTCAATACAGCATTCGATGAGCGCTTCTCTAGCGTCTTTGGTGAAAGTAAATTCCGAAGGGAGAATTTCAGATATTATCTTCTGCACTGTGGCCTTAGGTAGCGACAGATCATCTGAGTTGGGTGGTATTTGTTCCGACATCGTGTGCCACTGCTAATCAACAACTGTCAACGAGATATCCGACAGTGGTTTCTGTATATAAGAACTGAGGTAAACAATTAAAACGTAAGCAGAATTAAAGGGTTTTAAGTGGTGATACCAGTGGTCTTTTATAGCTTTAATTTTTCTTTATTGACTGGAAGAGGGTAACTTTCCACAGAGACTGAAATTTTTTTTTTTTTTATTTAAAATATTTTTTTTTTTTTGGTAAGTAGCAGGAATACCTGGCTAGAAGAGTTAGCTAGAAGAGTTTAGAGAGTGTTAAACTGTAAGGTCAGCACTAGGTTACACTTCACGGAGGAGAGTATAGACACCAGGATGTCAGAGCAGCCATTAGTGTGTTCCGCATACGACCAATCGGGTCAGTATTTTGCCAGTATTATAGTGTCTTTGGATACACATACTTTGAGAGTTCAGTCTTCTTCAGCATCAGGATCATTTTCCACGGTGTACCCACTTGAGAAAAGAGTGAAAGTGAACTCAGTGGCATGGGTCCCCATATCTCCGGACGTGGGAGCCAGCCATTTTTCCAAGAAGCAGAAGAAGATTGTGGGAACTGCTTTAGAAGATCAAGCAGTTTCTCTATCTCTTGATAACGGTGTAGTTTTCATTTACTCACCATCTAGAAACGAAGTCATTGAAAAGCTTTCAGGACCAAACCATACATCATCCACAGCATTCCACTACTCTCCATATAACAATCTTGGATATGGTGTTGATTTACAAGGGTTAATATTTGAATGGGATATGTCGAAATGGGAATTGAACAAAACTATTAAACCAGTTATTGAAGACTCTAATTTTAATAAACTTGCATCTGTATATTACCAAGATAGTCCACACATTTTACTCGGGTCCCACTCTATATCATTAATCAATCCAGCTGAATCGTCAGATGTGATAAGAACATTACCTGGTCACATCTCACCAATAAATTCAATTTTACCAATTGATGGTGATTTAATCTTGACTTCTGCTCAAGGCGACAGATTTATCAATTGTCTTGATATCAACACTGGTGCTACTAAGAATGTTTTCGTTACTGAGAGTCCGGTGACTACTATTTCATACTTAAACAATGGATTTAATTTAGATATTATAGTAGCAGTGACAGAAAATGGTATCATTGAAGTATTTAACGATCCCTTTGGTAAGGATGAACTTAATGGAGATGCTAACACATCAGCATCAGGCAGTTCACAGTTTAGAAGAAAGAAGAGAACGGCAATCAAATCCAAGTCAAGCAATTGTAAGATATCAATTTCAAGACCTAAAGAAGATAATAAGATGATTGAAAATTTATCAATTCAAAATGTTATAGTAACACCAAAATATATTACATTTTCATGGATTGAAGATTCTAGTATTCCATTTTTTGAAAATTTAGAATGGTGGGAATTGAGTTCTAACCAAAATGTTTATAAGATTACACAAGATGTTAACTTAATTAAACCCAAACCTAATTTAAAAGTAACACAACATTCAAAATTTGGACATGATATAGCAGCATCTAAGCATTATAACGAAGGTAATGCTATCATATCATCCGGTGATAACATGAAGGATGTCAATCAAGACGACGATGAAGAAGAAGACATGGAAATATCACTAGGTGAGAGACTCAATTCTATAAAGCAATCGAATGGAAATGGGAATGGAACCACCAATGTCATAAAGAATAAGAAAAGTTCAACATCGGGGACATTGACGGTGATATTATCCCAGGCATTGAGAGCAAATGATCATTCGTTATTAGAAACCGTACTGAACAATAAAGATGATACAGTTATCAAGAATACTATTTCAAAATTAGATACCACATATGTTGTTTCATTATTAGAAAGATTAGCTGAACGTATAGCACGTAATGGTAATCGTCAAATGAACTTGAACAATTGGATCAAATGGGTTCTTATCTACCATGGCGGATATCTTGTTAATCATCCTAATTTGAATGCTAATTTATCTATTTTATCTAGCACTTTGAAGAAAAGAGCTAATAGTTTAGATAGATTATTAGAATTGAAAGGTAGGTTGAGTATGGTTACTGACCGCATGGAGATTAAGAGAGATCTAATGAGATTGGAAAATGAACAGTATGATCAAGTTGAATCTGATGATGAAGAAGGTGTTGAATATATTGAAGAGTTGGATGATGCTGGATTATTATCAGATAGCGAAGAAGAAGAAGAAGATTCAGAAGAGGAAATGGACGTTGACGAAGAAGAACTAAGCGAAAGTGAGGATGAAGATCCAGTTGCTGAGACCGTGGACGCCGCCAACGAAGACGAGGAAGATAATTTCAGTGATGTAGAAGTTGAATCTAATGGTAAGAAAATTTACCAAGATGTTGATTCAGAAGAAGAAGCAGAAAGAGAAGTCTTAGCCAAAGTTGACCGTTTAAAGAAATCTAAAGCTCGTAAATAATAAGCTACATACTATATATAGATCAATACTCATTTGCATTATGTATAAGATAACTTTTATTGTAAAAACATTCAATGTTTCTATACAAATTATTAATGAAAAAAAAGCACGGCTGTGCACATACGATCAAGAAAGTAATAATAAAGAGGATACTAATCATCATCAGATAAGCCTTCAGAAGCTAAACAGTTAGAATACTGATCTTTGGTGAACGAAGTAACGTAACACCAAGTGGTTTCACATTCACCAGAGGTAGCACAATCTGGAGTGTATGGAGAAAATCTTTTGGAGTAATCGGTGTATACTTGCATTGATTCATTTGAAGATTTCATTTGTTCAGCGACAAGATGCCAGTAAGAGGCATTCAAAGGTGATGTTTCGGGCCAATCGATGCCGTAATCATCTCTAGCTGAATACTCATATTCCCAAACTGGTTCATCACCGTAATTGTAAAAAGTTTCGTTTAATTTGGTATAGTAAGTGAATGCATTCATGATTGAGAAAGTCTTAGAGTCGACTTCGTAGTATCTCCAAGCTGGATTATTCTCAACCCATGGTGTCACAGCGGGTTGAATCCACGCTAAGTTCAAAGCATTTTCCATTGTCTTTTCGGAGTAATCTGTGCCATTACCTGTATACAACAATTGGAATTCATCTTTATGTGTGTGACCGTTGAATATTGCAGCTATGGTGTATGGAGAGAATCTAGTAACGACATCTGCGAACAATTTAGATGGTAATGGGATGAAGTCTGTCGCTGCTGGGATGTGTATCAAGATCCATACTCTTTGATCGTTTGCCTCTGATTCTACTAATTCATCTACTAAGAATTCAAATTGACCAAAAGAATCAGGATCATCAGTCATGTTTATATAAGCGTAATGATTTTTCAAGTACCAAACGTTTGAATTTAATGCAATAATTTTCAAATTTTGCCTTGTGGTAACTGAAAATCCGGTATAATGAGTCTTAACCTGTTGAGCAGTTTCCCAATCAATCCAACCGTAATCCATCCATAATTCAGCCATAAGATCGGCATTCCAATCAAACATATTTGAAAATCCATATTTTTCTTGAGCTAATTCACCGTAGGGGAAAGTATCATGATTACCCATTACTGAATATATTGGTAAGTTACCTAATTTTTGTTTAACATCTCTGAAGATGTATTCTTCAGACTTAACTGTCATTTCATAACCAGTATAGGCAATTTCATCATGATCTACAAGATCACCTGTGAATATTCCGAATTCAAAGGATAAGTTCATCGATTGTTGATATTCAGCTACAGATTTCAAAGAATTGTTGATTAAAATTTCAGGAGCGTCACATTCGTAATGGCCAAAAGTGTATGCTGGCTCCCATACTGTTTGATCTCTTTTGAAAATATCGATGTAATCACCTTTTATATAAGTACCATTTTCGGAATAATAGCTTGAATTATAAGCTGAGTAACCTTCAATTTCGTCGTCTGTTAATTCATTAGTGATGTTGAATCCGATGGGTACAGATTGTGTAGCCTTTGAGTGCGGAGTACAACACATACTTGAAGAGCAATTAATTTCTGCACCCACAGTATAATCTAATTCAATATGGAAATCAGATATGTGTAAGACGTTAAAAGTTTCATTACTTGGTTCTGGAGCAACGTTATACTTATCTAATTTTTCAGGCCACATGTAAGAAATGTCAATATCTGGAGTAGTAGGGGTATCACAAGCAGATTCTTTTAAAGAACAATAATATTCACCATCTAGAGACATTGGATCCATTAGTGATAACATATCTGCGAAATTTGTACCAGCCGATGAGTTATTAACTGTATTTCTACCGAAATTAGTCTTACAATTCTTAGTTGTCTGATAATTTGAGCCTTCGCACCATTCTATGAATATAGAAGGTATTAAATCAGGTCTTAACAATGCAATTGATTTACCTAAAGTTAATCTTAATTTACATTTATCACATTTTGAATATTCGGTATTATTACCGATTGAGTATAGTTGTTCCACTGAGGAAGCAATTATTTGTGAATCAGAGGGAGAACCATTACCTGAGGGCCACTCATTATTTAATAAAGCATCGTAGTTGATGGCTTTAGCTAAGGCTAAACCTGATAGCAAAGTTAATGAAATTGGTAGTTTCATGATTAGCAATTGAGTTGACTAGAGAGATAAAGAGTGTAGTATATCATAGTATTGAGTAATCATGACATTGAAGAGTTTATATACTTTTGAAAATTTCAGTGGAATGGGAAATCTAATTAAAACGTGGGTCAAATATAATGAATGAATGAAAGCAATTAATTTTTCTTGATTGAGAAAGATTACTTAATTAGTCAAAGAGAGAAGAGGAGTAGTAATTAAATAGAGTAATGAGACATCTCATCAGTCAATAGATGTATGAACATACTTAATATACTCTTAAATCGAAGTATTCTATACTACTTCTTATAATTTGTATGTGTACAGGCTGTGTAAAATGTTAGAGAAAAAACAGCGTCTATCGACTGCAACGACTATCGACTCTTCTACGTAAGACGATCGACGCCTCTTTCTCACACTCTCAGCACAGCAAAAAAAGTGGAACGATTTCTGCGCGGGAGATGCGTTGATTTTCATTGTTGTTAATTTACAGAGTGGTAGAGTAGTAGAGTAGTAGTAGTAGAGTATTAGTAGAGTAGTAGTAGAGTAGAATGGTAGTAGTGGTAGAGTAGAGTGGTAGTAGAGTAGTAGTAGTAGTAGTAGTAGTATAGAGTAGTAGTAGAGTATACTAGAGTATATGAACCATTCGGGAACCATTAATATCTTATACAGAATATCTATATTATCATATACTTTGATACTTAGAGATGTATATATCATATATATCTATATCTATATACTCTACTAGTCTAGTCTACTATACTACTCTACTCTACTATACTACTCTACTATTCTACTACTCTACTACTCTACTACCCTACTACCACTCCATCACTCCACAACTCATATTTATAACAATTAACGAATAACTAACCTTTAAAAAATTATCTTTTTTTAATCATAAAATTTTAACTGATAAAAATTAAACAACACTACTGCTTAATTTATATTTATAATCAATCGTATCCTTTAATTAAATTATATTATATTCATTTATATTATATTCAATTAATCATTTACTCATTCTCTTTGATTGAGTATCGTATCATCCATAATATATCAATCATTAACCAATATTCTATTTATTTATCTATTTATTTGATACTATCCTAATTTCATATAATATGACTGCAGAAAAACAATCACAACCAGAACAACCAGAATTCTTAACATATTCATCGTTCCCATCAGGTAAACACAAGGGCAAGACACACTTCATTATAGTAGGGGCAGGTATAATCGGTGTATGTACCGCTTTTTACATAACTAGACATCCAAAATTTAATCCTGAAAAACATTATATTACCATTTTAGAAAGTAAAAGAGTAGCAGGTGGTGCTAGTGGTAAAGCAGGCGGTTTATTAGCATTATGGGCTTTCCCACAACAAATCGTTCCTCTAAGTTTCCAATTACATCAAGAATTATCAACAGAATTTAACGGTGAAGAAGAATGGGGTTATAGAAGATTAACTACTATAAGTGTTGAAGGTGACATCTCAGATAAAAACTTAAAGGCAACAACTCCTGTTTCCGATATAGATGATTCCAAATCTCCTTCAAATAATGAAAATTCAAGTGTAACCAGTATATCCGATACAGAAGAAGATCCATTTGAAGATTTTACCAAAGATTCAACAATAAATAATGATAATATTAATAACAACGAAGAAACAATAGAAAGTAAACCAATGGGTAAATCAACAACTATTAAGAAAAATTCAATTAAAATAGAAAGTCATAATTCAACAACATCTCCATCATTACCAGATAATTTAAAATGGATAGATAAAGATATAATTAACGAATGGAATCATTTAGGTAATGAAAATACAACAGCACAAGTACATCCATACCAATTTACCACTTTTATATTGAAACAATGTATCCAAACTGGTTGTGTTGAATTATTAATCGGTAAAGTTGATGATATTATAATGGATGAAAATTCAGGTGAATGTACAGGAGTATTGTATTATCCATCAAGTGCTAAAGCTGAATATAATAATAAATCAACTGAAAAAATTGAACTCTATGGTGATAAAGTAATAATGTCAATTGGACCATGGACTTCTAAAATTTTACCAGATTGTCCAATTAGTGGATTAAGAGCTCATTCAATTACAATTCAACCTGAAAATACAGAGACAATATCTCCATATGCTATATTTACTGAACTCAAATTAAATTCAAAAAAATTTGTCAGTCCAGAGATGTATGCTCGTAGAGATGAAGTTTATGTATGTGGAGAAGGTGATTCTTCAGTTCTCATTCCTGAAACCACTGATGATGTGGAAATTGTAACAGAAAAATGTGATGAATTATTTCAATACGTATCTAAATTATCTTCAAATTTGAAAAATGGTAAAGTCTTAAAGAGACAAGCTTGTTATTTACCCGTATTAGATATCCCTTCTAGTTCTGGTCCATTGATTGGTGAAACTAATGTGGATAACTTATACTTAGCCTCGGGCCATTCATGTTGGGGCATAAACAATGCTCCAGCAACAGGGTTATTGCTAAGTGAGTTGCTACTAGATGGTGAAGCTAAGAGTTGTGATATCTCTGCATTGGATCCTAGTTTATACTTTGATGCTTCGTTGTTCTATGACGAGGAGGAAGATGACGAAGAAGAGGAAGAAAGCTTGGATGATGCTGATAGTTACGAGGAAGGCGAGGATGACGATGACGAGGATGATGAGTGAGAGAGCTATTGTTATATACATATATACATACATACTAATGACTATTGATTAGCCATTATCAACTGTTTAACTACCGTCTATCTTAATATACGATAAATTAAGTGTGTTAAAATTAAAATTAAAAGTATGCTGTTTTAAGCAATTGAAAAATAAAAACATCACAGTAAAAAAAAATTTAATTTAGTTTAACATGTTATGTTATTGCCCTATTAACACTTACTTATTCTCTTAGTTATATATACTGGTATTGATAGAATGTGGAAATTAGCCCAAGGTGTGATCTCATCCGTTGTGGGTACAGCTGAACCTGAATATGGCCCAGAATATATCCATCCAGTATGCTCAAATTTGAAACCAGATGAACCAATTTATAATTTTCTTAGTAAAGACGATTTGAAATGGATTGTTCCATCGCATACAAACGTTGAAACACAAACTTTTTACTTCTGCGATGATAAATATTCTGGATTTGCTCAGATTATTCATTCAAACGTTATTGGTTTACATACCACTGCTCAATTTACTTTCAAATTATTCGATAAATTAACTCCTGATAAATATACTTGGACAAGTACAAAATTAGAAAATTTTAAAATAGTTAACGGTACAGATTTTGAAGCTAATAATTTGAAAATTTCATTAAGTGAAGATGGTAAATCTTACAAGATTCAAAGTTATGTAACAAGAGAAAGTTTTGTAGATTTGGAAATTGAATTAGTCGGTGAAGGCATTAAATTTGGTAAAAATGGTACTACTTACTACGGTGATGACTTGAATGAACCTTGGGGGTCCATGAGACACGTGTTCTGGCCTAGATGTAACGTTAAAGGTACCGTTACTTTAGGAAAGGCTGAAACTGAAGAAGAGAAATATCAAGAAGGAGAATCTACAGAATTGGTAAGACCAGCAAAGGAAGATGCTGAAGTTATTAATATTGACGGTTACTCTATGTACGTTATGGCTTTACAAGGTATGAAACCACATCATGCTGCAGCTACTTGGAATTTCTTAAATTATCATTCTGATGAATATTCTGTTGTTGTTATGGAATTTACAACTCCAAAATCATATGCTAATACTTGTGTTAACGTTGGTATGTGTATTGATAAATCAGGTAATGTTGTCTGTTGTTCAATAGGTAATAAGACTACACATTTAGATCCTAAAACAGATGAAGTTGGTTGGCCAGTACCAACTAAGATTGAATTCTTGTTAACTGGTAATAACAACAATGGTGATAAAGTAGAAACATTAGTTAAAGGTGATTTAATCAATTTAAGTGAACGTGTTGACGTTATGGGTGAAATTCCACAATTTGTTAAGAATTTAGTAAGTGGTGTCGCTGGAACTAAACCATATATCTATCAATTTAGTAATACCATGTCATTAACTTTAAAAATTAATGATAAATTGATTACTGAAGAAACAGGTTATGGTTACAATGAAGCTACTTTTATTAGTGAATAATTTACTTTACTTTACATTTACTTGTAACCTAACTTTTTTTCCCCTTCTTTTTCTCTTTCTCTTTAATGGTTCCATGATTTATCTTAATGTTTTGTATATCTTCTCTTTAATCTATATATGATTTAATAATTAATATCTTGATAATTTACTCAGAATGTCGGTCAATGGGTTATCCGATATTTTTGAAACGAGACATCTGTGCACAATTATTAATTTTTCTACACAGACACCAAATTTTTGAAATTTTAACTAAGATGAAGACATGTTATGTTTGTTAGTGGACATTACTCTGGTATAGCTAAGGTATGAGTGAAGAAGTACAGGAGCCACCAGTGGAGAGTGCTCTACTGGAGACAGAACCAGTGAAACGTGAATCCGAACAACCTGAAGAGGAAGAGACAATAAAGAAACAGAAATTATCACCTCCTAATGACAATAATACAGATATCAAGATCAAAGAAGAGAAAAAATTATCAATACCAACGACAGATAAACCACCAGAAGAAGTAATCGATGGTTCCGATTTACGTAAATGGTTAAATAAGAATTTAACTAAAGATATCATTAAGTCTTTGAAAGAATTATGGGATGAAAATGGTAATGATTCAAATCTTAGTGCTGGTTCATTGGAAATTAAACTTGGTGAAAAATTGATTAGCTTAGGTAAAGAGAAGTTAAAAGAAAGTAATTGATCATCATCGTTATTATTATTTGTATTATATACTATGTACATATATATATATATGAAATAAATTCATTGTACTTTAATTAAATTTAATTTAATTTAAAATTTCTCTTCACCTGCCGTATTCTCGTTAATCCAACTTAACATAAATCTACTACCAATTTGTACCATTCCCACTTTCCAGCCTCTGAATATAGCTTCGGGACCTTTATTCATTTCGTACTTATCTTCAACGTCTAACGTAATATCATCGTTGTATTTTGTAGGTTTAGCACCAATGTATACGTAGTACAAAGTGGATAAGTATCCCCAATATCCTCCGAATTTAACTGATAATTCTTCTCTCTTGACTCTTAAAACTTCTGGAATCTTGGGATTGTTTGAATCATTTAGTAAGTAATTGACTTGTGCTCTGTTCATTAAAGTTTCAAATGGTAATTTAACAAATAATCCCACAATTTTGAAAGTTAATAATAGAGGTTTGTAAGTATATGGTGCATTAGCATCTGTTAATTGTAAAGTCGTAGTTAACAAATAGTTAGGATAATGCAACGATAACCCTTTCACTGTATTTGTAATCAAGCATGGGATAATTAAGTCAACTGGAGGAGTAACTAAGAAATATTTAGGAAGACTCCATATTATTTCCCTAAATGATCTAATCCCCCTATGTGAATTGGTTATTATGAACTTCATTCTAATCAAAGAGATGGGTAATACAAGAAGACTAGCCATCACTGTACTGAATACAGATAATCCAAGACTCAGAGAAGAATTAGGAGAATGTATCAGTTCGACAAACGTTGGATCTGGGATACCTAGAATACCTGACACTACACCATTAATCCATATTTCCAAAGTGTATTGTAAAGTACTCATCAAAAATGATGTGTTTACAGCTTTTAAAATACCTCTTGGGCCTTCTTTGGAAAATAAAGCTTGTAATATATCCATTGTCCCCATTGATGATGGAGATATTTTCGGGTTTGGAACAGTACTCGAAAAAGTGCTAAAAGAAGATGAAGATGATGAACTTGTTCTTCTGTTTTTCCTCTTCAGTTTCTCAGGAGTGTCTAACTGCTTGTATACATGTGGTGGAGATCTTTGTATATTTGAACTGCGTAATCTATTGGGAGATGTAGTTGGGTTTAAAGCGCTAGTACTATTACTCATCATAAGCATACTGCTGCGGGATGTATCATCTTCTTTTGTGAAGAAATCATCAGCTTCTGACTCGTCATCATCGTCGTCCTCGTCTTCGCCGTAATCGTTCTTAATTATCATTTCGCCATCTTCATACATTGAACTTAATTTCTTATTTCTCCTTCTTTTCATTTCTGATTTCTTCTTATATTCTGGTTTTTCATTAAACGATCCAATTTGTGATAATATTCTAGTAATTTCAAAAGGTTGAGCTATCAATATCTTCATATAATTAGATGTGAATGAATTAAATAAAGACATAAACAATTGTTTCAAATTATTCAAATCAAAATATTCTTTCAATTCTAAATCATGGTATATATTTTTCTTATATGTTGATCTCTTAGGTATGCTAACCAAAGGTTTCATTATCCTAGAAACCCCCTTCCCGGATCCACTCAATCCTGGACCGGATCCTGATATTGATCCTGAAGTAATACATGGCAAATTAGACGATATTGATTGATTTGTGTTATTATCCACAATACCAATAAATGGTTTATAAGATATGGGGTAATTTAAATCGAATTCTTGTTTATTTTTATAAGGTCTAAGTACAAGTTCTAATGAATCTTGCTTGCTTAATCCTACTGAGCTCATCTTGGAAGTTGAACTTGATGTCTAATTATAAGAAGTTAATGGAGATGAGCAGTTTGCTATCTATCCTACGGTTAATTTACATGAGGAAAAATAAAATTTTGAGAAATAAATTTGAGGTATGGGTGTGCTTTCAATTTATATATAAGAATCAGTTGAAGAGAGCACTTGATTTATGTGTATATTACTGGGGTATATACACCTAATGATGCAATTAGCAAGAAGAATAAATATTAGAATACATAACCGTATATAGAAAAACCCAAAAATAAAAGAGAGAGAGAGAGAAAATTGATTATATTTTCTTTTCAACATCTTCAGTTAACATTCTAGCTACTAACTCATCTAAAGGACCGTAATCTTTTTGTGATAGTAAACCAAATTCATTTGAAAATAATACAAAATGTTTTAAAGAAGTATTCAAATGAGTTTGTAAACCTAATTCACTAATTTCATCAAAATGATGACAGTAAATATGAGCATATACTCTAAATAACCTTTTCATTATTGTCTTCACAAGAACATCAAATTTAGGAGGGAATGGTACACCCATCTTAGTTGGGAATACTGAATCGTCATCAAGGAAACTTTGAATCCAAACCATCAAAGATTCAACATAACCTGGAGCACTAATGGGGACAGGTTGTCTACTATTTCTGTTCATTGGATCTTGCCAAAGATATTCATATTCCTGTGTGGCAGTCATACGTGGACATGTTGTTGGTGAGCAGAATTCAGTTATTGTACCATATAACATATTGATCTGATTGTAGAAATCAACAACATGTACAGCAAGCCATTCATTTAAATCTTCATCTCTTGGTAATTTAACAGCTTGAGCTAATGCAGAACCTGAACCTAATGTAGATTCAGCAAAGTTACGTATATCTCTGTGACTAGTAGCTTGCCCTTGTCCTTGTCCTTGTTGACCCTGTTGCTGTTGAAATTGTGGGAATTTAGAATTTGGAGTTGAGAAAGCGGCGGTATCTGTTGTTTTCTTAAAAGCTCTTGTGGATTTGATAGTAGGTATATTAGAAGTATTGAAGTGGTTCCTATAATCAATTAGAAGTTAGTATTTGGCATAGATGGTATGAATATGAAGAAATAGGATATAGTATTAAAATAACTTACATTCCCTGTAAAAACGATGACATGATGATAGATCTTTATAAACCTGTGAGAGGTGATTAATTGAACTGAATGATAACAGTATGAATGAATGATGTATAGTGATAGTGATAAACTAGATATATCAAACAGTAGAATGAGCATAAGAATACAGTATAAGTGTATCATATTTCAGATGTCTCAAAGGGCAGAAATCTTTGTTTACTTTTGCTTAAATTAGGAAATACTCTTCTAGAAAGAATGAGCGACGGGTCGAACGTTTTTAAAAAAATAGAAGTTGGTCGATCGACTTTTTACCCCCTTCTAAAGGTCGACCGACGTTCTTTTTTCTTCATTTTCTCAAAATGGAAATAATTTTTCTCAATTTGGAATAAATTATTTGCATAAGATTATTAAACATAGTTAATATAATTCTATATAGAGAGAGTACGGCATCCATTAACAAATTATCTCATTATACTCTACCCCATACTATGGTAACCACTACCACAAGACATATTATGACGCCCAATCGTCAGCCGTTAATATGAACGGCGTTTCCCGCGCTTCATTCCCGCGGTTAATTTATCTGGTAAATTAAAAGATTTCATTACAATTAAGCTTTATTGAAGATTCTTTATCTAGGACTTACCTAAATTTAGATAGATATGTAGTTAATTAATGTTATAGAATACGGGTTGTACTGGATAAGTATCCTGTGTTAATGATTAATCAGCGTTTATCTACGAGGAGATTATTGATTATTCAATTAATTGCTACGAAAACTAAAATTAGTTTCTAATTCGATGCCATGCCATGCCATATAATTAATTATAAGCGAATATCAATCTACTAAAGTACATATAATGGACATAAACAGTTTAACAGTGGATTTTACTGTTAGGCATTGTTCTGTTAGATGAAAAATCTATAGCTATTATATATATATAATTATATTTATAGATAGATAGATGTAAATATTAATTAGCTGCTAGGTTAGGTTAGACATGTCGACATACCAATTACCATAATAGTTAATTTTGTATCTTTCTATCTACTGTTGGTTGCTTTAATTACTTACATGGCTTTCCCAATTGATTAAATTAAATTAAATAATATCTTGAAAACGGTAATTTTATACAGAAAAGGAATTGACATATTTCAGTTAAGTGAATTTCAGCGTTGACATGAATTACTAAAATTTGAGATGCTCAATTGATGAGTAGTATATTTCCAGTATATTTATCTAGGTTGGTCAGATTAAGTCAGTGTGTGCGAACCCAATGAGCAGAGTCTTAATGTTTACCACTAGAGATGTTTCGCACTCAACTGGGTAGTTATACGCAATAACGTCCTCATCTTTTTTAAAAGACTTTTCTCTATTGTTACTATCTATTATGCAAGTAAGTTACTTTTTATGTACTTTTCAATATAATTTTAATTTTTTTGGCTCAAAAGATAGATAAATAAATTTCAAAGATAAACAAACAATTTTCACTATACTCTGTGCTATAGTTTCAATAATGTACGGCTATGTTGGTCCATAAGTTTATCTGTTAAGACTCTAATCTCTATTATTTAATCCGAGTTCAATTGTATACTGCCTATGAGCAGATTCTACTATAAAATGTCTTTAATATCCTCTTAACTATACTTTCATACATTTACCCTTCGTAAACTTCTTTTCCTGTCATTAATATCTTAGAACTTCACTTCTCTATTTATTTGATAACTGCTACTTATCAATAATGCGTTTCAGTTCATTCCTTTCAACTTTAGCTTTAGCTTCTTCAGCTTTAGCTTTCCCAATTCAAAAAAGAGAATTGGCTAATACCACTGATGAAGTAACTGAACAAGCTACTAAAGTTTCAGGTTCAACTACTATTCAATTCGGTACATTTTTCTCTGCTTTTAAACCAAAAGTTGTTGTTATCAACATGTTCGAATATGAACAAGCTCCTTTTATTGAAGATTTTGACTTAGTTTACAATATCTCAATTCCAGGTTTATCCCCATTATACCCAGAAATTCACTGTACCTCTGATTACTCTCTTTGTCAAATTACCACTGGTGAAGGTGAAATCAATGCTGCTTCCACTATTACTGCTTTAACTTTATCTCCATTATTTGACTTAACTGAAACTTACTTCATGGTTGCTGGTATTGCCGGTGGTTCTCCATACTATACCACTTTAGGTTCTGTTACTTTTGCTAGATTTGCTGTTCAAGTTGGTTTAGCTTACCAAGTTGATGCTAGACAAATGCCATCTAACTGGACTACTGGTTATTACGGTTTCGGTACTACTTATGCTGATCAATACCCAGAAACTATTTACGGTACTGAAGTCTTTGAATTGAACGTTGACTTAAGAGATCGTGCTGTTGAATTAGCTAAAACTGTTAACTTAAACAACGGTAGTGTTGCTAATGCCGAATTCAGAGAATTGTACGATTATGCTCCAGCTAATGAATTACCAACTATTGTTTCTTGTGATACCGCTACTTCTGATGTCTACTGGTACGGTTCTGACTTAGCTGAAACTTTTGGTAACTTTACTTCTTTAATCACTAACGGTACTGCTACTTACTGTTCTACTCAACAAGAAGATAACGCTACTTTAGAAGCTATGACCAGAGCTGCTAAACACGGTTTAATTGATTTCTCAAGAATTATCGTCATGAGATCTATCTCTGATTTCGAAAGACCACCTCCAATTTACGCTAATGAAACTACTTACTTCTTTAACGATGCTTACCAAGGTGGTTCCAAAGCCGCTGTTAAAAACTTAGCTATTGCCGGTAAACCAATCATTGAAGATATCTTAGAAAACTGGGAAGATGTTTACAGTACTGACTCTTATGCACCATCTAACTACATTGGTGATTTCTTTGGAACTCTTGGGGGTACCCCAGATTTCGGTACTGGTTCCGATTACACCGTTGCTTAATTGTTCCTCTCTCACATTTTTTACACTTCTTACGTACGTTACTGGATACCCACCAATTAACACTTTAAATAAACAATGTCTTATATATATTTATAGCCAATAGTAACATGTTGTCACATTATTTATCTCTTCTAGTAGTCTTATTAGCTAGTTAGCTAGTAAAATTTAAAAATTCTCCGGTACACCAGCAAACTGATAAGGCTCGGTCTTGTTATCTTGGAGAAAGTTTGCCTGATTTTAAATGAAGTACAAAGTGTTGAAAAGCATGTACTGAAATAGTACTAGTATTTAGGGATAAAATGCCGAATAATATGGCTTCTTTACTATCTGATTTAGAGTATTGGACTGCTGATGCTCGAGAGAAATTATCACAGGCTGAAAGAATATGTAATAAAGCTAATGAATCACTTCAGTTAACTACTGAGAAACTTACATCAAGAGATGACAATCTCCCGAAATTGATATATTACTTAGACTCGTTGAAACAAATGCTGAGACTGCTCAAAATAATTAAGAGCTCGTTGATACTGCACTTACAATCGTTGTTGGAATCTAAGAGTAAGATGAATACAAAAATGCATAAAGATGTTAGTAAACTCAATTATATTGTGAATTCGCTACGTACTATTAAGATTGATAGTTCATTTCAAGACAGCAATACAGCTTTAATAGACTTTGTATCTGAGGAGAACATTAACAAGTTATTTGAAAAAATTGAACATAAATTAATGGAGAATGAAGAATTCGTAAGAAAAGATAGAACAGATGCACTATTGCTAAGATTAAGCTCAGATTTAGATGGATGGGAAAATGAATTTAATGCTCTATATTCACAATTTGTTAACTTGAAAATAGGTAATAACTCTGAAAAGGATAGTATTAGTAAGCTGCTAGAGATAAATAACGAATTGGAGCTGGATATGGTTTCAATATTAGAAAGTTTCAATAGTCATTTTGACCAATGTAGTAAAGGACTAGCTATGTTGAAAGATCAAAGTGTACCAGAATCTGAAAAGTTGGAGTTAGTGGAAGTACTTCGAACAGATTATCAAGAGCTTCCTTCTGTTTTACAATTGTTGAAAAATGATTGTAATCACATAGTCAAAAATTGTGAAGAAATTGATAAGATCTCTAATATCTTTGAATCATTTTTCCACAAAGTTGAAACTTTTCTTTTGAATATTAGCGATTTTGGTGAATCAAAATTGAAGAATCAGTATTTAGCAGAGTTTCACACAAGTACAGAAGTACTAAGAAGCAATTTAGCCGTTGCTGAAGAATATAGAGAAGAAGTATTGCAATATGTAAGTGATTATAATCATTTCATTAAATCATATCACAATCTAGTACTTGAAATTGAAAGACGTAAGGAAGTGAATTCAAAGATAGCAAGACTAATAGACGATTTCAAAATAGCAGTTAATGAAATTGAAGCCAAAGACTTTGAAAAGAGAACATCTTTTCTAAAGGCAAATGGAGATTATATCCCACAGAATATATTTGATGAGAATAGATTTGGTAAGTTATTAACTGATGGATTACCAGAGATTCATTTTTCATATGAATCTGAAAATTTGCCTGATGTTAGTAATGAATCAGTTACAAAAGCTAAAAATTATCTATTACAAAAATAAAATATTTATAGAGTATATATACAGGGATTGGGGGCATTAAATAAAAAGTTTATATATAAGATTATCTGTATGATTGTTGTAAATCTTTGAATAATTGTAAAGTTTCTTCAACAGATTGTACAGTGACCTTTCTATTATCAATGGATCTTATAGCTAATTTGCCAGCTTCAATTTCTTTATCGCCAACTAGGATAATATAATTATATCCCTTTTGAATAGCATCTTTTGTTCTGAATCCAATAGTTTCGGTTCTTGAATCCAAATCAACATGAAACTTGAACCCACTGAGTGGTGTAGCATCTTCAAAACTCTCATTTGTTAAATCACCACTTAATTTTTCTTGTATTGATTTGGCATAAGCAACATGAGATGAGTTAATTGGGATAATAACAGCTTGACGAGGACTTAGCCAGAATGGCCATTTACCACCGTAATGATCAATTAACAAAGCTAAAAATCTCTCAACAGATCCAAATATAGCACGATGAATCATAATTGGAGTATTCAATTCTCCTGTTTCTGATTGGTATTCTAATTTAAAACGTTGTGGAAGTTGGAAATCTAATTGAACTGTAGCAACTTGATGCTCTTTACCAAAATTGTCAGTTAATAAAATATCAATTTTAGGACCATAAAATGCACCATCACCTTCACGTACAAGCCATTTGTTTTCGCCTACAGTTTCGTCTAAAACTGCGCGTAATTGGTCTTCGGCATCATCCCACTCAGCAATAGTACCTATGTGAGACTCAGGACGAGTTGATAACATCATTTTATAGTTGTTAAAACCAAAAGTTGAGTAACAAAGTTTGATTAATTTCAAGGTTTTCGATATTTCTTCTCTGACTTGATCCTTTGTACAGAAAATATGACCATCATCTTGGTGGAAACGTCTCACTCTAGTCAATCCAGTCAAAGCTCCACTCGCTTCATTTCTATGTAAACTTGACCAATCGCTAAATCTAATTGGAAGTTCATTGTGAGATCTTGCAAACCTGCTGAAAATTAAACAGTGACCAGGACAGTTCATTGGTTTCAAACCATATGTAGTCTCTAATTCTTCTTCGCTGAGCTTACTCTTGTCATTTCCTTCAACTTTAAACATATCTTCTTTATAGTTTTCCCAATGTCCACTAGTTTCCCACAAATCTTTCTTATAAATTAATGGTGTGATGACTTCTCTGAAGTCTTGTTTCTCCTGCTGAAGTTTCATAAAACTTACAAGTTTGTTGAATATACGTGTACCATGTGGTAGAAAGAATATAGATCCAGGTGAGTGTTGATCGATCATATACAACTGCTGTTTAGTTGCAATTGTGATATTTGCTGTTGATGTTGAGATAGGTTGTGCTGGTTTTGAATGAGAGGAACAAGCTCTCCTGAGCACATGAGAAACTTGCCTACTGGCAGAACCTATGGATCTCATCATCAGTGGTCAACAATGCTCCTGTTTCTTCAGTCTTGAGAGACTTCAAAAGTGAAAAATCAACTAATATAATTTTGAACGACTATCGGCACTCTCGAATTTTGCAAAGGCCTTTTTTTTCCTTAAAGCAATGGCAATATTTAACAACCTTTATTTGATCGATTCTTGATTCTTCCTTTCTCTAACATAAGTTGTTATCAAAGTTATATCCTACTGCATATATCAATACTGAGAAATGGCTTCTAAAGGATTCCCATCTTCTTTTGACCCAGAGGTGAAACCTCTTGACGAGTAAGTATTATGCAGCTAACTCAGTGGAAGGCCGAGACGACAATCATACTAACTGTTAAATTTTAGCATGTCATCCTTTGAGAAAATCATCTATAGATCGAAGCAACAACCATTGGTTCCTATCGGTTGCTTGGGTACATGTCTGGCTGTTGCCATGGCTGCTAAAGGTATCAGAACAGGTAACACAAAATCAGCTCAGTTTTACTTCAGATGGAGAGTTGGTCTTCAAGGTTTCACTATATTGGCGTTAATAGCAGGTTCTTATTACTATGATGCAAGTCTTACCACTGCTCAGAAGAAGACTGAAGAAGAATTGGCTGTTGAAAAGGCCAGGATGAGAGAGAAATTATGGATTGAAGAATTAGAAAGAAGAGATCAAGAGATGCAAGATAGAAGAAAGAGAGCTGAGTTTGCAAGACAGGCTATGATTGATAAGCATCAGGAAAACGATGACTCAAGAAAATAAGATAACTAGTGAGGTGGGATGGTTATTACGACTCTTTTTGTACATATTCAAGTTAAGCTGTTCCTCATTTTTATGTTTCTCATTTTTTGATGATTACGATATCATTCTTTATAGATATTTAATTCACTGTGTAAATATACATGACATATATGACGCTACCCTCCGTTATCTGACCTTATAAGTAACACATATCCTACACTACATCTCCGTAAACCCTCTGTTAAAACAGCTTCAAGAAGATGGAAAAGATGAGCGGTTTCAAGTGTTTTCCATTTTTTGAATCTCATGAAGCAGGAAAAAACTAGCCTTAATTTGAAGGATGACCTGTTTCTTTCTAAAATTATCTAGAAAGAATTATTAGTTTGCCTTCTTTCAGTTTCAATCAATCTTGAAAGATATATATTCTTGTACGCAGTTGGAGTATATAACCACATTCAGACAACTCATAGTCAAAGAAATCAAATTAATAAATTTAAAGCAGAAACACAAATAGCAAAACAATATGTCGGGAGCCACCGCTTATGATCCATACAACCCATTCTCCGATGCTGAGCCATCTCAACCTCAAGCTCAAGCAGGTAAACAAGATATTACCAAATTACAGAACTCATTACAGGAAACCGCTGGTATAATGCGTAATAACATTGAAGCTATAAATCAACGTGGAGAAATGTTAGATGATATAGATACAAGAGCTAACGATCTTTCAAACAATGCTAAATTATTCAACAAGAGTGCTAATCAAGTCAGAAAGGATATGTGGAAGAAGAACCTTAAGTTAAAGCTTTGTCTTGCTTTAGTTATCATTATTGTGTTGATTGTTATAATCGTTCCAATTGCAATCCACTTCAGTAATTAGATGATCGGAATGTTTGTATCATAATATTTCTTTTATTCAATTTTGATATTCTTGTCACTCCAATATGATAATATGAATCTTTTTGTCTTTTTTTTGTTTTACATCTTATATGGCTTGTTTCTATTGATTGAGTCCGAAATTAATCACAGATGTACCGCTGGTAATCAATCCATAAAATTTACGCACACACGAGATTATACATTAATATATTATATGAAATCCTGATGAAAAATATATATACAACCTGTTTTATAGCACGTATTTTGAAATAGATTGATGTCTACTATAATTTTGATTAAAAATTCCTTTTAGCGCTTGGTTAGGTTGATTCTCTAACATTCTCTTGATATTGTACTTCCTTTATAAACTAAATAATCAAATAAAAATAAAATTAAACTATATATACTATTTATCAAAAAATATGTGTCAATATGAAGTAAAGATGACGATTTCGTCACAATATCAACCATAAATTAATATTAATTGTTAAAAAAAAATCATAATAGAAACTCCGAAGTAAAAACACCTTTGTGATCATCTTAAGAACTAACAGTAATCTCTGTGTTATCAGCTTCAATCGTCTGCTGTTCTTGATCTTCCTCGTTATCCATGAGCATATTTTCTTGAGCAGTAGCAAATTTAGTAACAAGTTCGATGATTCTTCTGATAGTTGGGACATTTAACCATGCTGGAACATAAGCTTCAACTTTGTTAAATGGTCTCAAAGAAACATTTCTGAATGGATCATCAAAACAACCATCTTCATTAGCTTTGATATAGAAATCAGTAGCACCACCAGCCTCTTTAACTTTTGTAGCTAAAGCTGTAACAACAGCAGGTGAGATAGGAGTTTCATAATCAGCAACTTGATATTGAGAGATTAATTTTTGAACTTGAGCTGGTTTTAAAGCATAACAGATTTCATAAATAATTTCAATATCTTCTGGTGTATTCTTTCTAAGTTGTAAAAGTTTAGAAACTTGGAACAAGTGGACTAAATGAGTAGTACCATTGTTAATATGATGACCTTTACACCATTCTTCTAATCTAGTAACATTATAATTGACTTGTAAACCACGCTTCCACGATAAGAAATTACGTCTCATAATCAAATCGTTGAAACAAGTGGCGTCAACAAATTTTAATAATTCAACAATAGCATCATTAATAACTTGAGATTCAATAAAATAACCCTTCATAGACCAATATACTGTGTTGAAGAATGTTAAAATATCATCCATCTTATATTGAACATTGTTTTGGAAAACTTTACTCAAGAAAGGAGATGATTCAGGTGCAAGGAAACCTGGTAAAGATTGAGCAAGAACAACAGCAGTAATACATTTCTTTTCAATATCTTTTTGCATCTTCTTCATCCACATATTGTATAAATTGTAAGATAATGATTCAAAATCTTCTTTGACAATTGCGACTAATTTCAAATATTCTTCATATTCAGAATCACTCATGTCTTTACTTAAAGCATCATTGGCTATTATGGTTGATTGAGCATAAGCAACAAAAGAATATAATTCATGAGAGTTGGTTAACCAGAAAGCACCATGAGGAATAACTTCATCATCTTTCAAGTTAGAAACCTTATTCTGAATAACAGCCAGTACTTCACCAAGGAAATTTTCACTTTCACCAGTTAATCCTAATCTCCACATATCACTTAAGATGATAATAATGATACGACTTGGGAATAAGACTTCCTTTCTTGTTAATTGTGAAGCAACACTTACAGCAGGAACTTTGAAACCTTTTAGTAAGCCTTCCACAATTTCCCTGTGTAATGTCTTTGAATCTGTCAATAATTGCCATAATTCAGTGTTAATAGCATCAATATTGATATCATCCTTAGTCGATGTTGCAGTGATGATTGAAGCTGGTCTAGTTTCGTAATCGCCATTGGAACCATTCCAACGAGCTGGAGAACCTGAGTTACGACTACCAGCAGATACACCTTTTGAACGTGATGTAGCATTATTGTTGGAGAAATTACCACTTCTAACTGAAGATAATTGTTTCTGTAATTCAACTAATTCTGACTTTAGTTGTATTATAGAACCATTCAATGTATCATTTTCTTTCTTACTGTCGTCGAGTTGTATCTTAGCTTCTTTTAATTTATCAACATTACTCAAAAGTTCTTTCTTCAAGTTAGCTTGGGATTCAACTAACTCGTTGATCTTAGCTTGAGCAGCTTCGTGGTCAGCCTTGTGTTTAGCAATTTCTTCATTCAACTTAGAAACGACGTCAGTATGTTCAGCAATAGTAGAATTGTACTTATCATTGAATTCGACTTCTCTTGATTTAGCAGATGCATGTTCATCTTGTGTAGATTTGACCAATTCTCTCAAGCTTGCAATTTCAGCTTCTAGAGAGTTATTTTGTTCAACCTTTGATTTCAATGATTGAGTTAATTGGATGACCTTGTTTTCTAAACTATATTGAACTTCCTTCATCTTGTTGACGGACTTAGCCTCAACCTTCAATTGTCTATATTCTTTAACAGCAGCTTGACGACGTTGTTGTGATTGAATGAATAAAATAGCTCTCATCTTCTTTTGGTAATCAGTTCTGGCAGAGTAACCTCTGAAAGCCTTTTGAATAGTAACTGCAGCAGCTTCACGGTGTTTCTTGAGTAAGTTAAGTCTTAATTCGTAACCACGGATTAATGCTTGTAATTGTATAACAGAGTTACGAGTAGCAGTGTATTTGGATCTCACAGCGTGAGCTCTCAAAAGAGACTGTATACGTGTGGCAGAATTCTTTTCAATTTCCTTTCTGACTCTGTCACGAACCAAGAAACCTTTAGCCAATGTTTGAAGACTTATCAATGATGCCATGGTTGCCTTATGTTCTCTATGACCATTGTAAGCTCTCAAGTTCTTTTGAATCATAACAGCAGCTTGACTAATTCTGTTGGATCTTAATTTCTCAAGATGAGCAAGAATACCAGCTTTGAAGAAAATTTTAGTTTTACCAAGTTGATATTTGAATGGATCATCAATGGTTTGCTTCAAAATCTTACGTGTTAATTCAACGGCATCTTTTTCAGCATTTGTAGTCTTCATAAAAGCTTCTCGTTCACTTGAGTGAAGAAGAACAGCATAATTCATAACAAATTCTGGGTATGTTGATCTAGATGGGAAACCAGCACAAGAAATCTTAATTGTTTCTAAAACACCACAAGCTCTTAATTGAGATAAAACCATAAGAGGATCAAATTCCCAAGCAATTTTTTCTTCATTTGGTTTGATACATCTAATATAATGGGCATTGGTAGAATTAATAGTTGACATTAACTCAATCAATGAAGATTTGAAAATTGAACCTAAAGTTGGTTTACGGACAACTTTCTTACCTGGACGAGCAGCAGCAGCGGCAGCTTGTTCAGCAGCTAATTTTTCAGCGGCCTTATCCACAGTGGCTAACACTTCTTTTAACAATTCATTTGTTGAAGCCTTTAAGGTTTCTAAATGACCATCACTAACTGTATCTCTGTTCTTTTCAATAAAACCTTCTGAATCATATTGAACATCTAAAGCATAATGAGAAACAATGAATTTCTTGTTACCAAATCTTGGTTTCTTAAAAACCTTTTCATGTGCACCAGTTGCTAATGTTTGGTACATTTTTTCAATCCAAGAATCATCATTTCCTGATGGTAATCTAGATTCTTCGTCTAAGAGAGACAAAATACCTAATCTGTTTTCAATAACATTGATACATGGCTGGTTATCAGCAAATTCAATAAAAGACCATTCGATTTCTTCTTTTACATATTCTTCTTGTTCTAATTTGAAAACATGTTGAGTAAATTCTTGTTGTAATTTTTCATTGGCATAATTGATACAAAATTGTTCAAAAGAATTTTTATCAAAATGTTCAAAACCATAGATATCTAAAACACCAATAAATGTGTTGATCTTATGTTGCACTTCTGGTGGACATAAATCTGAATTAACATAGTCAACTAACCAATCAAATAATGATGAGTAAATGTATTTGGCAACAGAATCTCTTGCAACAATAGCTTGTTGATGATTCAAATTAGAGACAATTTTTTCTGATCTAGTTATGATTTGTTTCTTTACTATCCATTTTGCAAAATCAGAAGGATCCAGTCCTAATAATTCACATGCTTTGACTAAATTAGGTTCATCAGAGGATAAAATGGCATCATTTCTAGTTTTGTGAATATCAATATTACCAATATGAAGTAAAGCGGCTAAGAGTTTAAAAATTTCAAATTGTTTATCCTTCTTTAATCCAATTAGTTCTAAAGAATCACAGGTATCTTTAAATTCTTGAGCATCATCGACACCATTAATCTTTGGAACACCACCTTGGTTGACATAGTTAAAATCTTCAACTGAAGTTAAGTAAAGTTTTTCTTTGGATTCGGCATCTAAACCTTCTAACATTTGGTAGAAAATATGATAATTTCTTTCTGTTTTTGGCTGGAAAACTAATCTTGATCTCTCTAAAAGATATGTTCTGATTCTAGCACCAATAATAATAACATCTGAGTCAAATAAAATTTCTAAATATTTACCAAATCTTGAGGAATTATCATTTCTGGTAGTCTTAGCGTTACCAAAAGCTTCCATGATAGGATTGGTGGCCAAAATTTGTCTTTCAGTTTGAGACATATCGTGATCATGACTATCAGAATCAACAGAAGCAAAATATCTCATAATGTATTTTGCTGAAACTGTTTTACCAGCACCAGATTCACCAGAAACAACAATAGACTGATTCTTACCATCAGTCTTCATGAATCTATATGCTTCTTCAGCAATTGCAAAAAGATGTGGTTCTTCTTCTCCTCTTCTCTTGGAAGCGTATCTTTGAATTCTGTAAGGAGAGTATAACTCATCGTTTCTCTGAAATGGATTTATGGCAATCAAAACAATACCAGAATAAGTGTAAATATTGAATTGAGAATAACGAATTTTAATTGCATTCAAAAGAGATGGTTCATTAAGATGGGAAAGTTCAGTTAAGTCTTCAACCGCTTCAACTGGGTTTCTCAAAAATGGAAGATCAGGGTTGTTCATATCCAAATCGGATGTTTCAATGTTGAAAGTTCTTCCATCTTCTGAAACCAATTCAATTTGATGTTTAGAGTTTTCATTTGTAGTCTTGACAACTTCAACACCTACCCAACCTTCCTTTTCATCGGGAAGCCAACAACGTCTATATTAAAGGATATTTTATGTTAGTATTTTGGGCGTTGATCTCAAAAAAACTCCAACATGCAGAGAAGAACAATACTTACGTTCCCTTCTCGAAAGTAGAGGACATGTTATACCAATATCTGCAATCTTAACTGTAAGTAACCTTGATCTCTCAATAAGGACTAAATTTAATAGAAGAAATTGGATGTTTAAACTATCCAGTCTTTCTATGTGTTGTTATTAATATATTTTCTCTTGTCTCTATAGCCGGACAAAAGACTGTATTAACAAGTGTATAACTGAGATAAGCTAGAACTAAAAAATCCTGACGTTTTTGTAGTTTCAAACAAGTGATCTAACGGGTACTTAAATAGGGCAATCTGATGGTAGATGAAAGATGAAAGTTCAGATGAGTCTTATGTGTTAGGTATTGATGTCTATTCAACTCAAAACAAAGTCGCGTTCATCTTTTTTTCCTCTTCATTTTCATTTCACTTCAGCCACGTATGTTTTAAAAAATTACTGCGCCGCGATTTTAGTCTCATTTTGTGGCTAGCATCTTTTTATTGTGTATTTTACCTCTCTGGGCTAGATTTATGACGATTGCATTTAAAGGTACATATACTTGAGGAGAGTAGCATAGAGTTATTGGTTAGCAAGCAAGATGTCTTTCACCAGCAAGGCTACGAAGTTCCGTTCTGCATCTGATGATAATACCAAATTTGGGAGCCCGTCTCGTCAGGCGCCTCCCTCAAAGAGAAAATCATCAAAAATGTCAGAAACCCCAAAGCATAGAAGATCGAGCACAGAGTCAAACCTTTTAGGCTCACCACTGAAAACCACACTTCTCAAGCAGAATTACAGCAGTCAACAGCTATATCCGGCAACATTGAGAGATCCTGGAAGATCGAGCTCGATACAAAATGCTCAGTTGTTCTTTGACATTCAAGCGCAAGCAAAAGAAGACAAACAGCAGATTAAAAGGTCGGGCAAATCAAACACCCAATTGTTCCAGTTGAATACCAAAACACCACTCTCCAGTCCTGATAGGACGTACTCAGCTACTATTTCATCATCTGGTCTTCGACATGGGTTCGCCATTCCGCCTTCTCCGAACACAGGACTTCCCTATTCCGCACCTTCTCATTCATTATCTTCATCCATTTCAGTATCATCGCCCCAAGAATTAGAAATTGAAGAAGAAGTGCAGTATGAAACCCCTGGATCTTCATTTTTTCAAGTTGTTGCTAAAATACAAGAGTTGAAAGATACTATATCATCTGACATGGAATCAAAATTATCGAGGTTGGAAGAAGAGAATGCAGAGTTAACCCACGAGCTTATCTCAAAATATAGTAATTTAGTAAAACTTAACGAAGAATTATCGAACACAAATTTGAAACTGCAGTCTTTGTTTGAAAATTTGAATGAAAAAGACATAAACAGTATAAAATCACTTGAGATGTTCAAGAATATCGATGATTTGAACTACAGACTTGAAAATTCCAAGAAAGTTTTTGACTCAGAAAAGAAAATGATAAGTCGCTTCGAATCAGACATGGATGTCTTGGAATCTTTCAAACAGAAACATAAAGTAAATAAAGAATACAAAGATATGATAATCTGGTTGGGTGTGGTTGGACTTGTATCGATATTTATTTTGTACAAGCTAGTGTCGTTTATCTTATCTTTTGACTACTTTAAATCCAAAATGTAAATTAGATATATATGTATATTAAAATAAATAAGCTATAAATGTACAATATAAAATACGAAATGAGTTGAAATGTATACACCGAACTATGGTTCTATCAATTGTTCGTAACAATAATTCATTTCACTTTCACTTAACGAACTAATGTAAAGACATCTACTCAGAACTTCTTCATTGATTTCAAACTTGTATAATTTGGACCAATCAATATATCTCAAGATAGTCTTCAACACTGACGCCGACACTCTGAATTTGTCCATGTTGATTAAATTGTATTGTATCTCGGAACTTTCTGATGTAGAATCTTTGGTTGTCCATGTAACTCTTTCAGAGTTCATTACCAAGTCAGATAAATGCAAACCGATGAATGGGATGATACCCTTTGAAGCAGTAACTGAGCTCAATTCATTTCTAAATCTAGCAAAGTTTTTATCAGGTTGGGTGAGATCTTTTAATGATTTGAGCAATAATAGATCGCCAGCATCAATCTTAGACCATGTTACCTTGAGATTCTTTATTCTAGCAGAGTTCAGAGCCAAAACAATTTGGAACATTGTGGAGTAATTCTGTAAATTCTTACAGTGATTAGCAATATGAATGTATCTAGAAATGGTTAAACATCTAATTCTCAAGTCTTTACATAACAAGATTTCGGATGTAATCCAATTGGTGACTAAGTTGAATCTGGAAGTGATCAAATCAACACCATTATTGTAATCATTATCAACTAAGTATCTCAGCCAAGAACTAACAGGTTCAACAGGTTTATCCCAGCTAAGATCAATCAATTTTCTCCAATCAATGTCACTAAGAGAGTCTTTTTCAATAAGGGTAAATTGTTCTGATAGTACTTCGGAATCATAACATAACACAAATGGGATATGGAATCCTTTGGACATAACTGATTCAATACCAATAGCGTCAGCAGTATCAACATTGATACCTTTCTTTGGAGTTACTGATAATGACTTAATAGCAAATCTATCTGTTTTCTTTACTTCTGTAACCACTGATCTGTTATCAGACTCACTGAAATTAAGATTGTCTGATGACAGCTCTAGTTCATTGTGACCATCATCGTCATATGTATCGTTGATATTTTTCAATTCATCGGCGGAATCAGTTTCAGCAGGATTAGCAATGAATAAATCTCTCACCTTGTTTACCAACTTCATCTCAGAAATAGATTTGTCTTCGTCAGCGGATATAACAGAGTATTCATCGTTAAGACCATATTCAATCTTAGCTTGTACAGTATCATACTTATCTTGTTGCTCAATTGTTGCCTTCTTCAAAGTTGGTTGACCTCTTAATTTAGATAAAGCAGTATCAATAGGATCATTATTGAAGGAGTCATCAGGAATTGCAGCGAGTTCAGCAATAGCACTTGATGAAAATCCAGGATATGGAAGCATGAAAGATTGACTTGGTGATGGAATCATTGAAATTGTAGAATCACTACTCTTCAAACTATTTTGATAATGTGCGTCAAATATTGTTAAGTTTACACTAGAATTGAAGAATGGTAACTCCATCATGAATTCGTCAAGCTCTTCTCTTGTTATATCATGTTCATCAAATAGTTCAATATCAGGATGGAAAGATTCATCATATCTATTGTCAATCTGCGAGGAAGCATCAAATGGGCCGCCTTCATCGCTCTTAGCTTCTTCTTCATTTTCATCCTTACTCAATTGATTCAAATTGAAAGTTCTTGTACTTGAGCCAATTCTCAAATCACCAAATGAATTCTTCTTTCTTAGTTTGTTGATTGGTGAGCCTTGATCGGCCAGCCTATGATTTTCTGTGCTTGTATTAGAAAAGTCAGAATCATAAGTCATATATGATTTTGTTGAAACATAACTATTTCTTGTAATGACATGAACTGAAAATCTATTATCATGCAAGCTAGTGACTCTTTGATTGGTATTTTGTATTTCTTCCTCTCCTTCATTTACAATTTCCTCAATCTCTTCTGAAGGAGCCACTGAATCAACATCAAATTGAAGAACATCTTGAGATGGATTTCCCGAATTCAAGCCATCAAGTATATCTGAAGGACCAACATTGCATACATCTTGATCTTCCAAATTTTCGAGTGACTCTTCAAATGAAGATTTGAAATCATCTTCATCATCAGTTGAAAGAAGTGAAATCTTCTCAACTTCTTCTTGAGAAATAGTTTGGATATTTTCTGGCATTTCACTGATTTTAGCTTCTCCACCATCAATGTGTTCTGTGTTTGTACCAACAACGTCAATCAAACCATTTTCAGAACAAGATAAATCTAATGAGTTTGACCAGTTCATAGTAACAGAAGGTGTCTTAAATGTAGCGGCGGATATTCTTTTCATTGCGTTTAATTGAGATAACTCTTGAGCACCATCATAAGACTCGTGAAGACTTTGTCTACCAAATCCATTCAATAAGTCATTTGAGTCAAGAGTTGTTTCATTCTTTTTAGATCTGGATTTAGATGGTGAATCTTCAAGATCTTCAGTTATTTCGTTCACATTATTCAAATTTATCAATGTCGAAAGCATACTTTGTCTATTGCTTATAGCCAATTGTTTGGATAATCTCTTCTTGTATGAGTGTTTAGCTGATAATGATTCAAATTCCTGTATCACTCTAGAACTCAGGATATCATTCTTACCGTCAGTCTTTATTGGCTGGAGCGTACTTTCATTTCTTGTATGATTCTTCCTTGCAGTTGAACGTTGAGAAATAGAGTGATGATAGTTTAATGTTGTTGTCTTTGGTTTTGTTTCAACTTTTTTATTATGAGATGAAAATATTGATTTCAATATACCTTGTTTCTTATGCTTTTCTTGAGACGGTATCACAGGTGGAGGTTTTGTTGCTTCTTTGACCTTGATCTTGATATCCATCTTCTTAAGCGGCGTACTTGGAGTAATTATAGTAGTCTTACTTTCTTTGAAAACATCAACTTTACCATTCACAACAAATCCATCATTTTCTTTATCTTCGACTTCAGCACCAGATAATTGTTTAACTCCTTGTATTGGGGTGGCTTTAACTTCTTGTAGTATATTAGTGAAGATATTATCCAAAGTTCCGGTTCTGGGTATGTTAGCTCTAGGAACATTTACTCCTAAAGAGACTAAAGAAGCTTTAGGATTCAAAACAAATTTATCTTGATTATGGTTGAGCTTTCTTCTTTGAGATATCTGAGCAATCTTTCTAGAGTTTGTTGGATTGTTTTGACGTAAAATTCCTTGAAGAGTTTGAGAATTTCTAGCTACTTCAGCGTGTTCTTTCAACAAAAAGTTAGTCGCACTTGAAGATCTTTGTTCCATCATTGATAAAATTCCTGATCTACGAACAGATGGATCTCTTAATTGTTTGAGACCTAGCACAGATAATCTTGATGTAGCCATTGATGTATAAGCAGATAAATCAGTAGTAAGTAAGGTCTCTTCATCACACATTCTTTCCAAAGGTGTGGTATTCCAGTAAATGTTACAAAGCTTAATGTAAACTTTTTTAAGATCGATTAATACTCTAGCTTGAATTGATTTGTCATCTGTACCAGTATATATTTCAGTCTTTGAGATTTCATTTATAACATCAGTGAAAAGTTGTCTCAATTGTGAGCTGGGGACGAAATCATCTTGGAAATGGTTAAGTAACCAGTGACGAATACAGACAAAAGTTCTTACTAATGCTAGTTTGCCAATATTGGATTTTTCTATAGAAGTTGTATCAAGTGATGATCTAAGACACCATGTAAGTCTGCAAAGTAATAATTCCATTAATGGTAATTGCTCCATGAACTCTCTGAAAGTTAAGAAAAAATCTAATAAGAATTGGTAGTCTATAATCTCGGGAGAGGTAATATGTGTTACAAGTGCTTCAATAGTACCGCTTGCTAAGTTCCCATTCACAAAATGTGCAATCTCAGACTCTTTTGGTGTTGGGTAAACAAGTTCATTATCAAAGATTGGCTCATTTGAGGCAAAATTTTCTAGTAATTGTACAAGTTGTGGATATGCTTCTTCATCTTCTTCAACGTCATGATGATGACCGATCAAATCACTCTGCATCATGAGAGAAGATCGTTGTGAGGGCATTGGTGTTTCTAAGGCGTTTGATTGAGAACAGCTGTTATAGTAATCAGATCAAGTTCTTCTGAGTCAAAAGTGATATGGTATAGCAGATGATGTATCAAGAATTTTCTATCAAAAGCTTGCAAATATGCCTCAGCACTGAGTATTTAGTGATGGGAGAAGTATATAAGCACCAGCTTTTAGTAAAAGTCAAGCCTGAACAATAATTAGGTGACTTGTAACTTTCTAGTGTAGAAGTTATTTGTTGTACTAAAATCTCACCTTACCACTGATCTGAGTTATTGTTTTCTATAATTTCAACACTCGCAACCTAAAACTGTTTGTTTACCTTTTGTATCTATCTGTCTCGAAATGTAAACAAACATGGAAAAATAAAAACTAGAAGCTTTCTGTCATTTCCCAATCGGGGCTTTGAGTGCAAGTAGGTCGATCGGCGTGTGTTGGCTAGCAGGTTGATTGGCACGAGACGCGAGCGAGAGAGACTCTTTCACACTTGAAACTAAAACCTTCGATTTTCTACTCTATATTTTGCATTATCTTTAGATCTATTTCATCAAATTGAATGAAACTTGTTTTGTACAGAAGTAAAGTCTATGACTGTTCGATTGATATTATTGGTAAAAATAACTGAACATTACCACACTGTTCTTAACTTTTCAATCATGCTTCCCAAAAGTTGATAAATTTAGGTGTGGGTGTGGGATAGGTGTGAATCGGTTGAATTTTAGAGACCCATGGGATTTGTGCTCTATGGCACTTTGATGGGAGCTTACTTGGAGTTTAAGTTTAGATAGAACACTAATCAAGTACAATGTCAAATCAATCAGGCATTAAGGGTGAGTATGGAATGATTACTGCGTATTACCATCATATTTCTTTGATTACTAACAGTCGAACAATATAGCATCGCAGGAGCTTATCGATTCCTTCAAGAGCTACATTTCTGGTGGTGAAAGAGCTCTTATAGTGAAGATTGAAGATGAATCATTGATTCCATATAAGTCAATAAAAGGTACTAGCTCCTTAATTGATGATTTTAAGTTGATTCAATCAGAATTGAGTGACGACGAAGCCGCTTATGTGGTCGTTAAAAACGATGATCTCTCTGGTGACAAACATATTTTCATCTCATTTGTACCTGATTTAGCCAAAGTTAGACAAAAGATGTTATACGCTTCCACTAAGAACACCATATTGAAAGAATTGGGTTTAGAATTTTTCAGTCCAATTTTGTTTTTAAATGAGTTATCAGAAGTATCTCCAGAGGGATGGAAAGCTATTAAAGCCCATGAAGAATTAGCAACTCCTCTAAGCGCCGAAGAAGAAAGTTTGCAACAAGTGAAGCAAATGGAGCAATTAAGTATTGGTGGTATGGCAAGAAAGAAGCAATATCTTGTTTCAGATAATCATGTTACGAAAGGACTTTTATCATTGAAAGTTTCAAGTGATATCCAAAGTGCTTTATCCTCACTTTCTGAAAATTCATTTGCTTCTGTTGGAATCGACAATGAAGAGTTGGTATTATTATCCACTTCAACTATTACCAGCTCTGAAGATCTCCCTGCCAAAATTCCAACATCATCACCAAGTTATAACATTTTGAGATATAAAAGCCAATATTTTTTCATATACGCTTGTCCATCGGGTTCTAAAGTTAGAGATAGAATGGTTTATGCTTCTACAAAATTAGGATTTATCAATCATTTGAAATCCGAAAACATCACATTTGCCAAAGTACTAGAAGTTGGAGATGCAATTGAATTGGAGTTGAGTGAGTTAGAAGGAGAAGGATCAACTACAACTAACCCAGAAACTCCAGCTCCCTCGTCAGCTAGATTTTCCAAACCTAAAGGTCCTAGACGTAGATAGATTGTATACATTTACTAGTCCATATTTAAAGACAATAACCCGTTCCAAACTGTATTGTTGTTAGTTATATAAATATATATAAAAATGTACTAATTTCAGACAATATCGGTAAAGTGATAGAGTGAAAAAAGTTATAATATATAAACTTAGTAATTGAAGAAGAAATAACTTAAAATAAAGTAAAACTTAAAGAATGTAAATTGAAATGGAAAGAAAATTGAAATTTAAAATTGTAAGTTGCGTTAGACCAATGGAAGGAAGTCTATATGTGTGTATATTCATTATTGATGACTGTTATCACCAGGTGTCAAATCTTTCAACTCATCAGGAATCGCTAATACAACTGCATCCGTTTGATCAATTGTAATTCCACTAGCTATTAATTCACTGATAAATTGAGAAGAATCACCTTCACATTCATTGTTATTACCTTGTGACCCTTGTTGTTCTGCCTGTTGCGTCACCATACGAGAATTTGAAGCTGCTCCAAATTTTGATAAATTTGGATTACTACTTGGTTGTCTCGTTATCAAAGATTCCACTAAATCTCTATTTATATCCTGATGATACTTATTTGCAGTATTACCATGTGGTTGAAATTGTGGGATTTGTGAATGATGCGATAATGATGGTGCTGTTGCATATCTAGTAAGCGAATGTGGGTGTTGCTGTTGTTGCTGTTGTTGCGGTACGTGTGAGAATTGTTTAGGAAGATGTTGAGGTTGATGCTTATTGACTTTGGATGATTCAGAATGTACTACTGAAGATGTGGTAGTAGACCTACCTAAACCCTTCTTCTTTTTGTACTTTCTACTTTGGTTACCCTTGAGCGTATTCATATCTGTAAACACGATTTGAAATTTACCCATACCAGAAGCCATATCACCAGTACCTCTTTTCCGCACATTTGTAAAAGAAGAGGTTGGCGGCAGATTATTTTCATCGTTCATATCAGCGGTAACATTATTTGACTTAGAGTTTATCGTTGGTTTTTTCTTTTCTGAAAAGATACCAATAACTGGTTCTAGTGAGGAACCAGATTTGACCAATTGACAAGGTGGAGCTTTCAATTGAGATTTAGCCAATGGAGTCGGGCTCATTTCCACAGTCTCGGCGCTCTTATGATCAGCTTTCGTTGATGCAACAATGATAGTAGATGGTGATGATTGTTGGTTATCATTCTTCTTCAAAGGTGTTTGAAAATTGCTCTTACTTGGAGTTTGCATATTCAACTTAGTTTTCACACTGGTAGATCCTAATAATCTTGGAGTGTTACTTGATACTTCTCTCAATGGAGTCTTGAAATATCTATTACCATGTTTATCCAAAGGAGTACCATAATTTGATGGGAAGATTGATATATTTTGAACATTACCTTCATTTTCTTTATCATTATTTACAGCTTCAGCTAGTAAATTATCTAGATCATATTGATTTAAAGTAGGGGTATCAACGAAAAAATCAGAAATCTTGAAAGACCTTTCAGTAATTGGAGTAGTAGTAGATTGTAAATATTCTTGCATGTTAAATAAATCCATTGCTCTTTGAGGGGACGATGCCAAAATTTGATGTGCTTGAGTGTCATACAAACTTCCATAACTACTTTGCCTTTGGCCTCCTTGGCCTTGACCCTGGCCAGTTGTTTGTTTCTGTATTTGTGCATAATGATGTTGTTGTTGATGTTGTTGTTGCGGCGGTAAGTGTGATTGTAATTGTTGTAGTTGAGAATTTATACTATTTGGTTGTTGTCTTATATGACTAGGACTCATTCTATAGTTTATAGAAGCAGCTGATCCACCTAGTAGTTGTCTGTCAATATATGGAGTCCAACCAGTTGAAATACTGTTGGCATTATTTATACTTGTGACATTGCTATTATTTTCTAAATTGTTTGTGGCCTCAAGATAGTGTTCAAACATCTTTGAAGGAGATGAACTCAAAGAAAAGCTATCCTGTCTTGCCATGACTGTGCGTGTGTTTAATTCTTTAGAATATAAGTCAGTCGGGCTTGATTGCTTCTCAATTAGCTATTATTTAAACCCAATCAATTGTGAGGAGTCAGACTTAATAGATAAGCAGTTGATTTATTACTAATGCAACTGAACGACGTTTGATATGATGTACAGTGTCAATGGATATCTTCAGTTGATGATATGTATACCCAATGGTTGACTAGTGAGCTGAATAATATTATCTTAATATAGAATAAGAGTGTACCTTATCATGCCCATGTAGCTAGTTCTGTGTTTTAAATTTTATTCTTTTGTTTATCTTTTGTTTGTTTACATTTTTGCTGATCAGAGAATAGCGTGCTTTGAAATTTGGTGTGAGGATTTTATTAATAATAAAAAATGGTGGTCGATCGACTCTGTTTACATTTCAACCGAATGTTTTGGTTTGAATTGATTTGTACGCGAGAGATGGAAGTAATCATCAGTTGGTCGATATTTAGTGGATATCTGTGCAAGGATTGAAGGATACGAGATATTGAACTACTGAGACATGTCCAGCCCAGAACTTGACAAGTACATTGAGTCGATCAACAATCACATGGGCAACATGAGCTCACCGATCAATGATGAGAATCTTAAACCATCAAGCGACAATATGTCCACTAAGATTATGGATGACTCTCCAAGAACAAAAGAACTGATTGAGCAGTTTGGTAGTATAAGATTGAGCAAGTCTATACATAGCTCTCCGGTGCACCCTGAACGCACAGCTACTGTTAAGACTGATGACTGTTTGCCTCCTCAGACGGCAATTGTTTCAAATGCATCATCTGCTGGTACTGGATTGATTAGTACTGCTCCAACAACAGCAAAGTCTGAGATTTCAACTAGTAAGAAATTCAATGCCCCACAATATATTCTTAATCCAGACTTCAATCAAAAATCACCTGAACCAAAAGTACATACAGAAGTTGATCCTACTGTTCCAGTTTGGATGCCAGATATTTTGAAAAATGAGCAATGGGAAGAACAAAATTTGAGTCAAGGTACTGATAATAAGGTTACTAATCCTTATTTGACATTTGGTGAACATACTGTTATTAAGAATTCCAACTCTCCCAACTCCAAGGCTGAAGCTGAATGGCGAAAATACGCTAATAATAAGTTTCAGAAGAAATTGGATAATGTTAAATTACCTCCACTTAATGACTCTCAGATGTTTTTACCAGATACTTTCTCGAATAAGAAGAAATCTAAGAACAAAGATCAGAACCAAAGTGTGGATTCATATACTCCTAGTTCTCCGCTAAAGTTATTTGGACTTAATCCCGACACTTTCACAAGGGATAAGTTCAAAGATTTACTAAACCATTGTGAATCAGAGGATGAAGAAGAGGAAATAAACGAAACGCAAAAATCAAATGAAGATTCGAATATGTTTATGAAGCAAGCAGATAACTTATACGAAGGATTAGTCAATAAATTCCCACCTATGATAACCAATCAAGGTAATGAATCATCAATGACAAGAACAGATTATACTTCAGATTCTGATGAGTTGTCAGAAAGTATGAACCAAGATGAAAACTATCCACACACATCCACAGATGCTTACATGAGACAGGCTGATGAATTGTACAATGGTATCCGTAGTAAGTTGAGTAGTACGCTAAATAACAATGAAAGTAGAAGCAGTGATGATTATACATCTGATGAGGATGACAGTGAATTTGAGAGTAGGACAAATATGAGCGACGAAGAATCTACAGCTTTGAGATTCAATGAAGAGGATTACACTGGAGATTACGAATCTCCTGATAGATCTCAATCACCTACACCAAGAGCTAATCCTAATGTCACAGCTAGTCTTAATGTACTACAAGAAGATCTTCAATTGAGATCTGTTAGAGCTACAGATGTGAGTAAAGTGTCAACACCTAAGATGAAAGGTATCACTGATTTAATTTCAGATCTAGAAAAGAATTCAGATAAGCAGCCTAAAATCCCAAATAAATCTAAGAATATGAAATTCATAAGTGGTGAAGAATATAAGGGTAAAATATGGGATAAAAAACTGAACAAATTTGTATCTGAAGAAGAATATAAATCAAATAATTTGAATTACAATGACGCTAAAGACACTGGTCTGGGAGCACTCGATGAAATATCAGATATTAACGATACGTCCAATGAAAATGGAAACAAGAGTAGTGGAATCTTAAAGAGAGAAAATGTTAAAAAACAATCACAAGAAGTTTCATTCATGCTTCCTGAAGATCATAATGATAAATCAGATAACGAAGATACCACTCGTCAATACGAAAATCAAACAACACAATCATTGGGAGAAATCAATGTGGAAGATATAACACAATCTAGGTTAGATGATTTATCATTTTCAGAATCAAATAAAGCTTTAGTACGTGCTTTAACTGATAATAAAGCGTATGGAAGTTGGGATAAGATCAAGCAATTGGATATAAGTCATCAAAAGCTAGATAAATTAAAAGATTTAGATGTCCTTGTGCCCAATGCACGTATTATTGATGCTTCAAATAATCAACTCTCATATATTTCTGGAGTCCCATACAAAGTTCAAGTTTTAACATTAACTAATAATCAGTTCACAGATATGTCATCTTTCAATCAGTATCATGATTTACAAATCTTGGATCTAAGATTTAATGAATTGACAAATTTAACAAGTTTATCATCTCTTAACAATTTAAGAAAACTAATACTTAACTCTAATTCAATTCAATCATTGAAAGGACTATCTAAGTTGAAAATGTTGACTTATCTGGATGTATCAGACAATAATATAAGTGGTACTGTTGATTTTTCAGAATTTGAAGTATCATATTTACAAGATTTAAAAATGAACAATAATGAGATTACAGAAATCAAAGGTTTAGAGAAACTTAATGACTTGATAGTATTAGAAGCTAATAACAACTTGATAACTAATATTGAAACAACTAAACCATGTAAGTCATTGAAGAAATTGAGTGTCTGTTTCAATGAACTTAGTGAATTTAGTTCAGTTGATTTCCCATATTTACGTGAATTAAGAATAGATGGTAATAAATTCGAGCAATCAGATATTTCATCGAGTAAACATCTAGATAAAATATCAGCTAAATACATCAAGGATCGCCATATTCAAGAATCGATCATCAAGAACACTACAAATTTGTTTAATTTGAGGAAATTAGATCTAAGTGGAGGTGAACTTGCACTACCGCAATTAAGATCGCATCTATTTTCTAATATCAGTGTGTTGAATTTAACAGCAATGAATATGGAAACATTACCAGATAATTTCAGTGACATTTTCCCATTAGTTCATGACCTCAATCTCAACTTCAATAAACTCACAAACATAAAGGGATTGTCAAATATGAAGTATTTAATTAAGTTGAAATTATTGAGCAATAACATCTCAAAGATTGAAGACATAGTGAACTTTTCATCGCCAATGAGGAAGAGATTGAGATTATTAGATATGAGAGTTAATCCAATAAACAAAGGATTTTATCCATATGTATTTTATAATGAAGAAACAATGGGATCGTTAAATATAAATCAAGAATTCAATGAATCATCAGTTCTACAATTAGAAACATACGAAGACATTGAAGCTTTCTCTGCTGAATATTCTAAGTTACATAAGTCTGAAGGACTACTGGATTGGTATAGTAGAAGTGAGTTACATTCTATGGATTTGGAGAATGATGAAAGTAAATCTGAAGTGTTGAAATTAAAGAAAAGATATGAAAATGATTTGATTGTATGGTTTTCAAATATATGTTTCCTTGATGGTTTGGAGATTAGTGGCGATAGAAGAAGAGAAGAGCGACGTGTTGTGTATAACTAGTGTATACTGTATAATGAAATAATATTTTCAAGAGTTAATTGTACAATTTTATAAAATTATATTCTGTAAATTAATTTTTCAATTGAGATATATATATTAAAACTTTTTTTATACTAAAAGATTTCCTTCATATCATTAGAGCTCTATGGAGACTTCTGTATACAATCAAGAATCTTATACATCCAAACTGATACAAAACTAAATCAAATCGTATAACTTAAACGCTAAATACTAGACGCTCAGCTAATCATCCCCTTAAAATATGTAGCACAGCATCCCCACACCTTTGATACCCGTTCATATATTACCCGCGCAAAGATAAATCTTAAATAAATTTGCAATATCAGAAGAAGTTATGATGAGTAGAAGAAGTTATATAGATCTACATATACTACGACAACATACACAGCGCAAGATGACTAATAAAGCACAACAACTCATTAACGAGCATCCATATCTTATGCTTTCTAAATCATGGTGTCCAGATTGTCACTATGCCATTAACATTTTCAAGAAGTATAATGTTCTTTCTAAAGTTCACTTAGTTGAATTAGATAAGATGGATCCTAAAGAAGCTATTGAATTAGAAAAAGAATTTACTGCTATTTCAGGTAGAAAATGGGTTCCTACTATTTTCTTCAAAGGTGAAAAATTCGGAAATGAACAAGATTTATCTAGATTAGAGAGCATGGATGGTACTGAAAAGGCTTTTAAAGAAGCTGGTTTACTTTAGACCAAAGCATAGCCTGTAAATAAACATAAAAGTCACTACTATACAAAATATATATACATAGCTATAACTACGATATACACATATTTAGAAAAAATTACGAAATGAAATAAATGTTATACATACTGTGCCATCACGTAAACTCGGCAGACTGGAGATTGAAAGCTGTTTAACCAGTCAGCTAAAGCTGTTAATCTGAAGATGGTGCAGAGATTTGATGAAGGTGAATCCGTTATTTTTACAAAATTGGTTAGAGTATCCGTCGGATTTTGGTGATACTTTCTCACGGAGTAATGTTTCTCCGCAGAATTTATAATATATGATAATTCACAGTGTTCAAGACAGTCTATAAAGTAGTTATATATACCAATACATTCACTGAGACGAGTAGTATAACACCATATGATCAATCTCTGTATAAAGTGGAAAAAAATTTATAAAATGGAAAAGTCGGGTTTAAAGAAGCATATATATGATAACTTCGAATCGTACTCCGATTGAAAAAGAATAAATTTTAGTGGAGGAGTGATCGTAGTGCTATGCTACTTGCTTGGTATGCATGTTGAAAATTTGATATAATTACAAATAGGTTTAGGAGACCGATCATTTGATCTGTGTTGAATGAATATACACTAGATCAAGTGGTCATCATATTATAACTTAATTTGTGTTAGATACACCAATCGTCATATATTGGATAGATTTATCAAAAGGAATATCTGGTCTAAAGGAAGGGGTTAAAAACTGGAGAACTCTGCTAATCCCACAAATTACCAGCTCTGGCTGGTTGGGGTGTGAATATTATTATAAATACGTAACCGGTAATCTTCAGTTATAGCATAACATAACGTAACACTACGTGTTATGTAATGCTTTGATTTGATTTGAATATATTCCAGTGGTCTGTGGTGTGTGAGGTGGGGTAAGCATCACAGTGACATGGACATACGGCTGTACACAACTGGAACACGCGGAGTGCGGGTATCGATACAAGTACCATAGCTATAACTACTACAACCACATTAACCACTCTACCCAGTACTGTCCCGACCAATCATGATCTCCCATACTTCTCAGTTGTTCACTATACGCTGAGTGAGCACACCCCCTCTTTTCCTGAGAACATGGGGTCCACATACCCCTCTTCTTCTATCACACAGTATCCCCTCATTCCCTAATTAAGACATTTCAGTTCTTCAACTTAATTTTGCTAGTTAGTTGAATGAATTGGCAAAAATTCCCCTTATTTATAAAGCCAACTATTCCCAAAATTTCCATAGTCTATATATCCTAAGATCTACTTTCTCTTTCTCTTTTTCTTTCAATTGTATCTATTTTCAGTTTATACTTGTTATAATAATACTAAAAATGCTCAGAACTTCAACTAAACTTGCCTTTAGATCAGTTAGATCAGGCTTAGGTTCCGCTAGATTATACTCCCAATTACCTTTATCCACTACCATTAACTTACCAAATGGTATCACTTATGAACAACCAACTGGTTTATTCATTAACAATGAATTCGTTGCATCCAAACAACACAAAACTTTTGCTGTTTTAAACCCTTCCACTGAAGAAGAAATTTGTAGTGTTTACGAAGCTAGAGAAGATGATATTGAATTAGCCGTCTCTGCCGCTCAAAAGGCTTTTGATTCTGAATGGTCTGTTGTTGATCCACAAGTTCGTGGTAAAGCTTTATACAACTTGGCTGAATTATTAGAAGAACACAAAGATGTTCTTGCCTCCATTGAATCTTTAGATAACGGTAAAGCTTTACAATTAGCTCAAGGTGATATTGCCTTAGTTATTAACTACATCAGATCTTGTGCTGGTTGGGCTGATAAAGTTCTTGGTTCAGTTGTTGAAACTGGTCCAGATCATTTCACTTATGTTAGAAGAGAACCATTAGGTGTTTGTGGTCAAATTATTCCATGGAATTTCCCATTATTAATGTGGTCTTGGAAAGTTGGTCCAGCTATTGCCACCGGTAATACTGTTGTCCTTAAAACCGCTGAATCTACTCCATTATCTGCTTTATACGCTTCTAAATTAGTTAAAGAAGCCGGTATCCCAGCTGGTGTTGTTAACGTTGTCTCAGGTTTCGGTAAAATTGCTGGTGAAGCCATTGCTACTCATCAAAAGATTAAGAAGGTTGCCTTTACTGGTTCCACCGCTACTGGTCGTCACATTATGAAGGCTGCTGCCGAATCAAACTTAAAGAAAGTTACCTTAGAATTAGGTGGTAAATCTCCAAATATTATCTTTAACGATGCTGATATTAAGAAAGCTGTTCAAAACTTAATTACCGGTATTTTCTACAACTCTGGTGAAGTTTGTTGTGCTGGTTCTAGAGTTTATGTTCAAGAAGGTGTTTACGATCAAGTTCTTGCTGAATTCAAAGCCGCTGCTGAAGCTTTAAAAGTTGGTGATCCATTCGCTGAAGGTGTTTTCCAAGGTGCTCAAACTTCTCAAATGCAATTAGACAAAATTTTAGGTTTTGTTGATCGTGCTAAGAAAGACGGTGCTACTTTAGTCACTGGTGGTAAGAGACTCGGTGATTCTGGTTACTTCGTTGCCCCAACTATCTTTGCTGATGTTACTCAAGATATGGAAGTCGTTAGAGAAGAAATCTTTGGTCCTGTTGTCACTATCTCTAAATTCAAGACCACCGATGAAGTCGTTGCCTTAGCTAACGATTCTCAATATGGTTTAGCCGCCGGTATCCACACCACCGACTTGAACAAAGCTCACGATGTTGCTCACAAGATTAAATCTGGTACTATCTGGGTTAATACCTATAACGATTTCCACCCAATGGTTCCATTTGGTGGTTACTCTCAATCTGGTATTGGTAGAGAAATGGGTGCTGAAGCTTTAGAAAACTATACTCAATATAAAGCTATCAGAATGGGTATTGATCAAACTAGAAACTAAATTTAGTTTTTAATATAATATACTCTTTTACGATAATTTAAGTATTTTTCTTTTTGTTTTAGTTTTACTCTCTCTTATTCTTATGACTGATTAGCTATCTAGTTATTTATTTAGCTTTTTTATAACCTAAAAATACATTCCATATGTCTCATTCATCTTATACTATTTGTAAATACTCACGTAAGATATTAACACTAGATACATTTAGATTGAGCCTCAAATTGACATATTTTTTTTTTCGTGAAATTTTGATGTTGAAGTGAAATTTGTGGGAATTTGTAAATTTTGATGGGTCTAGCTCTACGGTATATATGGAAGAACTTGACACGCAATTGGCCACATGCGCTACCACATACACATACCACCCACTGTCAACCACTATACTCTCATAACAACTCACCACTCCCACAATATACCGTCAACTTGCTCACACACACACTCACTTTCCCTTTCGAGAAATGTGCGTGAGCTGGTTAATTAAAAAAACGTTACTGGGAAAACCACATACTAAAAAAAATATTCTTACTTTAACCTCAGCTTAACTATATTTATTTCATTTAATTGTAGTAGTTATTAAGATCCACTAGCTTACTGGTTAAGTTAATCCTAAAGTGGAACACATACTGTTGTACTAAGACAACTGGCGTGTTTGATTGATACTTGAAAATTCCATTTGAACCACTGGATTACACATTACTCAAAGATAGATAGATTAAAACTAGAATTTAAAGTTGTATTAATTAGAAGATTAAATTTGTTATATCAATGATGGATAAGAATAATTCAAATACGAATCCAAATAATAGTTACAATCAATCAATGGATAATGATCAAGATAATGGGTTGATCTCATCTCCTGCTAATTCATCAATGGCTGTTCTATCTCCACCTGCTTCAAGATATGCTTTTGATGGTGGTGTAAAAACATCTGCCATCCCACCAATATCCTCACTCTTGGCTTCTCCAACTGCTAGTGCTCCTATGACTACTAGTCAATTGCTTACTTCTCCCTTACTCAATTCGTCTTCAAATTTATTATTCGATAATGGCAATACCAGTATTCCGCAAAGACCGTTATCTTCACAAGGTGGTTACTACTATGGTGGTGAAAATGATGTTCCTGCTTTTGAATTAAAGACTGAAATAGTGTTACAAAATTTTACCAATGATTTGAAGACATTCACTAATTGGATTAAGCATTTGAATGTTGAAGAACAGAAGACTACCATGGAATTATTTTTAAATAATCTAAGTCCTGAAGTTATACCATTCATCAAGAACCAAGTTGATACAATGTATGATAACTTGAATAATAATGATGATACTAACGGTTTGTTCTCTCCAGTATTGAATAACCCACCAATTTATCAACCACAATTACAAAGAGCTGTTTCTCCTATACTAGCATTGAATTCTGAACCACTAACTTTAGATAGTTTACTCAATGGTGACAACTCCGGAACTGGCGGTGGTGGTTATTATGATAATACTAGAAATAATTTTTTGAAAAATATTGATCAAATTGGAAGACCTAGATCTGCTGGACCTGTTTATTCAGATTTTGGATTCACTGCTTTCAATGGTAACAATAATTCAAATAATAGTTTCAACAATACACAAGCAGCACCTTTGAATCGTGTATTTTCTCCGGATCTTGATCCAAATGGTCTTCAAAGACGTACTAATGAATTTATAGAACCACAACAACAACAACAACAGCAACCTTTACAGATTACAAGAAGAACAGGAGGTCAAAATCAACCACAAGTACCATCTCATCATCAATTCGTCATGTCTCCAGTAAATGGGGGATCAAGCGATTTTGCAGGCCAAAATGCTATAAAATTAAACAATTCATTATCTACAATTACCAATAGATCACAGATGGATTCATCAAAGTTGAAAGGAAATGAAGAAAGAGGAAGACAGTTGGGTTCAGTTAAATATAATCAGGCTTTAAAGCATAATTCATCAAGTTCTTTACCACCAGCTAGTAGAAATTATTATTCTAGAAATGATAATAATAATAATAATACTAGTAACTCGAATGGTAATTCACCAACTTTTATGAAAACCCAGGATTTATCAATGTCTCAACAGCAACAAAATTATGCATCTGCTATTCAACAACCTTCATCAACACCATTATGGAAAGTTGCTTCTATGAATTCCTCTCAACGTTCTGCTAATAATGCTACACCAAATTACGAAAAGTCATCATCTATGAATAGATCTAACGATAACAGCAACCTGTTATCTCCTACTACATCTAAGATTCTTTCTCCAACACCATCAACACCAAAGAATAATAATTCACACGTTCCAGCGGCACCTAAATCTCCAATGCCAAAGGATATTGCATCTACCGAATTATTGCAAAACATACCAGCATGGTTGAAGACTCTCAGGTTACACAAGTACACTGATAACTTGAAGCATTTGGATTGGAAAGAAATGATTGAATTAGATGATGCTCAATTATCTGAACTTGGTGTTAGCACCGTTGGTGCCAGAACAAAACTGTTAAAATCGTTTGCTTTTGCAAAGGAAAACTTGCATGATAGTTCTTCTACATAGTTTCAATACAGTCTCTACATTACTCTCTTCTGTCTTAACACTATATACACTCTTTACAAACTCTCCAAATACTTCGAAAGTGCAAAAACTTTCCTTTTTTGTTAGTAAAATCAACACTGTCAAAATCAAAAAAAAAAATTGAAAATAAATTTATGTCTCACACACTGTACTGTAAATTAAAATTACGAAATCTCGTTAAATAAACAGCTGAAACAATAAAATGGTTTAACGGTCATCAGTTATTTAGTATTTTAATAATTAATTAATCAATCAATCAATCAGCAGATAGATAGATTGTAAGAGTATATCTTCATTACTTCAGCTAAGTCCATATCACACAGTTGGTTTTATTATTTGGAGGAATCTCTGTTGGGCTTGATATAAAAGAAACGGCTTGCAGGTACTCTAAATTTTTGATTGTTGCTCCAACTTGAACTTGAGAGTATATTGGATTAACTCATAACCACTTTACTTCGTTGTACATTATCCTTCTGTTCCACATTAATTTGCTTTTATAAACAGCTAAGAATAAAGTGTGTTTAGCTCTTTTATCCCCTTTTGATTGTACTTTCCCGAGATTCACAATTCATTAACTAATTCGCATACTTGATTACTCATTAGCTTTTTTTTTGTTTTTTCATTATACAACATTCCCTTACCATTTGTTAGATATACAACCATTGCAATATGATATCCTTTGTTTTAATATTAGATAATCAGTCACCAGTTGATGAAATATCTCCTATCTTCATCAAAGAATCATTTAGAGAAAAAGATACAATTTTGAAGAGGTTCACAAATTTCAAAGAACTGTGTAAATCTTTATGTTGTTTTGAAAGATCATCAGTTAAGAGAAATTCAGAAACTGGACAAGTTGAAATAATACCAAATGAATCAGAGGAAGATATATTTTACACCGTTTCCATAATTATAAATTCAAACAATTTAATTAAAGAAGATGAAAGTAAATTGAATTTATTATCTATATCGGATCAACAACATTTACTTGAGTATAGATTCCATCATTTAAATCCAGTTGTATTAGTTATTCCATTTAATGACCCAAAGAGTAATGAAAAGATAAATAATATCCTATTACCAAAACTAAAATCAATAAGTGATTGTATTAAAGATAGATTAATAAGAGTTGAAACATGGGTTGGCTTAAGATGTAATGTATCTAATGATGATCCAAATCTTATGATACACTCAATGACTAATGTCTTAGCTAAATTTGGAGATCTTGCTTATAATACAGAAGAGTTAACAAAAGAACAATTATTTGTATCATTATTAACAGAAGAAATTGATTACAAAAGTTTGTTAACTTTAGAACACGATGAAGAATATTATGAAGATTTAGTTAATTCATGGGGGTTCCCAGCACATAATTTAACCGCTGATGAATTATTAATTTGCGCAAAGATAATATTATTTGCATCACTCAAGAAGATACTACAAACTTTAGATGTGAATAGATTATTATCATATTTATTTCATCTTAGAGATAATTATAGAGTTGGTAACCCTTTCCATAATTTTAGACATGCAATAGATGTTTTACAAGCATGTAATTATTTCATAAATCATTTAAAGCAAAATGAATCGTTCAAACTTGAATTTCAAAATCATGAAAAATTATGCTTGTTGTTTGCTTCATTAGGTCATGATTTAGGTCATCCAGGTATAACTAATGCATTTTTAACAAACTATAATACTCCATTAGCTAAAATTTTCAATAATATGTCAGTACTTGAAAATTTCCATTTAAAACAATTTGAAGAATTAACATTACCATATTTTGACATCGGTCAATTAAAAGTTGATAGAAAAGAATGTATTGAAATTGTTGGAAGTTCAATATTAGCAACAGATATGGCTCAACATGATTCATTTGTGAGTGAAATTGAATCTTTCTATTTGAAACCTGAAAGAAAAGAATCAATAATAATGTTATGCTCTTTACTTATCAAATGTGCAGATATTTCCAATGTTTGTAGACCTTTGAAAGTAAGTTGTAAATGGGGGTTAAGCTTGGGAGATGAATTTAAAGAAGTTGCAGCATTAGAAAAATTAATAAAACATGAATCAGAAATGACACATGTAATAAGAGATCCAGATATGATAATAAAAGACACAACACCAGAACAGGCAGTATTGTTAGTTCCTGGATTAGCTGGTTCACAAATGTTTTTCATCAATAGATTTGCTTCTGAATTTTTTGGTAAAATATCAAAAAATATACCTGGTTTAGAATTTTTGGTAGAACAATTAAATTCTAATAGAGAGTATTGGATTAGCAATCTACCACCTTCATCTTCTTCCTCATGAGTATAGTATAGGATAACCGTATATAGAGTTTACATAAGTGTCATTAATCGAATATATTTACATATTAATAATAACTCCAACTCCATCAAATCGTCTAGATGGAGCGACTCTGACACAGCTGACTTCTCCTTCAAAAAAATGAAAACAGAGTCAACGCAGAGTCATTTTTTTAATCTCTTCTCTACGCGAAGTCTTTTCAAATAGTTTACAGAGATACAAACGGCATGATGAGAGAGATAATTTTTTACTTTAACTTACCACTTATACTTCTTTACCTCTTCTAATATCTCTTGCAACGTTATATATTCATCCATATTACTCAATTACTATGTTTTCAAGATCCCTTCTCGTTTCCTCATTAAGACCATTATCAAAATTTGCTGCTCCAAGACAAGTTTCTGCATCAATTTTTGCTACTATCCCAAAAAGATTCAATTCAACTGGTAATAGATTAAACACTAGTTCTATCGTTTCCACTTACTCTGCTGGCCCAGTTACTTTAAATTTCACTCCAGAACATGAATGGATTTCTCATCATCCAGATGGTACCACTTTTGTTGGTATAACAAAATACGCTGCTGATGCATTAGGTGATGCTACTTTTATCGAATTACCAACCGATTTAATAGGCGAAATAGTCGCTAAAGGTGATACAATTGGTTCAGTTGAAAGTGTTAAATCTGCATCTGAGATTTATTCCCCAGTTGAAGGAGAAATTGCTGAAGTTAACGAAGCTCTTGACGAAAATCCAAACTTAATTAATGAAGATCCAATGGGTGATGGTTGGATAGCTAAGATTAAAGTAGCCGAACTTGATACTGCTGAATTACTTACTGAAGAAGAATATATCAAGTTATTAGAAGAACATGATGAATAATCAAGTAATTTTTTTTCTACAACATATATTTATTCATAAATAAAATTCGACTTAATATAATATAGTTCAGAATATTTTCTTCAATTAATCTATATACACAGTGAATAAATAATTTTAACTAAGATCTAGCTATTTCTCTCTCCCATTCTTCAATAGTCTTAGTCTTTAACTGTAAAGCATGGACACCCTTTTGTGTAAGCTCTTCATCTAATAATTTATAAATCATACGATGTCTAGCAGGTAATGGTTTACCTTTGAAGCTTTCACTAACTATCACTACTCTGAAGTGTGACTCAGTGACATTTGAGGCACCTCTTAATCCAGCATGATGTGCATGTTTGTATGAATCGTTATGGATCTCAAAATGTGTTGGATTCAATTCTGTCTTGAGTTTTGACTCAATTGATTCTTGAATTGGAGCACTTGATACTGTTGACATTGCTCTGCTTACTAATTTACCTCTATTGAATAATGCAAACCTAGCAGTACTTAACATGATACGCAGCGCAGCTATTCTACAAGGAGGGTCAATATCTCAGTTACTTATCGTCAGATTTAATCCCTCTCATGATACTATTCAACCCAGTTGCAAATTCTCATTATCCTGGCTAAATCAACCGGTGCAGAGGTTTCAAGCAAGAAAACTTATTTATTTCTTTTTCAGGAAACGTTTATTGAATGTTTATCTTTTAGAGCGTTTAAAGTTTACTGATAGTTGATTAGTGATCTATATATATATATGGCTATTTGTACTACTCTATTTTGTTTCTTCTTCGAAGATGAAAGCCTTTAATTCAGAGTAAGCCTTGTCTAAGTCATCGTTGACGATAATTTTATCATGAGCACCAGTCTTAGCGTATTCCATTTCAGCAGAAGCTGCAGCGATTCTCTTTTCAACACTTTCTGGAGTTTCAGTACCTCTACCTTCTAATCTAGTTCTTAATTCTTCAATTGATGGTGGAGATAAGAATAAGTATCTAGCGTTTAAATCAGTTTTCTTGACTGATTTGACACCTTGCATATCAATATCTAAGATACATGTTCTCTTCATAACTTCACTAACATCTTTAACTGCTTTGATGGTAGTACCGTAGTAGTTACCAGAGAATTGAGCCCATTCGATGAACTTGTTACCTTCGATCAATTCTTTGAATTGATCAACAGTGCAAAAATTATAATCAACACCATCTTTTTCACCAGGTCTTGGAGATCTAGTAGTATTAGAAACTGAAAATCCAAAAGTATCTGGGAATTCAGCAAATAGTTTCTTTAATAAAGTGGATTTACCGGTACCTGATGGACCGGAGATGACAATAGGACGACCAACCATTCTTGTATATTCGTTGTTGTATGGATATAAGTGTACTTTAAAGAAGAGCGTGAGAGTCTTTCAAGGGAAATTAAAATAGATTTATTTTGAAAAGTTAGAAAAGCGTTTAACTTGGATTTTTTTTTGAAGCAGGAACACGACGTTTCAGTTGGCGACTTGAGCAAGTTGCGCCGTCTTTGGAGAGTTGTTGTGCTGTTTGTGGGCGAGTATGAGCCATTGACGGTATACAAGGGAGGGGGAGGAAGCTGTATAACTAATTGAAAAACCGCTCACCGAGCAGCAGCTGCTGCCGCCAGCACAGAGAGACAGGCCCAGTGCTGGTAATCCCAACCTCGTGTAGATCTTCAGCTACGTAATTTCCACGTCGATCTCAGTGAGCCGATATGCATTGATCACTATAATTTGCGTGTTGTTTTCAATGCAGTATACGTGCTATTGTCTCCTGATACAGAGTGAGCATCTACAGTACCCATATACCCAGCTGTTGTTCACTTAATCAGCTCACTGTCCAGTCTCTCTCATAGTTAACCACAAACATCTGTGCACCATTTTATTTTCTCACTTCCCATAGTTAATTTCACATTAATTTTTTTTTCTAAGCTGAAAAGAGTAAATCAGCACGTATCATTAATATTAAATAAAGATTAAACACATTCTTTCCTGTTATCAATCATTACTTTGCCCCGTTTACAATTGACACACATAATTACACAGAGAATCTCATTTGAATAATGTCCTCCGTGGTGATTGAATCAGTGAAGTTTTTAGCCAAAAGAGGTGTCTTAGGAACAACTGCAGGGTCTCTTTTAGGAGGTTCTGGTGTTGGTGATAGTTATGGAGATTCACCCGATCCAATTGATGAAGAACCTGTGGGAGATTCTCCAGATTTAGGTATACCTGATGATACCGGTTTAGAAGATTCAAACCCTGTTGCCGAAGAAATCTTCTCCTCTTGGGCTTTATTTATCGTTTTCTTCCTTCTAGGTTCAGCTCTATGGTCATCTTATTACTTACAACAGAGAAGAGTTAAAGCAATTCATGAAACTGTTCTTTCTATCTTTTATGGTATGGTAGTTGGCCTGATCATAAGAATCAGTCCCGGTCATTATATTCAAGATGCTGTTAAATTTAATTCAGGCTATTTTTTCAATATTTTACTTCCACCAATTATCTTAAATTCAGGTTATGAATTAAATCAAGCTAATTTCTTCAGAAATATTGGGGCAATTTTAACTTTTGCTATACCTGGTACTTTCATAAGTGCTCTGGTGATAGGTATAATATTATTCATATATACACTGTTGGGATTTGAAAGTATTAATATGTCATTTGTTGATGCTTTAGCCGTCGGTGCAACATTATCAGCTACTGATCCAGTTACAATTTTATCAATTTTTAACTCATATAAAGTCGATCCAAAGTTATATACAATTATTTTTGGTGAATCTTTACTCAATGATGCTATCTGTATTGTTATGTTTGAAACTTGTGAACAATTTCATGGTAAAGATCCAAATATTTCGAGTTTCTTTGAAGGTGTTGGCTTATTCTTAATGACTTTCACAATTAGTACTTTCATTGGTTTGATAATTGGTGTAATTGTGGCATTGGTATTGAAACATTCACATATTAGACGTTATCCACAAATTGAAACATGTCTTGTATTGTTATTTGCTTATGAATCTTACTTTTTCTCAAATGGTTGCCACATGTCAGGTATTGTATCTCTTTTATTTTGTGGTATTACAATGAAACATTATGCTTATTATAACATGTCCAGAAGAACTCAAATTGCAACTAAATATATTTTCCAATTATTAGCTCAACTTTCAGAAAATTTTATCTTCATTTACTTAGGTTTATCTTTATTTACTGAAGTTGAACTTGTATTTAAACCTTTACTGATCATTGTTGCATTTATTTCAATTTGTGCTGCTCGTTGGGCTGCTGTCTTCCCATTAAGTAGATTTTTAAACTGGGTTGCTAGATCAAGAGCTTCTGCTAGAGGTATTTCAATTGGTTCAATGCAAGATGAAATCCCATATAATTACCAAATGATGCAATTCTGGGCTGGTTTGAGAGGTGCGGTCGGTGTTGCTTTAGCAATGGGTTTACAAGGTGAAGCTAAGAGTGCTTTATTAGCTACTGTCCTAGTCGTTGTTGTCTTAACAGTTATATTGTTCGGTGGTACTACAGCTACTATGCTTGAAATGTTAAACATCAAGACAGGTTGTGTTGAAGAATCTGAAAGTGATGATGAATTTGATATTGAGGCTCCACGTCCTACATTCCCATCCAATTCTTCAAGCAATATGACTCCTCATGATAGTTCCATGTACGCATACAGTAAGAAATTCAAAGAACCTTCAAATTCAATTCCATTAGTATACTCAGATTCAGTATCCAGGTCACGCAATAATTCGTCAGGAAACTTGCCAGATGATGATTCAATGAATGAAGATATATTAATGAGAGATTCCGAAGCTCCAGATTTTGATGATTTACCACCGGCAACATCAATAGCAATGGAATCAAGAACAACACCAACAACTAGTAATACTAATTTGAATAATGGTTCTAAACCGTTCGATCATGATTCTGCCACTATGTCTTCATTAAGGCTCAGTAATATCTTAAGTGCAGATGAACACGCTAAATGGTTTACCAGTTTCGACGAAAATGTTTTAAAACCAGCATTATTGGACACTTTACCTAAGACCAACAATCAAGAAAGAAGGTGATCCAATTTTGCAGCAACAACAAAAACAGAAAAGACTTTTCAAATAAAATACGCACAGCTAAATCAATAAACTACGAGCATCTTTAATCATATAATAATAAGTAACAATATTTTAAAATATATATACAAAATTATATAGAAACGATTTAAAAAAATTCAATATTCTATTAAAATACATAAATTACATTTTTTTTATTACTAATATTAGTACTTAGATTCTGAAAAACCTCCTCTCATAATGTTTTCCTGATGTTCAAGAGCTTGATCAATACATTCTTTAGCTAATGTGAAAACTTCAGGACTCAAAATCAAATCATTCAAGATAGCATTATAAGCCACTACTAAATCAAAAAATTTCTTAAATGCAAATTCTCTGATTATTGAAATACAATTTTCATCAAATTCAGATTCTGATTCAGTTTCAGTTACCGGTGGATTGCTTAGAAATTCCAGACATGATAAATGAACTTTAGCTAATAACGTTAATACATCAGTAATTGTAACACTTGCAATATTTTTCTTATCTTCAATTTGCGCATGTAGTAATATTTCTGTAATTGCTATAATGGCATTTCCTAGATTTGTACTATTCGGTAATCTTCTATTAGCTTCTTTTGTCAATGATTTACGGAAAAGTGAACCAACATTAGTTTTAAGAAAATCAGCTATAAGTGCTTCAATTTCTGAGTGGAAAGGCTTTGCTTTTTCAATTATGAATTTAATTGCAGCTGGGTATTTGTCATCGTTTCCAGCAGGAGCAGGAGCAGAAGATAAACTCGATGCTTCTTTTTCCAATAATGATTGTATATTATTTCTCTTTCTTATGGTTGTTGGAGTAGAGAATAAACCATTACCAGTTTTCATATATGGAGTATTGACATCTATATCCATGAATGATTTGTTACCAGGAGTGGAAAAAGCTGAAAGAAGATGATCATTATTGTTTTCGTACCTTAAAATTGGATCAACTGGCTTGGAAGTCTTTTGAGGGAGGTTTGAAGTGATAGATTTACATGAATTTAAAATAACACGCGAACATTCATCTAATACAACAGGCCAAACATTGTTATGTTTGAAATGGCCGTTGTAGAATATTTTTCTATGTGCTGGATCTTTAGATGAAGCCAAGTATGCTAATTCTTGAAATGCAGTTAATCTTACAAAAGGATTCCTTATATCTTTCAAACCTGATAATAAAGTATTGATTGGTTCTTCAGAGTAATAACTCAATGGCTTATCGACATTAAGACAACCAACCTTGATATAGACATTATAGACATTGTTCAATACTTCCCAGCACAATGTAAGAATGGCATTTGAAAATGCTAAAATAATGAAAAGAGTGAAGGAAAAATGGAAAGAAGGTATACGATTATTGAGACCTAGAATCCAAAAACATGTATATTTCAAGAAATTATGAATAATATGTCTCCAAAAAAGGTATACAATAGGCATTATTAATGTAATAACTCCACTGAAGACTGCACTTTCAATTGTAATTGATTTGTAGTTCAATTTGAGTAAACTTTTAGCTTCTATTCTGAAAACTCCAAAATCAAAATGAAGTCTATTTTTTTCTAAAACAACATGTTGAGCGGCATATAATAAGCCAACAACTGTTGAGTTGAACCAAAAGAACACGAATTTATCATTAAGTAATGGTTTTATGGTCTTAGTTGGACTATCAACATAATAATGGAAGTCATTAAATTGGAAGTAAATTGAAATGTAAAACAAATAAGAAGAAATTGTATATGCGATGGCAGAGTTAACATAGTTCTGTGATAGTAACTCTCCAATTATCTGTGTGATTTCAGTTTGATAACAGCTTGCTTCAACTTTCAAAGTCATATCCCTTGCATGCTTGATTAACATGAATCCACCCCAGATCAAAGTTGCCTTAATAGGGATCATAAATACGTTTGATCTGCTGGTAATTGTGAGTATTATCGCTACAATGAGTGCTATAACACCTGATACGTTCCCATAGTATCTCAATCTCTTGTTTGTGATCTTTTCAAATATATTTAAATATGACAATGGCTTCTTCTTTGCTGATTCCTGTTGTTGCTGCTGCTGCTGTTGTTGTTGTTGTTTCAACACTTGTGGACCTCTCAGCCCTTGCCCAAACAAGCTGGGTTTCGGTCTCGAGGAAAACGACTGCCTCTGGTAGTTCATGATCGTTGTCTCAGTTCTCTGTTACAGGAGATCTAGCTAATAACACACACTTAATGCCAACAAAGTAGTATCTCTAACCCGATTCTCAAAACGAAAACACTCAAAAATTTTCTCACTTAGAGTTGAGCTTTTCTAAGTAAGAGGCTCAAGGTCGATTTTTCCAATGTTTTGTTTTCAAACGCGAAAGTGTTTATGAACAGTTTATTCACTTATCTTGCCTGAAGATTTCTTGCTTACTTACTCTGGAGTATACCAGTATCATCAGAAACAGTACACAAAAGAACAAAACAAAGCTCTGATGGCAAATAATAGTATTGACTACCCAAAACCCATGGGTAATGAGGCTTTTTATCCATACACTTTAGAGGAATCTCACAGCATTGGTTCTTCTTTAGAAAGAAACTTAGGACCTGAATTTGTCTCTGTTAGACCTGGACCTGGTGCCCATAAACTCAGTTACCTTGAAGGTTGGAAAGCCATTGCTTTAGCTAACAAGATTTTTGGATTCAATGGGTGGAACACTGAAGTTAGAAACGTACAAGTTGATTATGTTGACGAGTATAGTGGCAAATATAGTGTTGGTTTATCTGTTATTGTTAGAGTAACGTTGAAAGATGGCTCATACCACGAGGACATAGGATATGGTAATATAGAAAACTGCAGAACGAAGGCTTCTGCTTTTGACAAATGTAAAAAGGAAGCTACCACAGACGCAATGAAAAGAGCTTTAAGACAATTTGGTAATGCTTTAGGAAATTGTTTATACGATAGAGATTTCCTGAATAATGTTACTAAGATGGTAAAAAATAAGCACGAATATGACCCTGATTCTTTCATAAGAGGTCCAGACTCTATATGCAGTACTATTGTACAGCAGCCTAAACAGGAAGCTAAACCCTTAAATGTTGCTCCACCAGTCGCAGAAGCCCAAGCAAAGAGCATGCCATCGATGCGTCCTTCAGCAAGAATACCCAACAAACCAGAGGATTCAGCTAAGCAACCAGCTCTTGAAGAGGAGAAAAAGGAACAACCTGAACAAAAGGTAATTTATGATCAAGATCTGCTTGAAGATTCCGTGGTGTTTAGTGATGAACTTGAAGAAGAAGAAGGCGATTTGCCATTACCTATACCTGATTCCGAACCAGATTTTGATAATCAACTCGATGATTATGAAATGGAGCTCATTCTTGGTAAACATGAGTCAACACTAAAACGTCAGAAAGAAGCCGAGTTGGCTACGAAGTCCACCCCTGAAGCGAAACTAGCTTCTCCTCAACAAACACCTATTCAAAAGGCACAACCAGCTCCACAACAAGCACAATCCTCACAACAAGGCAATGTACCTCTTTCTGCGGCTATATGGGTTTCTGCTAGATTAGCCGATGAAGTTAACAATAACTCTCCAGTTGGACCTGAGCAAAGATACAACCCAAATCTTCATTCTCCGTCTATTAGAGGAAGCTCAAGTATAGATCACTCTAAGTCCACTCCTATCAAGAGGACTTTAGCTCATCAATTACAGCAACAGAACAAAGAAAATGCCAGCCCAGTGGGAAATGCACCTGGTGGAGGACCAAAGAGGATGATCGGTTTACCTCCATCTAAGCTACCTAATAAAAGGTTGCATAAATAGTTCTTATATATAATCGCATAAATACATACCCTTATTCTGATTTACAAGTCAGGTATCTGATTCTCATAAACGTAAAATAAATAAAGTTATAAACAAATAAAACCTATAAACAAACCTATAAACAAACGCCATCCAAGAAATCCCTGTTCAAGAAAGTATGTATACCAACATCTCCTCTTTCCCAAGTAGCAGATATAAAACTCAGAACGAAAAAATAATTGAATCTATGAAGTCTTTCATCCATAGCTTTCCATCTTCTAGTAAAATATTCACGATGTACCATCTGTGTTGAACAAACGCTAGTTATAAACAAAGGTAAATGTGAAATACTCAGCACATTACTGTTTTCACCAATATTGTTGAAAAGTTGGTAAATAGTTTCAATCGCATCTTGAATCAAAGGATCGGAAGCTAATGCACCATGAATCAACATATGTAACAATATGAATGCACATTTTGCTAAAGATTGACTTATACAAAGACTATCCTTCATTTCTGCCTTTTCTCTGAGAGTGAATGTTGCAAAGTGCTCTTCTGATAAATCTGGTTCTTTGAAGTGTTTTGCCAGCAGATACAACTCATTAATGCTCACTTTGTATGGAGTAAAATCTTTTTGTCTCACTAACCAGCAGGCCTTAGCGATAATACCAAATGATTGGAAGCCAGCTCCAACAATTGGATTTTGAATCCAGTTCCCATCGTAATAAAATCTTTCTAAGAAACTGAAAACCACAAAGGGAGACGGAAATTTTTCAAACTGTTTATCTGGGCAGGTTAATAGTACCACACAGTAATTATAAATGAAGGATTCGAATAACAATTTTTCCTCGTTAGATACAGGCGAATTAGTCGATCTCCTCTGTTGAATAAATTTGAATGATAATGTTAAATTCTGAGAGCATTTAGATGAATCAACAGAGAAATATCTATGTAGCAAACTTAATTGTTGAGATGCCACAAATAACCAATCTTCAGTACCCTTTGGATTCGTCGTACTTATAGTGGCGTTTATTTCAACTATTGATTTTTGATAATACTTTTTGAACAATGAAGAGTATTGTGGTTTATAGAAGGAGATATAGGCTGCACCACAACTGAAAAACAAGTCTCTCATACACTGAGAGTTCAGAGCTGTAGGAACAAACACAGTTCCTGGTTTTAATGCATTTTGAACAAATGTATGGGGAGTAATTGTAGGCAGGAAATAGTTGACATAAGTGTAAAACAGAAACGATTCAATTCTTGTAAGTTTGCATCCTGGAATCCAATCCTCGGGACTACACAAATCATATGACGACGAAAGAATTTGGAAAGCTTTGTGTCTATCTGACTCGTTGAATAGATCACATTTATCTTCGAAGATACTTTCTTTGTCCTCATCTGAGTCAGGATGAGCTCTGAATTCCCACATTGAAGCTGAAGTCGATAAAACCAAGCTCTTATTGTAATCCATGTCCACCACTGTTGGTTCATTTTGATTGCTTATTGATGAAGTCTTCTCTGGTCCATTCAAAGATATTATAGAGCATGATCTTTCTGAAGTTGTTGATGGGGAACTGGAGGTATCGTCGCTACTACTGCATCCCTTTTCAATGACGATAGTATGAGGCTCGATCAGTATTTGAGGAAGCTTGATATCTTTTGAATCTGTCTCACTACCTATCACTTCGTTGAAGGCACTCTGAATTTTAGATTTCATTTGCCTGGTAGTCACTACTCTAAATGGATCAACTTTCATTTTTTCAATTTTGAAATCTTTTGCTGAAGTTTTTGATCTATGATCTGGCCACCCACAAACATATTTTGACTTAGAACAGTTCAGACATACAGGATGGGTCTCATCACACTTTCTCCTTCGCTTACGACCTTGATTCACAAACAGGTTAGTATCATATTATACAGCCTCTAATTGTATGAAATTTCAATATTACTAATACTCACATGTAAGACAACCAGTCTTTGACCTCCCTAACTTTTTGTCTCTAGTCGCTGTTACTTCAATTCCCATATTGAAAAATAACGGTCCCTCTGATCAAGACAATAAACTTATATCTTACTGGCTAGCTGTAATAATAATTTAAGTTTTATACAGAGCCAGAAGAGTTAGATAACTGTCTAGCAACTGTTAGATAAAGCTGCCCTTTGCACTGATAAGACGCTATCGGTCAAATAAAAATGGCAGACTGCTGCTCACTAATCAGCTTCCTCGATCGATGGAGATTTTAAAACCGCCGCGTCGATGGACTTTTTTTTGTTTGTTTACAGTTTGCTTAAACTAATTAAATTTTTGTTTACATTATGTTCCAAGAGCAGAGAATACTGTGTCATCAACAACAGGAGACACAGTCACAACAGATAAGCATGCCAGGGAAGAGATATAGCTCCAGTAACTACGGAGACGAAACAGATACCAGTGTGCATCCTAATGGCTCTACTGAGAATGAACAATCATACTATAATTCTTTCAACACAGCTATCAGAAAGTCAAGTAGCACTTATATGGAGACTTTCAACACCCCTCATCTAGAAGAGATCAAAGAGTCAGAATTATATGACGTATTCAAGGAAAGTACGTGGAACCAGATCGTGAAAGAAAGTGCGTACTACATTGGTGAAGATGCCTTTTTTGGATTAATAATTTCCATGGTTTATAGAAATCCAAACACGTCGAAGCTCTCTTGTTTTACAATCAGCAAACATGGTAAGAGTCTTTTTGACTCGATGATGCTTTCCAACCAATCTATATACTATCCAGCTATCAAGAATTTGCCTCCAAAACTCCAGAAAAGTAATGTTAGACGTTTGCTAGCAGTTTCCAATCTGAAGTTATTTGCTACACTTCCAAGTAATATCAAGGACTTAATGATGAAGAAGTCTAAACTTCCAGCACATTTTGATTGGGATGAAACCATTGCTGGTGAACTAGCTGGAAATATGAAACTTGTTGATACTATAACTCCTGAAGAAATTGGAAATTTAATTGGAGAATCTGGCTCTACTCAACAATCAATGAAGTGTAGTTCATTTGTGGTAGATGTAGTGTACAATAATGAGCCATCAAATTCAAACGAGAATATTGAAGAATTGATAGATAAGAATAATGAGTTAGCTTTCTTACTAGGTGATCAATTGGAAAATTTATTTGACCCATTGACTGAATATTCACCAGAACCAACAGAAAAGGCTTATAGACCTCCACTTGAAGGAACTAATTCAGAAGTAACTCTTGAGTCCGATGATATATTAGTAAAGAACATTTGTCAGGAACTGGTAAGAGTGCAAACAAATATCACAGTTGCTCTTGTTTCCTTTTTACAAAAAGTTATAGTCCCATTGAGAGTTCGTGTTCTTGAAGGAAAAGTTATGAATTACACAACAGCTAAATTGAATGCTATATTCTCACCTACCATTGATGAAATAACAAGAATAAATTGTATATTCCTTGATATGCTGAAGGCTGCTATGCCATATGGAAGTTTTGAAGTAATGAAAGCATGTGGTACCACTATTCCATATTTCTACAAGGCTTATATGCGTCATGAAGCTGCTACTAAGAACTTTGAAACTAAACTCAACGAATTTCTTAGTTTTTGTAAAATCAACAAGATATCATTATGCGAGACCACTAACATTTATGACAAAAGAACAATTGAATCTATTGTTCATAGTTCCTTGAATTTACCTAAGATACAATTAATTTTGAATAGATTGTTAGAGACAAAAGAATGGCCAGAAAGTGTGAAGCCGTCTGTTCTTCAATATTTTGATTCATGCTCACAAACCATAACTTCATTTGGTAGAGACAATTTAAAACCATATAACCATAGAATTTTCACACCAACAGGTAAGATTTTGGCTGAGTTAGCTAGTGGATGGCCAGTAGATTTACAATATGGTTGGCTCACTAGAAGGGTTGTTGCTGTTTTTGATGTTAATGATGTACTCAAAAGTTCAGTAAGAAATGCTGGTGTTATCATCATATTTAGTGATCATGTACTCTTTTTAGAAATCTCTGATGATGAATACTACTTGAATTTGTTGAATAAACGAGCTAATAACCATACGGAAGAAGTTCACAAACCTTCAATTGCTGATGTGTTAATGCATTCTTTAGTGAACGAAGTTCCATTTTCAAATATGCCTAATATGAAAGTTTGTGCTTGGTCGAAGGTTAACAATGTTAATGCAGTTTTCTATGAATATAATGATAAATCATATGTTAAATTTCAAGTTTTGAAACCAGATAATAACCAATCAATGTTTGTTTACCAACTTGATAAACCTACAGGAGGATATGTTATTGATGTTTTAAATAAAGCTAAAATCTTGAATAAGTCACAACCTTTCCATCTTTTCAAAGCAACTTTAGATGAACATTCTGTGTATTATACTGCACACGATAAGGATAGTTATGCCCAAGAAGAAACAAAAGCTCCATTTGCTGTGTTCTTGAACACTGAATTTTCACCCGATTTATTGAGAAATAGCAATCTATATGGTTTAATTACATTGAATTTTGTTGAAGATAAAGTCAGAGTACAAGGAATTACACAATGTACTGCCGAATTCGATACTTTTGTCAAACCTGATTATCTTTTGTTTTCATTAGTTAGTCATGTTAAAGAAATGCTCGCATATTTCACATCTTTTGAAAATCCACAGATGCAGCAATTGGTGCTTGATTACAATGAATTTCTTACTAGAAAATTGATTCAATGTTTCCTTTACGACTTCTCAAAGAGAAACACCGAGATCAACGAAATTAAGCATAATGTCAGGTTACTCCAGATACAAAGAGAAGAAGATGCTCAAAAAGAGAAAATTGCACTTAACATAACTAAATCTGGCTCTCGTGGCAGTTCTCTAGATTTGTTAACAAATAATAATAACAGAGTTTTATCTACAAAGATCACTAAGCCGCCACAAGAAAGTATTAAGAAACAAAAGAAGAATAGATTTTCCAAGATATTCAGAAGCTCAAAGAAAGAAAAGACAGAAGGTAAACCGAAGGGATCTGTATCTAAGAGAAGACTCAGTCAATTGTTCTTGAGTGGTGATAAACCAATCACTGTTGCTGCACCTGATCAGCCACATAAATTCAGAGACATTTTTGAAGCTACTACTGCAAAACAAGCTCCAATTGAATCAAAGGTTGAAGCAGCAAAAGAAAATATCTCAAGAAGTAACACTGTGTCAAATATGACTAATGCATCGTCAAGTATCTATGTTAACTCAAAGTTTGAATTTCCTATGCAAGCTGAAGCTGAAGCCGCGGGTGATGTTGAACCTGAAGAAGAAGATGTTACAAATGAACATGAAGACATGGAAAGTGTTCACATTCATCAAGAGGCTAATATTCAAGCACAACAAGGGGAGTTGAAAGAAGTCACCAATGCTGTTCAAAACAGTTCTCCAGTCATTCCAACATCCGAATGGTTACAGCCACACAGTCAAGCTCCACAATTTAATCATCAACCACCTACCAAAAATAGACATGTTGTTCAACCTGTTGCATCACCAGCAAGGGCTTCTCCTAAAATTCCTAATTTTGTTTCTATGCTCAGATCGTCATTCAAACCAAGTAAACCAAAGGAAACAGAAGGTATATGGTCTGTCGGTGAAGTCCCTCCTTTACAAAGAGCTTTGTTATACTCTCCTAGTGTTAATCAAAAGCTATCTAAGCTTGTTGAAGAGTTGAAGATTACTGAAACTGAAGAAGCCGAGGCTGATCAGAACTGGGATTTAGTTGCTAGTAGAGAAAATTCTGTTGCAAACCTTCCATCTGCTGTTGTTAAAACTAAGGTACCAGTGGGATCAAAGAGAGCTATGTACTTAGCAGGAGAAACAGTGACGAAAAAGGAACCAGAAGGTTCACCAAGTATGAAGGTTCTTGAAAATGAAACCATGTCACCTGAGTCCGCAACTAATGATATATTTGTTACACCACGAGAAATACCAGATGATGTTTTTGCTTCAATTGATTTACACAATTCTTTCAATATGGACTTGCCTGATCTCACAGCTCATTACGAAGAAGATGATGAAGTGGAAACTTCCATGGAAACTATTGAGCCACCGCAACGTTTCTTTACTCCAAGAGAATATCAAGAACCAGTATTTGTTGACGCTATTCAAGATAATGCTTTTGAAGAAGTGGCTGATGTACCTGTGGTAAACACGGAAGATACTGCTGAGATGACCAGTTTATGTTCAGCTTTACAAAATATTAAAGACACTACGGAAGGTGATATCCTTGTTGATGTTTTAGCAGGAAAACGTTTAATGTCTCATAGCTCATTAAACAGTTATTGTGATCTCATTGGTGATGACTCGTTTGCATATCTTGGTCAATTTTTGGTAGGCGATACAACACTGACTAAGGACGATGGTAAGAGAACTTTACCAATTGGTGAATCTGGCAAATCAAAGAAACGTGAAGATGTTGATTATGATTCAATTTACGCCAATGGTCTTAAAGAGTCTTCCTTAAAATATCTTGCTAGTTTCATCAGAAGTGGTAAAACAGAAATGAACTTGAATTCAATAATCGATAAAAGTACTGAAGCTTAATTGCTAAACTTTAATATATGATAAATACCCGACTTCTGTGTATAAACACTCAAAATACAATATGTACATTATATATACCTATCGAATGTAGATACAAGCATTTGTAAACAAACAGTACTTAGGATCTATATAGCTGGTTTCGTTAGATTTATAAAATTTCGTAGTAGTGAAGCAATTAAAAATTATTTCAGCGGTAATGCAAGTTCTCATTGCTATGCCTGAAAATTTTTAGAGACAGTAAACCTGTATCTCTTCAATCTAAGGTTACTTGATTCATAAGAAATATTGAAACACAGTGGGAGATATTAGACAAAGAATCCAACAGTAAGCATGTCTGATCTTCACGAACTTTGTTATTTGAAAACACGTCCAATAGCAAAAGATACATATTTGACCCCATTAAATGAATATTTAAAAGCTGGTATACCTGCAACTTATACTCTTGAAGAGGCAGCAAACTACGAAAAAGGTATAGAAACAGATGAGTTGGAATCTACCACTACTCCTTTGCATTTAATTTGTGAGAGCATACCAAAAGATGTCACAGAAGAAGAAGAATCTGTGATTTTATCCATGATAGATGAGTTATTTTTAAGAGGTGCAGGATGGTGTTTAATAAACGACAAGGATGAAACTCCTGGCTGTATCTTATACAGAAGAGGACTTATGGGTTCAAAGTACTGGGACGCCATTGTAGATGCTGGTGTAAGAGCAGAAATGCTTTTGAGAAAGATCAACGATCCAAATATTGAATTCTTTGATGTCGATGAAGATGATGACATTGAAGTTGATATTGCAGAGGCTGAAGAAGAACAAATACCCGAACTAGTTGAAGAAGAAGAAAAAAGAGACGAAGATTTCATAGAAAAAGTTGAAGCTATCAAAGAAGAGCTCAAGAATGATCCATCAAATACCACATCCACATATTTAAAGACTAAACTGGAATACAAAGACGGTGCTCTTGTAACCGAAGAAAGAGGCGACGGTGTTATGATGCAATGGGAAGATCAATTAATGAAGGCAGGTTGTGACTCCTTATTCAGAGGTGTGACCGACAAAACTGATGTAAACATTTTGAATATTGGTTTCGGAATGGGTATAATAGATACAATGATCAACGAAAGAAATCCAACCAAGCATTACATTTGTGAAGCACATCCTGACGTGTTAGCAAAAATGGAGAAAGACGGATGGTTTGATAAACCAAACGTTATCGTTCTAAAGGGAAAGTGGCAAGATACATTATCTAACCTTTTGAGTGAAGGTGGTGTTTTCTTCGATGGTATTTACTATGACACTTATAGTGAACATTATGAAGATATGCTTGAGCTATTTGACATGATTGTTGGTCTTCTCAAGAGTAATGGTATCTTTTCCTTCTTCAATGGTTTAGGAGCTGACAGGCTAGTCTGTTATGACGTCTACAAGAAGGTTGTTGACTTAGATCTAACTAACTATGGTCTAGAGATTTCCTATAAAGAACTGGATGCTCCAACCTCTACACTTGAAGAAAACGACGATAAAGACGATTCCGTTTGGAAGGACATCAAGAGAGCCTACTGGAGATGCCCTAAGTACTACCATCCAGAAGTCAAGTTCGCTTGAGTGTATATATCTGTGTATATGAGCTCCAATGTTAATAGACCGTAAGCCAAATCAAGAAAATTAATAACACACCGTAAACCAAGGCACAAAAAAAATCGATTCAACGATCCCACGATCTGTAAATAATTAATTCTGATACATCATATCCGCTTGAAGTGTTCCGACCCTAATTCATGGAAAGAACTATAATATCTGCCTCTAATAGAGCTGACAATTACAACTAGTGCAGTCAATTGCAATGTTCTCGAAGATATCTCAGATAGGTAAGAATCTCTCTGATGAGATCTCTCGTATCAATGATGAGGTGTCTAGTTCACGTAAAGGGAGTCAAACGGGCTCTCCACAACCAATTGACACAGAGGCAACAAAGAGGATCTTACATACACCAACACCGGACCCTGACTCACTCACCCAACCAGAGGATGTTAAAGATGAATCAACAGTTATGGAACGTTCAGAGCCAAGCAGTGAATCTGTTTCAGCTGGGTCTTCTGCATCAGAGCCACAATCTGCTACAATTGAAGCATCAAACCCTGCAACTCCAGAAAGAAAAGCTGATCCAAGTTTATTCATTCCAAATACTAATATCCGCTTTAATGATCTTGCTCCTGAAGTTCGTAATAGGATGCGTAAGTTTGTTAAATATGAAGAGAAGTACCCTGTCTTATTGGATGCATATAAAACCGAGAAGAAGAAGACTTTCATTATAAATAGCTTTGAAAAAATGCTGCAAGAACATACTCCATGCTCAAGTATTGCTGATGCCACTGGACTAAAAAATTACCTTTCCAGTTTATCTTCAAAGAATGAATTATTACAGACAGAACTTCGAAGAGTAACTGCTTCCGAGAGTACATTGACTAAAGTGAACACCAACTTACAAAGCACAATTGAAGACTTAGAAAGAAAAGTACGAACTCTTGAAAGACAGAATAGGAAACTCATCGAAGAAGGAGAATCAAAAGCAGAAACTTCGGAAGAATCTCTCAAGTTACAAGATGAGCTAGAGCGTGCCAAAGCGACCGTTAAATCCTTGGAGCAGAAGAACGCTTCTTTGAGTTCTGAACTTGAGTCAAAGGTCAAAGAAATTACTATCAGTAAAGACAGTGAAATTGCATCACTGACAAAACTGAAAGATGAACTCTCTTCTAAGTTGAAAGAAGCTACATCATTGCACTCTAATCTAAAGAAAGAATCTGAAGACATGCTACAAGAAGCCAAATCTGGATTTGAAACCAAATTTCAAAGTCTTAAAACACAACTCTCTGAACTCTCAAAGGAAAAGGAAACAATCGAAAGCGAATCCTCTAAACAGATAAAAACTTTGACCTCCAAGGTAAAAGAATTAGAAGAATCATGCGAGTCAAGTGCCAAATTAACAAAATCTTTCAAAGAAAAGGTTTCTGCACTTACTGAAGAATTACAATCCAAGTCACAAAGCAGCATATCATCCGCATCAACTACTGAAGTTTCATCTCCAGTTCCTCTCACTGCATCTCAAAAGAAAAAGAATAAAAAGAAGAATAAGAAAAACCAATCTCAACAACAATCTCAAAATGATGTTCACGCCGAGCAAGATGATGTAGAAGATAACTCAAAAGATACTGAGATTTTACCTGAACCTACCAACACCAGAAGCGTTGATACTAGCCATGCCGATACCATCGAATTGAAACATAATTATGAAGTTTTACAAGGTAAATATGAAAAGCTGTCTAAGGTAAGCGATGAACTTAATGAGTTGAAAGAACTACACGAGGAGACTGTGAAAGAGTACGAGTCATTGAAATCTGCAAGCTCTCAAGAATCTCTAGAAAAAGATGCTCAAATTGAAGAACTCAAGATCGAGGCTACTGCATTGAAAAAGAAGTTGAGATCAACTGAAGAAGAATTGGAACAAGTTAAAGATATGCTGAGAGATGTTGGTGATGACCTTGTGACCGCTAAAGATGAAGCCAAGAAATTGAAAGAGGAATCTTTGAATAAGTCAGATGAAGTACTTCAAAGAAAGGACGAAGAAATTGATATGTTAAAGGGTGAATTAGAAGTAGTCAGAGTACAGAATTCAACAGCCCTTGCTAATTACGAGAAAACTAAGGCTTCATTAACTAAGAAATTAGAATCATACACTAGTGAAATCAAAGTTCTGGATACTGAATTGAACTCTCATAGAAAGAAAGTGACCGAATGGAACAAGACAATCTCTAAGTTGGAGAATGAAGTTGATCATTTGGAGAGACAACATAAGAAGAAAAACGATGAAATTAATGCATTAAGTAACCAAATTACTGATTTGAGAAAGAGCCACGAAGCGGGATCAAAGGATTTGACGACTGAAAGAGAGTCGCTCTCTAAAGAACTGGCTATCGTTAAGAATGAGAAAGCAGCACTCGAGAAGAAAGTTAAGGAGCTTGGTGAGTTTAAGAGTAGTGATGTTAACCTCAAATTAGACTTGGCTAGTGTCAGAACTTCGTTGACTCACAAAGAGAAAGCACTTGCTGAAACTGAAAGTAAAATCAAATTCTTAGAAGAAGAGAAGAATACTATCAATGATAACTATATCGAACTAAAAGTCAAAGTAAGTGAGTTGAATAATCAAAACAAAGTACTCTTGGAAACTAAGAATAATTTAGTTACCAAAAATGAAAGTTTGAAACAGCAATACAATGATTTATTGCTCAAATTAAACAAAGTTAGTACTGAGAATAATAGACTGGTAAAAGACCTGGAGGAGTTTAAGGATAAGTATGACGAAGTTAAGAACTTGAAAAACAATTCTTCTGTTCAAGCTGATTCTATCAAGAGAAGATGTGATGAATTAACCATGAGAGCAAAAGAGTATGAAAATAGAATTGAATTATTGGAAGAAGAGTTATCAGAATCTAGATCCATGTTACAAGAAAGAACTCGTGAAGCAGGAACCATGAGAAAACTTTTAGTTGAAAATGAAGAAAGCCAAGCAGTTCAACTCAGAGAGATGAGTGCTAAGCTTAACGCTCTTACTGAAGAAAAGGAAAAGATTGAAACAGATTCTACTATCAGTATAAAGAAGAGACAAAGAGAACTTGATGATTTGAAAATGAAATATGAAAAGCTCAGTAGTGATTATGAAGCTTTAATAATAGAGAAAGATAATTTCTCTCGTACTGTTCAAGAAAATACAACTGCATCTGCTACAAATAGTAATTCATCAACTACTAAAATTGAGACTAAGTCTCCTTCACCTGAAAATGCTGCATTTGGATCTTCAAATGATAATATAATTGAATATTTACGTGAATCATTAAACGATTGTGAAGCAAGAGTTAAAGAATTAGAGACTATGAATTCTTCATTGAAAAAGGTAAATGATGAATCTGTGCAAAAAATCATTCGTTTGAATAAAAAGTATAAAGTTTTATCTCAGCAATATAAGACTGTTCGTGAAAGAAGATTATCATCAGGAAGTATTGATTCATCACTTCCTGGATCTGCATCTGCCAGTAGAAAGAATTCTATAGCTGGTTTAGCTGACATGAACACAGTTAGTTCTCCTATATCCGAAACCAGAGACAATGGTGCCGACGAGAAAGAGAAAGAGAAAATCATGTATATCAAGAATGTCTTACTTGGATTTCTTGAACACAAGGAACAAAGATCAATTTTACTTCCTGTTGTTAAAGCATTACTTTATCTTAGTGATTCTGATGAACAAAAACTTCTTACTTGTTTAGCTAAAGTTTGAAATTAGAATTTTTTATATAGTGTATACATTATATAGAGAAATGAACTATTTTATTTACATGATTAATAAACATATGATATATATACAAGTTTTCAGTTTTTGTAAATTCTATCTCTTCCATCCATATAAGGAATAAGAACATCAGGAATCTTAATACTTTCAGTCATTGGATCATAATTATTTTCAACAATAGCAACAATTATACGAGGAATAGCACAAGCTGTTCCGTTCAAAGTATGAACATATTTTAACTTATTTTTATCTTTGTTATCTCTATATTTTGTTGATAATCTTTTTGACTGATAATCTAAACAGTTTGAAGTTGATGAAACTTCACCCCATGCTCCGCGACCTGGCATTAATGCTTCTATATCTATTTTTTTATAAGCTGGAGCTCCTAAATCATCATAAGGCATCATTAAAACTCTTGCTGTTAATCCTAAACCAGTGATGAAATCTATTTGGAAGTTAACAAGTTTATCAAACTCGGCATTTGATGTATCAACATTATTTTCAGTCCATGCGAACAATTCAACTTTTGTAAATTCATGAACACGGTATAAACCTCTTGTATCTCTTCCTGCAGCACCTGCCTCGGCTCTGTAACTTCTTGATAACCCTAAATGTCTGATAGGTAAATCTGTAGATCTGAGTTCTTTAGAATGGTACAATGCCGCCAATGGAATCTCTGAAGTACCAGTAAGACATAAATTATCAGGTAATTCATAAATTTGAGTTTCATTATTTGCATCACGAGGTTTGAAACCACAAGCATTGGTCATTTCTGTCTTCACTATTGATGGAGGAGTAACCATCTTGAATCCATTGGATCTGGCTTTTGAGATTGCATATTGTATAAGAGCTTGCTCTAATAATGCAGCATCTCCCAATAAGTAATACCATCCTCTTCCACTTACTTTTGAAGCTGTTACAAAATCTATAAGTCCCATATTTTCCATAATGGTTTTGTGATCAAATGCATCATTTGGAGTTAATGGGAAATCTTCTTCAGATGACTCAATGAGTTCTTTAGTAGGGTTAATATACTGTAATAATTGTTGCTTTTCAGTGACTTTTGGATCTATTAAATTTGGTAATTCTTCAATTAGAGAGCATAATTCCTTTTTCAAAATTGACACACGTTCCTCACCTTCTTTCAAAGAAGGTTTGATCTTGGCCAATTTTTCAATAATTACTTCTTCGGTCACAGATGAAGGTAAATCTGAAGGTCTTTTGTTTATTTTTATAGATTTCATTTGACTTTGATAGTCTTTAAACAATTTTTTGTATTCCGTAATATCTGAGCATGCTTTCTTGTATTCATCGTAACTCTTGGTGAACTGTTTCAAAAACATGGGTTTAACGTTTCTCTTTTCACATATACTTTTGTACAATTCATTGTTTTTGTGATAAGAATCTATATCAAAATCTACTCTTTTCAACGTGCTTGAATACCTAATTGATGTGCTGAGTACACGATTCAACTTCAGTCTTAAGCATATATGGTATTTCTGTACTATCATGGTATCACTATATGCCAACCAGTGGTATGATTCCAAAGTAAAAGACTATATAAACCTGAGTAATCACTGATGATGCTTCATCTTCAACGCATCATCGATTTGAAAAAAAATATCAACAGTTCACTTCTCCCGTACACCAACCAACCACCTTTGCACCTCAACGAACGGAAAAAATGTCCCAAAAAGGAGTTAAGCGGTTTCTCGAACTTGACATGGCAAAACTGTTAATTAGGCAAGCCGTTTAATCAGACTTATATGGATTCGTGTTGATCTTGTCGGGAGGAATACTGATGTTATACACCTTGCATAGCTTATAAGTACATTAGTTCGTAATTATATGAGTATCTCTATGGTTTTCGATATCCCTTTTAGTTTTTCGTTGTCACTAGATTCAGATAGAACATTAAATTTGACAATCAACTGTCACTTGCGCTATAGCCTTCTCGGGCAACTCATCTTTTATAAAACCGTTCATGCATTCGAGCTAGTTAGAAGAAATATTTTTTTACTAGTACATAACTACTATTATTCCGCTGCTACCGCTATATTGTAAGACCGTTCTCAATATTTTTTGTCTCATCTATTACGTTCATGAAGTGATGTAGATACACGGCGCAAGTTGATAGGACCAGAGGGCAATGCTCAATTGCTATAAGTCTCTAATTGCGTGAAATGGAGAAAGTGTGTTCTTTGCATACACCCCCGATCCCATCGCATCCCCAACCAATCTTGAAAATCATTCACCCCCACTTTAGCAAGAAGAAAAAAACGGTCTTTCAGTGAAAATTAATGCGTGAAGTTCCGTGAAGACTGAGTCGGTCGATTTATTGATCTGCTAGTACGCTCTAGCTGCACTAAGACCGTTCATTAATTTATACTATCTACAGCTCAAATGCAAGCATAACCTCAACGTTTTAATTGATTTGCTTCGAATGATTATTATTTCCTTATATGATTATCGCTTTCCGATGATCATTTATTTTAGTTCCAATTTTCACTAAACTACCCATATAGTCTTAATGTATGTGAGCATGTACGCACAGTACAAAAAGTGTAACATCTAGCTACTTATTCACCGACCGGCTTATACGAAAATTTGAAAACCAGAAAGCGCGCTGCCGTTTTTTGCCCTACTGGGAAGGTCCTAACCTGACATCTCGTGGTACTTACTCCGTAAACTACCCAAAAACTAACTTCATCATTGCTCTGATGGTTAATAAGCTAGTAACCAAAGTGTATAATGCCATATCGATCTAATCTTTAATTTTAATTAAGTTATTTCAAAAAGAAAAAAAAAGCTATCAATCGCACTGAACGAATTAATTGACGTAGCTTTTAAAGAATATCAGAGATCGAGGTTCAACGGTTGTTAATCAACAGCCATTGATTTCTACAAATGCATTAATTATCATTAGTTTCTGCTTTTTCATCTTGGCCAACCTCCCTGTTCTATAAATAGTCTACAGTATAGCCATGCCCTTTCATCATCAATTAATTTTCATAAATTGTAGTAGTAATTGTGTGAAAAGCAGGGGAAGAATTGACCTTACCCGAGGCGTTTTAAACTTTAAAAACATATTTATTGTGAAACCGTTTAATTTAGCTTCATAATCATCTCATATCAGCTAACGTTTGTGTAGTATAATTTGGGTGTATATCTAGAATAAGACTCTTCATGTTCCAACGTACCTCGTACGTAGAATATTCTACTATAAATGAGGAACATATTTTAATATACAGATGCATGGCATTCACTTTCAACTTGCGCTCGGCATCAAAATTTTTTACTCTAAAATTCTCAACTTATACAACCGTTCAAATGAATCAGTCTATTTAACATCTGACACATTGATACGAGAAGCAACGTATTATATTATAAAGACGTGAACACTATATCTCTACTCTACAGTATATATATAGTGAGTGGTACTACACTCTCTGTATATGCCTAGACTGGAAGCTGAAAGCTTTCATGGGGATTATTTCAATTTTTTTTATTTTTTTCATTTATTTTTCTCTTATGCAGCAGTAATACATTTAAAGTTATTGAAAATTTGTCACTTGAAAGCTCAGAGAATAGAAGAGTTCTAATGGAACATACCATCGCGCAAGGCAATCGTAGCGCGTATGGGAATAGTAACCATCTGTATCGTACCACAACCGTAGAGTGTGGTTGGTGGACGTTACCTTCTTAGAGATCCCGAGATACCATCCAAGCACTCTTTAAAATACGGATAAGTCTAACCGAGATTTTTATTTTCCTCTTTGCCTGGGCTTTTAAAAATTTGTAACGCTGTAGCGGTTTAGACCGTTAGCCGTTTTTTTTGACTTCTCAGGCCCATACGTTAGTTAACATTTACTTTCGTACTTTTGTAGCTGTATCTCTCATGTTCTATCTAACTTTAATATAACCTGAATAGTAAGCACATCGTATTATTTATATTGTTTGAAGCGTAACTATCCCATTAATGGTATACTTCCGGATTAATTAATATGATATTATTCTAATGTCATATATGCCCACAAGCCAAGCGATAATTGTATTAATGCTAGCTTTACCTGTTTAGTGAAGTAGTTCCACATTAATAACAATAATAGAGCTATAATACAGTACATTAAATATAGATGTATATATAATCCGCTTTATTATATACTAGTTAGTACTTATAATTTATTTAAATAATATTAGTTTAGTTTAGTTTAAAAATATATGAAACCCTTTGCTATTTCAGATAAAAGCTGCATATTTTCTCTGATCCTTTAAAATCCGATTTCATTTATTATTTCTTTACTAGCTGTCCTTTATATTCTTTCCATCTAATAGATTGATTATCTTATGATAAGAAACATAGCAACTAGATAACTTGCAACTGCTTTTCAAGAGAAATAACTACAACAATTTACAGTTACTCCTAAAAATTCTTTACCTACCACTTTTTTTTTGATCCCTCCACTGAGATTGTTCAACTAGTTAGTTTTTTTTAGAAGTTTGACTGAGTTATACCGGGCGACTTAGTTATATTCATTCAATATATATACATATAATCATTGGAAGAATAGTTATATTATCAACCAGTAGTCTTCATTTCCAGATTAATTGGCTATTTGTCCTGTCATATAGTCACAACCAACTTTATTACTCTATTTCAGTGTGATTGTTAAATGATTTATCATCGATATAACGATATCACATCATCAACTGAAATGGGAGAAACAAAGGCACATTACAATATGGGGAATCCCACAACATCAACAACAACATCGGCAACATCTCAAGAAACACATACACAGAATGCAAATAAATTCATGAGAAGAGGTCCTTGGTCTCCTGAAGAAGATGCAAAATTAGTAGAATTAGTACAATTATACGGAGCTTCAAATTGGGTACGGATATCACAGGCGTTATCAACTAGAACCCCAAAACAAGCTAGAGAAAGATACCATCAGAATTTAAAACCAAGCTTGAATAGAACACCTATAACAAATGAAGAAGGCGCCTATATTGAAGAATTGGTAAGCAGATACGGCAAACGTTGGGCAGAAATAGCAAGGCATTTGAATGGAAGAAGTGATAATGCAATCAAGAACTGGTGGAATGGTGGAGCTAATAGAAGAAAAAGAGCTTCAACACAAGGGTTACCAACTCCAATGAAAAGATCTTCTCTTAGTGGACCTTCAACAAATTCTCAGATTGATGAAGTAGTAGTATACGAAAAGCAAATTGACCCATATCCTCAACAACAAACCGCACAGCAACATTATTCGACAATCCCACCTCCTCCACTTCATGGTACATCAATGAAGACTCCTCCATTACCACAATATGGACATACTAACGTTTATGAAACACATACCGCCCAACTTGTTTCTCCTCAACAGCAACATTTTAATACATCCACAAATACTACTAATAATATCGCTCAATACTCTTATCAACAACCTCTACCAAGTACATCAACTCCTTTATACTTACAACCTACACATCAATCATCTGCTCCTCAAGTATCAAAATTGACTATTGCGCCAGCTACGACAACTTCACAGCAACCAAATGTTACTTTTAACACAGATATATTTGGCGCCGAACTTCTTCAACAACAGCAGAAGCAACAACAACAACAACAACAACAACAGCAACAACAGCAACAACAGCAACAGCAACAGCAACAGCAACAGTTACATCCAATGCAACCACCTTCCAGTAGTCAAAACACACAATACACTGCAGTCAGACCAGGAAGAAGTGTAAGTGTTGATTTAAGAGATCATTACGTACCACCATCCAATTCACAGCAACAATATCAAGGTCATCAACAGCAACAATATCAACATCCAATTTTACCATCAATTCGTAAACGCAAAATATGGACAGATGAAGCTACTCAACCGTTTAGAAGACATTCAGCAGCTTCAATTGGATCACATCTTTCTCAATATTATATTACGTCAGGAAATTCATCTCCTTATCCCGGATCTCCTTTATCACATTTATCTTCACGTAATTCATCAATTGTTTCTACTGATTGTACATCTAATAATTCAGATTTAAACATTTCATCTCGTCGTTCATCATATTTAGCAATGGCTGCTTGTTCTGCTAACTCATCGACTAATTCAACAAATGATATAAGAAGTTTACATGCTATTTCACCTCCTTCATTTCAACAACGTCTATCAATTTCTGGGGCTTCATCTCCACAGTTAATGGTTCATCAAGGTAGTTATAACAGTAGTAATACAAGCGTTAACAATTCGCAAAATTTAATGCGTTCAAGTTCTGGAACTGAAAAATTACCACCTTTAAATTTAAACCATTCTACAAATGCAAAACCTGTTTTCAAAAGAGAATTTAATTTCGGTGGCGAGAGTAAAGATGCTAAATCTGCGACTACATCTACTAGTGACGAAAATATGAAAGCTACAACAGAAGAAACCAAGGAAGGATCTTCTTCCAGTGATGATGATGATGATGATGAAAATAAGGAAAAGAAAAAAGCTAGCAGAATGAGCATTTCATTCTTAGTTTGAATTTAACCAATATACTATTCAGGCACATAAAAATATTTGTTCACTTCTTTTGTGTTTTTCATTTATAATATTCTATTCTTAAATGTTTTCCGATTTATTTAAACAATATACCTTTTTTGATACGATTTAATTTTGATTTATTTATGATAATACATTTATTTACTACGTAAAATACTTAGTTTACTCAGGATAAGGAATTACCAGCCTTCTCTCAACCTCAGTTTCTTTACCCACTTCTTCTTCACCTTCAAATTTTAACCTACATGTACCGTCTCTCTTGAAGCCCATGACTTCAGCAGGGTAGAAAGTTGTAGTCTCAGGGTATCTAGCCAGAACTCTTGTACCGTATGGATAATTGTTAAATTTTGTGAAAACTGAAGCAGGTGGGATTAAGATAACATCTTTCCATGTGGCCTTGAATATCTGACCATTTGAATTGTTTTCATCAGGTTCTGGATCACGTACTTCAAATCTAGTCTCATTTAATACTTTTGTAACTTCACATTGGATCCATTCCGAATCTCTTTGACGTGGTTTAAAAGCGACATCTGATCCCACCACGATAGGCTCACTTGGATTGAAATGCGACGTGTAGTATGATTTACCTTGTTTCTTATTACTGCCCACAATAGAATTGGAGCGCTTGCCTATCTTACCAGGGGCTAATCCAATAGAAGCAGAACTTGCAGCCGTCGAGTCAGTCAGACCAGATCCAGATAATGGAGATGATATAGAACTAGCATCATCTCCTTGTGAAATCAATCCATTAACGTTTATCAACGCAGTATCCAAGATTCTCTTTGTCTTCTCCAAGTTTTCTTTATGTTTAAGATATGTTTCTTTTTCAGTTATAAGCTCTGATTGATTTGAATTCGTCCCCTGCCTTGGTGGTAGTTGATCCAATGACTGCATTTTATTGAGATTGCAAACGTCTTGCAGCGACGATACCACCACATCCCAGTAACCTTCCATGATGTGTGTATATTGGCGCACTATAACTATTTATTGACTGGTGAACAATAGGTATACAGATACTGTTAAAAGCACAGAAATGTTTCTACCCGCTAAAAGTTGTTGAAGTGGAAACAACCGTGCACCTATTGTTTTAATTTGTTAATTTTGTGTTACCCTTACAAAAATATTGAATTTTCACTTTTCCAGTCGATGAAAAAAAAAGTGAAGAAGAGACAGTTAAAGAAAGATTGTGAGGTTTGTGAAATTATAGTGATTAGAACAGCTAAGTGTTACTATTAGAGAGCGTGCAGAATGATGTTTAACAAGCTCTCCAAGGACTTTGGGGCATCCGTGTTCAGCAGACTCGGATCCGTGTTCCAGGTCAATCAAATACAAGTGAGAACAGCTACCAAGAGAGCTGCTGGTTCCAAGACACACATGCAAGATTCCAAAGGTAGAAGACTTGGACCTAAGAAACACGAAGGTGAAGCTGTTAAGACCGGACAAATCATCTTGAGACAGAGAGGTACTAAATGGTACCCTGGTGTCAATGTAGGCATCGGTCGTGATCATACATTATTTGCTTTAGAGCCTGGTTTTGTAAGATATTATCTTGATCCATTCCATCCAAAGAGAAAATTCATTGGTGTTGCATTAAAAGAAACAGATAGATTACCATACCCACATTTTGAACCTACTCCTAGAAGATTTGGAAGAAAAATTATCAAGAATGAATTGGCCGCTGTATCAGAATTAGAAAGTATGAGTAGAAAGGAAAGTCTTGAACTTCCATCAATTTTAGAAGCTAAAGAACTTAGAGAATTGAAAAGACAACAAAAATTGGAAACTTTCAAAAAAGAATTAGTTAATTTTATTGAATTGTCCAATGAAGAGGATATTTCAATTGCCGCTCAAAGATTAGTCAAAATTGATGGTTATTTAAGAGGTGGTAAATCATTAGAAGATTCACGTTTTTATACTACTTATAATCACATTTATGATTTAAAATTATTATTAAAGAAAGGTGAAATAACAGAAGAAGAATTTGCTAGTCAATCTGAATCATATAAATCGTTATCAGCAAAAGTTGATTCATCAATAATGTTTGATGCTAAATTCAACATCTGTAAGAATATAACAAGTGAGGAAAAGGAAGAATTGAAGAAATCTATCTTTTCCCAACTCAAAGAATTAGTTGTTCCAAATAAACCAATTGACAAGATCACTAAATCTAAGATACTTGAATTAATAAATTCACCAGCTTTTGACTTAAAGACACAATTAAGATTGAAAAGATCATATCTTAAACCAACTATGCCAGAAACTGTTGAAGGTACAGTTGCCACAGCTAAGGGTAAGAAAGTATCAGTTATACGTAGATTCAATGAAGATGAACGTAAAGTTGAAGTTGTCTTACGTACTAAATCTGCATTTTTACCATAGATTAGCTTAAAAACTCCAAAACAAGTTTCTCATTCTGTATATATTACTAACTTTAAATATATTTACCTATATACATATATTATTAATAAAGTTGAAATGTAAATAACTATTTAGTTTTTTAGTACATTGGAGTTGTCATTCTCTTTCCAATTAGCTGACCCATCATCATATTTTTCCTTTTTCCAAATTTCAACACTTTCTTTGATATTTTCAAGTAATAACTCACCACATTGCCATCCTTCTTTCCTATGTGAGCTGCTTACAGCTATACAAAGACTTTCTTCCATCACTGGTACTAATCCTAGTTTATGTGCAATGCTTATCTTATGTATCATTGATTCACCTTTATCGTTCACAAATTGTGCTTTAGCATTTTCTGCTATTTTAACCAAGCTTCTCAGTGCAAGTTTGACATGAGACTCATATTCTAAACTAGTAACATTCTTATCTTCAAAATTATCTCTTGTAGTACCACCAAAGTAAACTACAGCTCCTGCTTTTGGAGATTTAACAAAATCTAAATGTTCAAGTGGGTTTAATATCTCTGTTGTTATGAATATCTGGAAATCTTGGTCGCACTTAGCAGACCAGTAATTCTCACCTTCTATGTATTTACCATCTTTTGTCATTTCTAAGGAAGTTAACCGTTGTATGCTTTAGTAGTAGCTGATAGTACTGATATCAACGAATGATCTTTCCCCTTCGTTGGAATCGAATTTGACTTAACTCATTTTTCACCCCACGTAGCCGATCGACCTTGATGTGGTTTTCACTGCCAAAATTAAGCGCTAAGGATGGATATATGAGTTTATGGGTTTGATAGATAAAGAGATAACTACTATACAGAATAGCCAGAGATAAGGAAAGATATGTAGTTCATTAATTAGGTTTTCATATTTATCTATGTAGAATATATAAAATTTAAATTCAATTCTAAGTAAGTTTCGTAATACTTTAATCAAATAAATTTAAGCCATTGGGAAGATAAGACAATATTAATCATAGCTTTTCTTTCTTTTCACGAGAAGAGATATCATTACTTCTGCTTAATCTTTCTTTATCATCTTCATCAAGCATATAAGCTGGTAAATACTCATCTGTTGAATTTGATACTTTCAGCATTGGATTTTTGACAGTGTTATGTATACCGCCAATAGAAGTAAAACCTTCATCGTATAATTTACAATAATCAATATTGCTCAATTTGAGGAAACACCATATTTCTTTATATGTCCATTCTAACACTGGATTGACCCTCATGAACTGTGGCCAGCCATGATCTGTCATTTGTAAATATTTCAAGTTCCCACCGTATGGATCTATTCTTCTTATTCCAACAACAATAGCTTTCACCTTTGGATTCATATCTAAGTATTTCTTGAATCCCATTTTCATATCTTCATTTATTTCCATAAATGAGAGTTTGTATCTATCCACACTTGAATTTAAAAATTCATCTTGTTCTGCAAATGTTCTTTCTGTATTTATATAAACACTGTTTATTTTAACTGATGATTTTATCAGTACATCCTCATTACGGAACTTATGGTATAAAGCAGCTTGGAAAATGACTAGCATTACCAAACAATCTTTACCTCCATTATAAGAGATTGCAAGCTCATCAAGAGTGTACATGTTGAGTGCTTCAACAAAGATATTGAATGAATTTTGAACCTGTGCCTGTGTCTTCAAAAGTAACTGTCTGTCTTGTAACCAAGGAGCTTCTTTTACCGGATGAGTTATATTTTCTGGGGTTTGATTCAAGAATTTTGTAATTATATCGTATGCTTCCTTGCATACGTCTAGTAATGTGGAAGTCATCTCAGTAAGTCAGTAATGTGTCAGGGAAAGGTAAGGGAATCAAATCAAATCAAATCAAATCAAGTCAGATGCAGAATTATGGTACTATGAAGTACTGACAGTAATGTTAATATATAGCTGTGATGTAGACTAGTAGTTGTGATATCCTTTGAGACAACTAGAGTTATAAAGGGCAGGTGAAGTGGTATTTAAGCAGTTGAAATGTGGAGACAGAAGCAGTTGGAGATGGTTACAGCTACATGATCAATTTATCGTTAATTTTCTAGACTTCTCTTCTTCAAGTATTTTTCGGATAAAATAGTCTATTTAAAAAATATTTACTGATTGGTGCACGGATTATCTCCAATGTTATCCCCCACTTAAGCCGGCCGTCGCTTACCCCACTTTCTTTAACTAGAAGGATGCCCTTTGAAAGCTGCTGCGAGACACTCTTCCTCGAGACCAGGAACATGGATGTAGCTGACACCAGCATCCGACAGCTTGTTGTAGCCGGTGTTGTTCTTGACAAAAGTATCTGGCTCAACAACACCCACGAAACAGGTCTTGATGCTGGTTCCAAGGATACGATCCACACAGGGTAAGTTACCGCTAAGTCTCTCACTGCATGGCTCCATAGTGGTGTATATCACACTTCCCTTGGGAACTTCTCTCTTTCCAGTCTTCTCAAACCATTTCTCAAGAGCACACTGCTCTGCGTGTGTATTACCTTCTAACTCTCTAGAGTAACCAGTAGATAAGATTTCATTATCTTTCACTATTAATGCCCCAACTGAGAACGCTGTTGTTGTTTCTCCACACTTCTTTGCTTCTTCCAATGCTAATTTCATAAACTCTTTATGTTCATCTAATGCCCAATCTGGTAGTTCTGTCTTGTAATGCCATGATCTATCAGATGCTTCATATTTGTAAGAATGTAACCATAAATCCAAATCATTAGGGCCTGGATCAGTATATGTTTCACCACCACAGATTTCACAAGTCTCTCCAGTGATGTATTCACCATCAGCATTAGGATTCAACCAACTTGATGCTGGCTCAGTTTTACCAATTTTGTTTAACTTGGCTTGGATCTCTTTTGTATCACCTTCGTTATTCTTACCTAGACTTGGCCCCCATATTAATGGACTAGAGTATAATGGATCATTGGCTATTGGATGACCCAAGTATTGTAGATGAACTCTAATTTGATGTGTCCTACCAGTCAATGGTTTACATAACACTAGACTCATCTTACCATCGTAGGATAACCTTTTAAAAATTGTAGTTGCTTGTTTACCCTCAGGATCAATTCTGTTAAAAGCTAATCTTGGATCAATAGTCTTTAATGGTTGATCAACTGTTATTTCATCAACTGGGAACTCTCCAACAACTTTAGCTATATACTCTTTAGAAACTTCTCTTTCTCTCATCTGTTTAACCATCTTTTCTGCTCCCTTTGATGTCTTAGCTAACATCATCAACCCACTGGTAAGTCTATCCAATCTGTTACATGGATGCACAGTAATACCTTTCTCTTTCTTCAAAATCATAGTGATTGTGTTATGTCTATATCTACCTGTAGGATGCACAGGAACTCCAGAAGGTTTGTCTATTATCACCAGTTCATCATCCTCATGTACGATTTTAATTGGCCTTGATGAAACTGGTGGCTCATGCCTGTGCATTCTGTGTGAGATCAAATCCCCATTCCTTATAATACTGTCAATATTTGCAGTCTTATCGTTCAAAGTTACTTTACCACTATTAAGTGCATTGACGTAATATGACTCGGGATACAATCTGAATTCACTAGTAAAGACATCTAATAACTTCTTATCTCTCCATCTCTCTTTACAGTAAGTCATGTATGTAAAATAGTAAGGTTTTAGTCTTCTCAATGGACCATCAATGATATAGTCTGCAGCATCGTCTTCTTCTCTCATAGTCTTATTCTGCGGCATGGAACTTATGTTCTCGTGATTCTTCTTACCTCCTAGTCTCTCATAAGCAGTCATCGATTGAGCGTCAACGTACACTTTCTTCAACTTGAATCCGTTTTCGTCTACCATTGGGGAAGCTCCTCTTTTCTTTTCAGATCTTTCATCTGATGATTGTGATGGGGAAGTACTTTCTGACATTATACTTCTCTTAAAAATAGATGTAACTGGTGATTTGAAGCGTATTTGTCTTTTGAAAAATGGTAATGACATAAAGGTAGGTACCTTGCTCTTCCAATACAATTTCTAATGTCTCTACTACCAGACAGCACCCTCTATAGACTCCTAAACTACACTGTACTAACTCAACTCTCTCTCTCTCGGAAAAATTGAAAAAAAGAAAAAAAAAGATTAGCTTAAAATATTCGCGGATTACACACATCTAAAACGGACATTATTTTGACGACAGAGAAAACACCAAATCTTATCGTACTACTAAAATCTAACTGAATGCCCTGAAATTCCTGTCTTATAAATGTTTATTCCAGCAGCTTTAAATCAAATATTACATTTAGGTGGAGGGTTAACAAGACAACTACGTCAAATGTCATCGATCCCAGTTGAGAATATAAAGCTTTCAAACGCCAGTACTTTCCATCCAAAGTTACGTGCTGCTATAGAACAGTTAGATAGTTTAGCTCCTAGATTTGATCTTCATAAAGGTCAAATAGAAGTATTAGATCATCCTGTTGAGTTCTATGAAACTTTAAAAAGAAAAATCAAGGCAGCTGAAAACCGTATATTCTTATCTTCACTGTATATTGGTAAAGGTCAAGAAGAATTGATTCACTGTATTGGTGATGCTTTAAGGGTAAATAAAAATCTAAAAGTTTTTATCTTAGCTGATTATCTCAGATCTACTAGAGAAGCTCCTGAAAAATGTCCAGCTACATTGTTAACTACATTGGTTAAAGAATTTGGTCAACAAAGAGTTGATGTCAGATTATACCATACGCCTCATTTAAAAGGATATGCGAAGTCATTAGTTCCTAGGAGAATCAATGAAGGTTGGGGTTTACAACATATGAAAATCTATGGATTTGATCAAGAAGTTATCCTCAGTGGTGCCAATTTATCAAGTGATTATTTCACAGATAGACAAGATAGATATTATGTATTCAAATCTAAAAATTTAACAGACTATTATTTTAACATTCATCATGCTGTTAGCTCTATTAGTTATAGAGTCTTGCCTACAGACGACATACAGACTTTTAAGACAGAATGGCCCTCTACAAATAAGTCTTCAGAGCCACACTTGAACACTGAAAGATTTATCTTGGATACAACAGCACTTCTTACACCATTATTGAAAAATCATGCAATTGAAAGACAAAGTGAAGAACAATTGAAGGATAAATCAGAAGAAGATCCTACTACAATTGTATACCCAGTCTCACAGTTTTCTCCATTACTGTCGCCAGATTATTCAACTGAAAAACCTGCTATTTTAAGATTACTATCATTCTTAAATTCACCAACAATTAAATGGACTTTTACCGCTGGCTATTTCAATATGGATCCTGAAATTAAGAAGAGATTAATTGAATCGACTGCTTCAGGAACAGTCATTACCGCGTCACCACAAGCAAATTCATTTTACTTATCAAAGGGTATTTCATATTATTTACCTGAAGCTTATTTATATAATGCTAAAAAATTCTTAGAAACTGTAAGAAGTCAAAATAGAGATGCACATATTGATATCTTGGAATGGAAAAATGGTATAGTGAACACCGAGGGAGGATGGTCATATCATGCTAAAGGTATATGGATTACATTACCCGATGAAGAAGAACCTTCGATCAGTGTTATTGGATCATCAAACTACACTAGACGTGCTTATTCATTAGATCTTGAAACCAATGCTATTATTATAACTAAAGACGAGGAATTGAAGGCAACAATGGCTGAAGAAATCAAGAATTTAAAGACATATACTACAAAATTGACTTTAGAAGATTTTGAAAAAGATCATACTAGACATATCAGTCGTTTTGTCGTTGTTGCTGCCACTCTTTTGGGTAAGATGTTGTAATTTTATAATTTAGTAGATTAATTCATTTTAGTTCATTTTGTTCTTGAAATTTTGTGATTTTATTTTCATTCTTTTGATTTTTCTTTTTTTTATAGAGCATTTATCGGCTATGTTAGTCAAGCATGGACTGTCCAGTGGATAGCTCAATTCAATAGATAATAAATTGTTAATTATGGATAGAAGTTACCTCAAACTTATAAACAAAATCCAGTAACCGCGCGCGTGTAAAAATCAAATTGAACTTGAAGTGAATACTGAAATATTTGATTTTGCTTGAACAGGGAAGAAGTTGTTACAAGCTGGCTTGTAGGTAACTATATCTGATAACTGGAAACAATGAGTAGCAGAGAAGAAGGTATGTTTGAAAAATCGATTTATTAGCCAGTGAATTGAATAAAAAAAACGGAATACTAACGAGTTGAACAGAAAATGCAATCAAACAAAGGAGAAAGTTTTTTGATATAGATGTCGAGGCATATATGGAACTTAGGAGGAAGTTGTTCACCAATGTGATGCTCGTGAAGCAGGATAAGATAGATGAAGTGGATATGGATCAACTAGTACAACTACAAAGCCAGTGCAGTAAATTGAAAATGAAAATTTTATTGAATATAAAAGTTGAATTTTCAAAATATAATAACTTACACAATGATTTGGAAACCATGGATGAGAAGATCAACGCCAAGCAAGATGTGTTGATTAATGAGATGGCAAAGGAGAATGTTGAGTTAACTAAAAAAATTGAACAATTAAGTAAGATCCTCAAAAAGCGTCAAGATATAAATAATATAATAAAAGCATTTATCAGCACAGAGAAAAGAATTGAACTAACTAAATTCGAAATAGTACGATTGTTCGGGAACGAGGTTGATATAAGCTTAATATTGAAAAGTGGTAGAATAATCAAGCGTGGCGAGACAGAAGATTCAGATTTATATTTATTTACAAATGTTGGAGTATTAGATACTAGTTGTACAGTTTTACAAGGTTCAATAGACTTGAAAATCAAAGAATGTCAAGACTTGAAGGAAAAGATTATCAGCAATAAATTAAAATGGGAAGATTTATCTTCCAAGTTAATGGGATTCATAGAAAATGTTAAATCACTTAATGAATAGTTATTATATTTATGTACAGTTAATATATAGTTAATATAGATTATAATTTTTCAACAGGAACGTCTTCTTCTTCTTCGACGAAATCTGATGATCCTACTTTATCGTCGATAAAACCTTGAACAACAGCTATCTCTTTTGAACCAGGTATAACGATCTCACTTAATCTATAATCATCAATCTTCTTACAAGCATTTTCGACACCAGCTGCTGTTGCACTTTCTTCAAATACGGTATAAATCTCAGCAATATCTCTTAATTCACCTAAATCTTCTCTTCCTATTTGTTGTTGAAATTTTTCAAATTTCAATTTACCGATGAATTTAATACCTTCTAAAAATCTTAAATCGACTTTTGTATCAACATCAAGTACGTCTGGGATAGAGAATAAAGCGTATTGTAATCTTTCTAATTTGTCGAACCATTCATCAGTTTCAACGTTTTCTTCATTTAGATATCTTTGTTTAAACTCTTGAAGATATTCTTCACCTTCTTTTAAAAATTCTAATTGTGCATTTTTATGAGCAGCATCTCTTTCAGTGAGTACTTGCTTGATTCTCCACATCGTTTGTCTGATTTCTTCACTCAAATTATCGGCAGCGTTGGTAATCATACTTTCAGCTTGTCTATAAATATGAGCTTCTCTATACAACTTGTTTCTTTCTTTAAGACAAACATACCATAAAGCATGTAAATCTTCGAATGATTTTCTTCTCAATTCAGGAATAGTCCATGCTCTACCTGTGAATTCTAATTCCTTTTCTGTTCTAATGAATTTCTTATCGTGGAAGAATTCCCATAATGGATGATCATCATTTATCTTTAAATTATTTATAGTTGGAATAATAGGTGCCCTAAGTTTTATATCCTTTGGAACTCTGTAAGCAGAGTTTCTAGCTAAGGTAGGAGCATAGGTATGCAACTTAGCAGCTTGCGTTCTGATCATCCCGAAACTCATCGCTCTGTACTCTATCTATCCTTTCGAAAGATCGGTCAGTATAAGCAGTCTCTCACTATTAAAACTTTTCAACCTTTTTTTTCTCTCTGAACATTTTGATGTTGAAGAAAAATTGGAAATTAATTTTATTAGCCACTTGATGTGGCGCAAACTACTAATAAAGATTTCTGACATGTTCAGATTGGTTTACTAGAGCGTTGGTGATGTTAGTTCTTCTGCAAGTGGTACTAGTGGTGTTGGCGAAAGAGAGATGTTTACATGTGTAAGGCCACTCATACGGCAGACTATTTCCATAAGAAAATCCAACTTCGTACCGCCAATATGGAGGAATATACACACTTCTCGATCACTTCTCCAGGATGAACCTAAAGAAATCAAGAAGAAGATAGTGATTCCCAAGGCGAACAAAATGCCACCTAGACCCACAATCCCTGAGTCTGATATACAAGAGAAGTTCATAAAGGGTGGCTCGGGTAAAGGTGGACAGAAGATCAATAAGACTAACTCCAAAGTACAGTTAACACATATTCCCACTGGTATAGTAGTCACATCCCAGGCTACAAGATCTCGTGATCAGAACAGAAAGATAGCAAGACAGATACTGGCGTTGAAGATTGAAGAAATTGAAAAAGGTGATGAAAGTAGAAGTAAGGTTGTTATTGAGCGTAAGAAGATGTTAAAAGCTCGTGCTAAGAAGAAGAGTAAGGCTAAATATAGGAAGTTAGAAGAGAATGGAAAAGAGGACGATGAGGATGATGATATGATTATTGTTATCGAGGACTAAGATACTAAACGAGACCAGTTAATACATGTAAATAGATATAAATATAATTCAATAAGTATACAAAATTAGAAAATCTCTCATTTAAAAATAAAAAAATGTAATGAGTTAAAAAAAGTATAACGAACAAAACAAAATAAACAACGATAATATAACACAGTAGATAAAATACATAAAGCAGAGTCAGCTAACTATTTTTTCTTTTTTAATAGATTACTCAATTGATAATCAAAAGAAGATTGGCCATGATAATCAATTAATTTTTGATTTATTGCATCATCTTTCTTAGCTAGTAAATCTAAAGCTTTATCACTCCAAATACCTCTTTTAATCGCTAATAACTCCTTACCATTTGTATTCAAGTAATTTTCAACACAGTGTAAAATTAATGGTCTTGTTGCTGAACATCTTGAAGTTAAATATAGACAATAATATTCATTTATTCCAAGAGCAATCAATTTACCAACGACTGTCTTTGTATCTAATTGTGGCACTTCCAAGATTTCTTTAACTGCTGATAAGAATGTTTCTTTTTGTGGTAAAATCTCTTCCAATGAAATTGGATCACCTTGTCTTTTCATCAATGCTTTGAAAGGAGCTTCAGTGAAACTAGTTGTTGGTTCATCAACGAAAGCATCGTCATCATCGGTACCGTCGAATCCACTAAAAGCTGGATCAATAGCTGGCTCTTGTTTCACCCTCTTTTGCTTTTTAGTAGGTCTTTCTATACCAGAGATTCCATCCACAACGGCTTGTGCTGCGGCCTGAGCAGCTGCTTGTGCAGCGGCTTGAGTGGCAACATCGTCTAATTTATGTGAACCACCAAGGATATCTTCATTTTCCTTTTCATACAGAGATCTTTGTTGTTGGTAATAGGCTTCACCTGGTGGAGGAGCATCTAATGGAATTTCAATCGTATCTAAATAATCTTCCAAAAATTTTTCATCATTTGGAATATCCATATACTCTAACTTAACACCGTCACTTCTCTTTGACAATAATCTAGCTCTAAGCCAGTCTTTGTTTGCTAAATTAGCAGGTAACGGAGTCTTACCATTTCTCACAGTAACAATATAATATTTCAAATAATTAGAAATACCAAATAACATTATGAAATTTTTATATCTTTGTCTCCAAGACTCAGAAGTATGAGTTGGATGCGATTGAGCATATTTATCGAAATAACCTGTTGGGAAATTGATTTGATCAAAACCTTTAGAGTCTAAAGTTGGATGTAATTGTTTATACATTGTTTTACAAGCTTCAAAATCTTCCAATGCAGTAAATGGAGTAGTCTTCTTTTTAATTTCATAATCTTTAATGAATTCACCATTTTCATCAGTTAACAGATTCTTGTTCTCATCAGCTTTATAAAAATAACCAATGTTATAACGTAAAGTTCTAAGTCTTTCTCTTAATGAAGCAGGAGTTCTCTTTCTGGCTTTAAAATAATCAGTTTCTGAAATAATCTTGTAAATCTGATGTCCTTTATAACCCATCCAAGGTCTTCTTCTAATTTCTTCTAACAATGTAGCATCTTCTTCTGGAGAGAAGTATCTGAGAGAAGATTGGTTTCCAGTACGTTGAGACGTAGATTCAGCGCTTGAAGCAGCAGCAGCTGCTACTGCGGCTGCGGCAACAGCAGCATCTTCTTCTTTATTACTATGTGCTACTGCGGCTAAACTATCCATATCATCATCTAAACCAGTACCAGGAATCAAAAATGGAGATAAATCCAATTGCATACCTTTTTCCATAGCAGCTTCAATAAATTTATAATTGTAAACTTTGTATCTTTTCAAAGTACTTGGAACATTAGAAATTGAGCCTAATATCACAACATGAGGTGAGCCAAACTCACGTACTACTTGACCACCACCTTCTTGGATAAGTCCTATCAAATTACCATTGATATCCAATGGAGGTATGAGGAAGAACTGATACGGCTTGGAAAGAGAGTCGGTGAACGGTTTAGTTGAAACTATGGTAGAGGGAGCTGGAGTACCAGTAGCTTCAAAAACGTTAGTTGAGTCCATAGTGAGCTAAGCAACGAATCAATTAATCAATCAATCGACGAAAAGTATCTATCTAGTTTATCACTATTGATAAAATTAAAATAAAAGATAAACAGAGTGTAAGGTGTTTCAAGTGTAACAAAATAACGTGTCTTGCAAGGTTAAAGGAGTGAAGAGTTGTTGCACCATGTTTTACAAACTTTTGTTGTTGGTGAAGCAAGCTGAGAGAAATTATTTGACCGTTTTCTCAAATGGCAGACAGACGGTGCGTCGGTCGACCTCGGGGGGTTTCTCTGTTTTTTTTTCTTTTGTTTTGCAGATGCAGCTGCTATCATAACTGTATACCTGTGAAAAGTGGTTAGGTGGTGTATGTATGAGTGTGGTCTGTGTATAGATTGTCAGAGATGAGCAGCCAACGGCACACGCCCAGTGCGGCCTTCCACAACGTCAGATCGAACGTGCTGAGCGCTTCGGATCTGAATACTAGGGGTAGATCTAGATCTCCTGCTAATAGCTCGAGATCTCTACTACTTCCCTTTGCGAACCACTTACACTCATCCAAGTCTCCCGGGCCAAGGAATTCTAGTTCCAAGAGACGAGAGAAAGAGATACAGCTACCGATATTGGAAGATTCAGAAAGCGATGATGAACCCGTTGCTGCACCTATTTTCCCTGTTTTCAGTAGAGAATCGCTATCGTTAGAACCTAGAGAATCTCAGAACGAATCGGTTAAGATGGATGCTATGAATGAGAGAAGCAAGGTTATTGCAGATGAGCTGGAAGATGATTTTGACCAGGATTTTTACAGGAACTTAGAGTTGAAAAACAAGAATAGAGAAATACGACATAATGATAATGATATTGATAATGATGATGATGATAATAATAATAATACGCTATCTAGTGCTGATGAATCAACAGATGAAGAGGATAATACCATAGATATGGACATTACGGATTACGGTAAGAGAGCAAGGTTTGATTCTGTGAACTTAGAAGAATCACCAATAAAGAAATTAGGAGCATTTGATAAATTTAAGAGAAGGTTCAGCACTGCTGAGGAACTTGAGGAAGATTCAGATATAATATCCATAAACACACAGCATAACAAATTGTCCATATTGTCGAAATTACTCAATTTCCGTCACCACAACGACGAGGACGAGGAGTCTAGAGTTGGTAATGATATACCTTTGGCTAATCTTGGTCATTTCAAGAAAGAGGCTAATAATATAGTAGGTCATCATATTAGATTAACTCCTACTAAGCATGTTAAGAAGAATGATTCCACCGATAGTTTACAAGGTTACTTGATCGATCATGAAGATTATGATGAGAATTACGTTCACGATGAGTCATTGCCTACTAAGGTGAAGAATGGTATAACATCAAGTCTTATGGCATTGTATAACCCATCTGTTGCTTTGAAATATTCAGATTCAGAGTCTGAGGATATAGATGATAGTAAGTTACGCAAGAAGTTGAAGAGTCTGGGGATGTATGGTAAGGGCAAGTCTTGCAACTCTCTGAGACCTTCGAGATCGAATGAGAGTGAATCTAGTTTTGATATGCAAAAGAATTCAAGCTCTAGTATATTCAAACATTCAAAGACATTATCTGGACAATCTATAAGTAGTTTATTATTGGGCAAAAGAGATTCTGATTCTGAGAGAGGGAGAAGCAGAAGCAGGAATTCTGAGAGAGGGAGAAGCAAGAGCAGAGATAGAAGTAAATCAAGAGGGAAACAACTTGAATATAATTTACCCGATTTTGGTGAAACTGAATCTATAAAGAAATTGAAAAAAAAGGATAAAGTTAAGAAAAAGATGAAGAAGAAATTAAGACACGAAACAGCAGCACGTATTACTGTTCACATTGCTGATGTGTTACAAAGACAAAGGTTTATCCTAACACTGTGTAAAGCATTTATGTTATATGGGGCACCAAACCACAGATTAGAAGAGTATATGATTATGACAGCTAGAGTGTTAGAAATAGATGGTACATTCCTATACTTCCCAGGGTGTATGATTGTATCATTTGGAGATATATCAACAAGGACATCGGATGTTAAGTTAGTCAGAGTCACACAAGGTTTAGAATTGGGGAAACTGGATGAAACACATGATATTTATAAGAAAGTTGTACATGATCGTATGGGTGTTGAAGAAGCTTCTGAAAGATTAGACATGCTGTTGAAGAGTAAACCTATTATCAAGATGTGGAAATGTGCTTTACTATATGGGGTATGTAGTTGTTCTATTGTACCCTTTTCATTTGGTGGTAAATGGTTAGATATTCCAATGACATTTATATTTGGGTGTATTGTTGGATATTTACAATTAATATTGGCTCCTAAATCGCTTATATTTTCATCAGTTTTTGAAGTTAGTAGTAGTATATGGTTAAGTTTTATTGGACGTGCCATTGGTTCCATTGGAGGTGGTAAATATTTCTGTTTTGGTGCCATTGTGCAAGGTGGACTATGTATGATTTTACCTGGTTATATTATCTTGAGTGGTGCTTTAGAGATACAATCTAGGAGTTTAATCTCAGGAACAGTTCGTATGTTTTATGCCATTATCTATTCTCTATTTTTAGGGTTTGGTTTAACTTTAGGGTCTGCATTGTACGGATGGATAGATCATAGTGCCACTTCGAATACTACATGTACTACTAATATATCACCATGGTTTAATTTACTTTTCACTCCAGTATTTGCCATATCTATGGCACTATCGGTACAGGCTAAATGGACACAGTTACCTGTTATGACTATAATAGCATGTGGAGGCTATGTCGTCTCGTATTTTGCATCAAAGCATTTTTCAATATCAGAATTCAATGCCTCATTGGGATCATTGGTTATTGGTCTTTTAAGTAATTTGTATTCGAGAATAGGTAAGAATTTTGGGAAATTCAAGTGTGGTATGGCGTTCACTGCTATGTTGCCTGCCATTTTCACACAGGTTCCTGGGGGTATTGCGTCTAGGGCTTTCATCCTTGCTGGTGTTAATGCAGCCAATAGTATAGTTAATGGTACTACTAGTAGTAGTACTACCAGTACTGGGAGTTCTCTGTCCTTTGGAGTCAGCATGATAGAAGTAGCAATTGGGATTACTGTGGGGTTATTCGTATCTACTATTGTCGTGTATCCGTTTGGTAAAGAGAAGACTGGGTTATTCACATTATAAGTAAGTAAGTGTATACAACTTTTGTAAGAAAGGAATCTCGGAACATACGTTCCGTCGGGATTAAAATCTTAAATCGATTTTGGGAGGGGGACACTACCGGAGAGTGCGAGATCACGGCCAATATGGATGATTAATCTAGTTGTATAGAGTAAAGATGGTATGATAGATGGTCTATCTATATACCGTCTAAGTATGCATACCATCTATATATATATATACACACACATAGTCTTATAATAAATACATCAACAGTAATAAAAGTAGTCAATTAAACGCAATTTAAATTTATTATTAGTATTGTGTGAATTAATAACCGTTTTATTTTATTTTATTAATGTTATTTTAATACAATTGTTATTGGTAATTGTTTATTTAATGATGAAGTATGGTATATTATATAGATTAGATCTGAGATCTGGAGAGTAGAGCAGAGTGAGTTATCGCTTTGCACTCGTGTGTGTATACACGCTTGCCCCAGTGTGGTCTAGGAGCAGTGGTTTATACCAGAGCTCACTCTGTGTCTCTACGCCTGTGGTAATGTGAAATTCCGGGCGGATTTGCTAAATAAACTAGCAGATAAAAAGAAATTAAGGGGAATGAATCAGGTGGATGAGTAGATGGATAGATGGAGTGAAGTATAGTGAAGTAGACTAGAGTAGACTAGACTAGAGTACTGTGCACACTCCAGTGGTGTACTCCATCTGTGTATACTCAGTGTACTCCCGCCCACCCACTGTTAATCCAATCTCTCAGGCCATCCGACTCTCTCCTACCAAAAACGAACTACGCTACGCTTAAATAAACTGATCAATCGATCGATGTGTGCTCTATCTACATTTAGTTTTGACTCGTTTTCCATTCTTCTTGTCTCTAGTGCCATGCAGTACTGTCCCACCACTTCCCCTGTGTCTCACTGTGTATATATACCACTGTATACCACTGTATATACCACTGTATAACTGCTCAACCACCAGGTAGTCCCCCGCACAAATTTCTTTTTCAAATTAAATTAGAATTAAGCTAGGGGAAGTTTTATTCTTCATGGGATTTATGAATGAATAGTTTTATTATATTAATGTATACATTTTTATTTTTATTTATTCTTCTTCTTGTTCCCAATATCTTGTGTTTAGTATATGGCTAATAGTTATCCTCCAAATACACTATACTATACTAGTCACACTCAGATATAGTTACACTTATCACATTCACTCTTTTACCCATAAATAATTTCTCTCTGTTGATCTCTTACCATATATAAGAGGAAAAAAAAAAGAAATTATTATCAACAACAACAACAACAACAACAAAAAGAAAAAAAAGAATATCACAAAAAACAGCTGTTATATCAATAATCATATACTGTAATATCTTAACAAGACTACTCTAATGGCAAGTTTGAAAACAAATAACGAAAATTACAATAATACAGCTGATTTATACTCATCTTTATCTTCTTATTATTCTCATCCTATTTCAAAAGAAATGGATAATTTTCAACAACAAGGTTCTACAAATAACAACAACAACAACAATAATAGTAATACAACTACTACTGGCTCTAACTCAGAAGAAGATAAAAGAACATTACCTCCTTTATCTCACATTATCCCATCTCAACAAGGAAGTCAAGGAAATAATTCTCCAACTTCCCAAAATCAAATCAAGTTGGAACAAACAAATCAAGGTTCTGGTCAGAGACAACAAGCTCAGGCTCAGTCCCAGTCCCAAGCTCAGTCCCAGTCTCAAGCCCAAGCTTTAGCTCAAGCTCAAGCACAGGCACAGGCTCAAGCACAGGCACAAGCTCAAGCACAAGCTCAGGCTCAAGCTCAGGCTCAGGCTCAAGCACATGCTCATCAAATGATGTCTATCCCACAACAACAATACACACAGCAACAAGTTAATCAACAATATTTGATGCAAATGCAACAAATGCAACAAGCTATTCCTCCTCCTCCACAACCACCTCAATTTGATTCTTCAAAATTATTTGAAAAATGTACTTGTAAACAAGAAGGTAATCGTATTCCAAGACCAAGAAATGCTTTCATTTTGTTCAGACAAAAACATCATCAAGCTTTATTAGAAGAAGGTAACGTTATAAGAACAAACCCTGATGTCTCTAGAGAATTAGGTCGTCGTTGGAGAAATTTATCACCAGAAGAAAAAGAATATTGGAATAAACAAGCAGAAGAAGAGAAAAAGAGACACGCTGAAAAATATCCAGGTTATAAATATACTCCAAGAAGAGCTAATAAAAAAAATTGTCCACATTGTAGCACTAAAGCCGCAATTAGAAATCATAATTTAGCCGTTCAATCTTACGTTGCTCAATACCCAAATCAACCTTATGCTTATACTTTAGCTAGTCAATATTATCAACAAATTCCTGCTCAACAAAATGGAAATGCTAATCAACAACAGCAACAACAAGCAGCAGGTGCAGCTATGTATTATCAACCAAATAATTTAATTGGTATGCAACAACAACAACAACAACAGTTTAAAAATGAAGATTTAGGTTTAGGTTACGTTGCTGCCACTCCACAACAAGTCCAACAACAACAACAACAGCAACAAGGCTCTAAGGCTACTTCTCCAAGAGTTGCTCATCATTCTCCAAATTCTGATTCTGCATACATGTCATTAAACCATCAAATGTCAATGAATGGTCAAAATGGAAGATATAACTCAAACGGTAGTGGTACCCCTACCCAATCTTCAAGTGCTAATGGAAATGGGAACGGTGCTGCTTCTCAATATGTTATGTCCATGGATTCTAATCAAATTTATGCTGCCATGAGTAGAATGCCTCAACAACAACAACAAACTTCTCAGCAACAGCAACAACAACAACAACAACAACAAGCCGCAGCTGCCGCTGCTGCTGCTCAACAGCAACAAACCATGGCTTTCATGAATCCTGCTATGTATGGTTACGATTTTAGTCAAGTTCACCAAGCACAAGCTCAAGCTCAGGCTCAAGCACAGGCTCAGGCACAGGCACAGGCTCAGGCACAAGCACAGGCACAAGCTCAAGCTATGCAAATGCCATTACCTTCCATCAATAACTTATCATTACCACCTTTAAACGTGAACAAAAATGGTCAACAATAGATTATATTACAACGTAACAACAATATCAATTTTACATTACATTAATCAATTACTATCTCCTAACACTTATTAAGCTTAATTAACATGATTTTTATTATCTATTTGCATTGATCGTGTACATTATTAATCATCATTATGAAAGCTTATTTTATTTTATCACTACTCATTATGTTTTTATAAATTATTTTTGTTCAAGTTTTTATAAACATTTTTTTTTGTCAATCTTTTTTTTTTCTCTTCAAATTTCTTCATATTTTTATCTTACTTCACTTTCTCATGCTTCATGCATTTCACTTTTTATCTTCTGTCATTGAACTTTTTTTTATCTTATGTTTATCTTTATCTTTTTTCCTACTCCCTTGTTTGTCTTGATTATTTTTGTGTGTTGATTGATTATATTTATCATTTTCTAGCTCTTTTTGTTTTCCACATCACTATAAAATTAATATACATAACTTACTTTACTTTGTATTATTATCTTATATACTTGGATTGTTTTATATAGTTTACCAAGTTTATTAAATAAATAAATAAAATTATCAATTATCTATAATTTTTTAACAAATGTTTTGAGTAGTGTTAAAAATTCAATAAATTTCTGTTTTGAGAAGATGATGATAAAAATAAAAAAAAATAAAAAAAAATTAAATATTTTTTTTTGTCTACTTAAGTAAGACGAGAGATCTCTGTTATACTGTATCTTAGTGACTATAGATACTCACTCCCATTCATAATGAAGATCAAAACGATATCAAGATCGTCAGACACTTATGTGCCCGTGCGTAATACTCAGGAATCCGCACTTCCTAGAAACTTAGACCCAGCACTACATCCATTTGAAAGAGCAAGAGAATATACCAAGGCATTAACTGCTACAAAGATGGAAAGAATGTTTGCACAACCGTTCATAGGACAACTGGGTAATGGTCACCGTGATGGTGTGTATTCCATTGCCAAGAATTTCAAAAATGTAAGTAAGATAGCTACTGGATCTGGTGATGGTGTTATTAAATACTGGAATTTGAATACTCGTGAAGAAAGTTTTTCATTTAAAGCTCATTATGGTATGTGTTCAGGTTTAGTGGTTACTCCTCAGCATAAATTGTTGTCCTGTAGTGCCGATAAGACTATCAAGTTATGGAATGTTCAAGAAGAAGGTTTTGCTGAAGATGAGGAAGACGAAGATGATGATGAAGATGGTTCAGATGTTGCATTAAGAGATAATAGCGAACAGAGAAAAACTACAGAATTATCAAAGACAGGATTAGTCAAGACTTTCCTTGGTCAACATGGGTTCCAATCTTTAGACCACCATAGAGATCAATCTTCATTTGTCACTGGTGGTGCTACCATCAACTTATGGGATATAAATCGTAATCAACCAACTTCAGATCTATCCTGGGGTGCTGATAACATTTCAGTTGTTAGTTTTAATAAAACTGAAACATCGATATTGGCAAGTGCTGGTTCTGATAATTCTTTAATCTTATACGATATAAGAACTAACTCTCCAACACAAAAAATTAGAACAACAATGAGAACAAATTCCATATGTTGGAATCCAATGGAAGCTTTTGTATTTGCATCAGCTAATGAAGATCATAATGCTTATCTATGGGATATGAGAAACATGTCTAGATCAATCAATGTTTACAAAGATCATGTTGCTGCTGTTATGGATGTCGATTTCTCACCAACTGGTCAAGAAGTCGTTACTGGTTCTTATGATAAGACTATTAGAATCTTTGAATATCGTAAAGGTCATTCAAGAGATATTTACCACACTAAGAGAATGCAACACGTCTTCATATCTAAATTCTCAACAGATTCCAAATATATTTTATCCGGTTCTGACGAAGGTAATATTCGTATTTGGAGATCCAAGGCATGGGAAAGATCTGGTGTTAAATCAGCTAGAATGAGATCTAAATTAGAATACGATGAGAAGTTGAAAGAAAGATTCGCCAATATGCCAGAAATCAAGAGAATATCTAGACACAGACATGTTCCTATTGTTGTTAAAAACGCTACAGAGATTAAACGTACTGAAATTGAAAGTATAAAGAGAAGAGAAAATAATGAAAGAAGACACAGTAAACCTGGTTCTAAACCATATAAGAGCGAAAGAGAAAAACATATAGTGGGAACCGTCTTCAAACAGTGATCCCTCCCACATAAATATCATATTTATTCTACATATAATCTAATATAACTAAATCTACTACAGTTAAAACTACCGTCGATCGGCCTTTCCAAAAAAAAAATATTAATCGGACAAAAAAATATGCGGTAGTTGTTTTCCGAGTATTTTATTTCCTGGAGTAGTTTATAAAAGAATCATTTTCACCCTTTTTACTATACCTTTTCTTTGACTAGAATTTTATTCCTTTTGGTCATTCATTCAAGTGTTAGTTACTTTGATAGTATCGTACTTGAAGTTATAGTTGAGCAATGGGAGGAATTAAAATATCCATCGATGTAAGTTCTTTTTACCTTATCAGTGTGTTTTTTTGATTTGTAAGAAAATCAAGGAGGAGTTCAAAGATACTAACTAGTTAATAAACAGAGAGGTGGAACATTTACTGATTGTGTTGGTAACCCAGGTACTGGTAAACAAGAAGATGATGTTATCATAAAGTTATTATCTGTTGATCCACAGAATTATCCAGATTCAAATCTTGAAGGTATTCGTCGTCTTATGGAAATTTTCAGTGGTGAAAAGATTCCAAGAAATACTCCATTAGATACTTCTAAAATTGAGAGTTTACGTCTTGGTACTACTGTTGCCACCAATGCTTTGTTAGAAAGAAAAGGTGAAAGATGTGCTTTAATTGCTACCAAAGGTTTCAAGGATATTTTAACTATTGGTAATCAGGCTAGACCACGTATCTTTGATTTATCCGTTACTAAACCAGAGGTCTTGTACGAAACTGTTGTTGAAATTGATGAAAGAGTTACGTTAGAAGATTTCGTTGAAGATCCATTGAAAAAATTAACTGCTCCTAATGGTGAAGATTTGGTGAAAGGGTTATCTGATGAAACTGTTAGAATCTTGAAAAGACCAAATGAAGAAGAAATTAGATCAACTTTACAAATCTTATACGCTACTGGTATTAGATCCGTTGGTGTCTGTCTTATGCATTCCTATACTTTCCCAGATCATGAAAAAATTGTCGGTAGAATTGCTAAAGAAGTTGGTTTCACTCATATATCATTATCTTCAGAACTTTCCCCAATGATCAAATACGTTCCAAGAGCAAACTCTTCAGTAGCTGATGCTTACTTAACTCCAGAAATTCAAAAGTATTTAAAAGGTTTCGAATCTGGTTTGAAAGATGGTTTAGCTAAAATTGAAGATTCAAACTCAAAAGGTGTCAGATGTCAATTCATGCAATCTGATGGTGGTCTAGTTGATGCTTCTAACTTCTCTGGTTTAAGAGCTATCTTATCTGGTCCTGCCGGTGGTGTTGTTGGTTATTCAAGAACTTGTTTCAATCCTAAGAATAATATTCCATTAATTGGTTTTGATATGGGTGGTACTTCTACCGATGTTTCAAGATTTGGTGATAATAAATTTGACCATGTCTTTGAAACTACTACCGCTGGTGTTACTATTCAATCTCCACAATTAGATATCAATACTGTTGCTGCCGGGGGTGGCTCTATCTTAAGTTTTAAGAATGGTTTAATGCAAGTTGGTCCAGAATCTGCTTCTTCTCACCCTGGTCCTGCATGTTATAGAAAAGGTGGTCCATTAACTGTTACTGATGCTAATCTTGTCCTTGGTAGATTAATTCCAGAATATTTCCCAAAGATTTTTGGTCCAAATGAAAATGAATCTTTAGATATTGAAGCTCCATTGAAGAAATTTGCTGAATTAACTAAAGAAATTAACGATGCTAATCCACATTTAAAGGCAATGACTATTGAAGAAGTTGCTTCTGGTTTCCTTGCTGTTGCTAATGAATCTATGTCAAGACCTATTAGACAATTAACCGAAGCTAAAGGTCATATCACTGCTTCTCACAGATTAGTCTCCTTTGGTGGTGCTGGTGGTCAACATGCTGTCTCAGTTGCTACCATCTTAGGCATTGATACAGTTTTAATTCACAGATATTCATCTGTTTTATCTGCCTATGGTATGGCTTTAGCTGATGTTGTTGAAGAAGTCCAAGAACCATCTTCTTGTTTATTGAATAGTGAAACTAAAGCTACTTTAGAAGAAAGATTATTTGAATTAAAGAAAACTGCATCCAAATCATTAATTGCTCAAGGTTTCAAAGAAGAAGATATTGTATTTGAACAATATTTGAATTTAAGGTATCAAGGTACTGAATCTGGTATTATGGTTGCTAAATCTGAAGATAAATGGGATTTTATTGAAAATTTCACTGAATTACACAAAAGAGAATTTGGTTTTATTTTTGAAAAAGAAGTTATTGTTGATGATATCAGAGTTAGAGGTATTGGTAAAGCCATCGCTAAAGAAGATGACTCAATTGATGATCAAATTGAAAGATTGAAGTCAACTAATGGTATTTTCCCAGTTACTGAAGATAAAGTTAAATTCAAGAAACAAACTTACTGGACTTCTGAGAAGCTTGAAACCAGTGTTTATAGACTAGAAGATTTGGAAGTTGGTACTGAAATCCAAGGTCCTTGTATTATTGCAGATGGTACTCAAACTAATATCATCCCACCAGATTCCACTGCATTAGTCCTCAAGAGTCATGTTGTTGTTTCTATTAACTCTATTCATTCTAAGAAAGATACTAAAGTTGAAGAAACCGAAGATGGTAATATTGCTATTGAGCCTGTTTTATTATCAATTTTTGGTCATAGATTTATGGATATTGCTGAACAAATGGGTACTGCTTTACAAAAGACTTCTGTTTCAGTTAATGTTAAAGAAAGATTAGATTTCTCATGTGCTCTATTTGATCCAAATGGTAACTTAGTCGCCAATGCTCCACATTTACCTGTTCATTTAGGTTCCATGTCCACATGTATTGCTACTCAAGCTAAAATATGGAAAGGTAAATTGAAACCAGGTGATGTTATGGTCAGTAACCATCCTTCTGCTGGTGGTACTCATTTACCAGATATTACTGTTATTACTCCTGCATTTGATGGTGATGAAATTATCTTTTATGTTGCTTCTAGAGCTCATCATGCTGATATTGGTGGTGCATTACCAGGTTCTATGCCTCCTAACTCTCAAGAATTAATCCATGAAGGTGCTGCCATTTACTCAGAATTATTGGTTAAAGATGGTGTTTTCCAAGAGGAAAGAATAACTGAGTTATTACTTGTTGAACCTGCTAAATATGAAGGTTGTTCTGGTACTAGAAGATTGAGTGATAATATCTCAGATTTAAAAGCTCAAATTGCTGCTAATCAAAAGGGGATTAGTTTGATCGATAAGTTAGTCAAAGAATTTGGTCTTAAGACTATCATTGCATACATGACTGCTATTCAAGATAATGCTGCTGAAACAGTTACTAGAATGTTAGAAAGTTTAATTGCTAAACATGGTATTGATAACTTAGAATGTACTGATTATATGGATGATGGTTCTACAATTCAATTGAAAGTGTTGAGAGATTCTGAATCAAATGATATTGTTTTTGATTTCACTGGTACCTCCCCACAAGCATATTCTAATTTCAATGCTCCTGAAGCTGTTACTTATTCTGCTATCATCTATTGTTTAAGATGTTTAGTTGATGAAGATATTCCATTGAATCAAGGTTGCCTTAGACCAATCCGTGTTAAATTCCCTAAATCTTCATTACTTTCCCCAGATGATGGTTGTGCTGTTGTTGGTGGTAATGTTTGTACTTCTCAAAGAGTCACTGATACAATTCTCAAAGCTTTCCATGTTATGGCTGATTCTCAAGGTGATTGTAATAACTTCACATTTGGTACTGGTGGTAATAATCCTGATGGTACTTATGTTCAAGGTTTTGGTTATTACGAAACCATTGCTGGTGGTCATGGTGCTTCTGATAAATGGCATGGTGTCTCAGGTGTTCATACCAATATGACAAATACTAGAATTACTGATGCTGAAATTTTTGAAAGAAGATACCCAATTTTATTACGTGAATTCTCTATTAGACAAGGCTCTGGTGGTGATGGTAGATTCAAAGGTGGTGATGGTGTTATCCGTGATGTTGAATTCAGAGTCCCAGTCACTGCATCTATATTATCCGATAGAAGAACAATTGCTCCTCATGGTTTGAACGGTGGTAAAGACGCTAAGAGAGGTTTGAACATCTGGATGAGACAAATTAAGAATGATAAAGGTGAAGTCACAGATGTTAGAGCTATTAACATCGGATCCAGATCCAGTGTGCATGCTGCTGCCGGTGATAGATTGGTTATCATGACTCCAGGTGGTGGTGGGTACGGTGATCCACGTGAAGAAGGTACTCCTGAAAGAAAAGTTTTTGCTTACGATAAATTTGCTGCTTCTGGTTCATTATCTGCTCGTAACGAAACTCAGCTCACAAACTAATCATTTATTAATTTTATTTGCGCTATCCTCTTTTTATATTCTTTAATCAAATAATTTTATAAATTTACGTTCTCTTTTCAATGAATATACTAATAACTATAAAAATCCGATTTGTTTTTTTAAATAAGTTATATGTAATACGTAAGAAGGAAAAAAAGGTAAAGACGTTGTAAAAGCATTGAGAAATAAACTACTCAATGTTGAATTTTGTAATCGCCAACTGGGTGTCTTGGAGCATCACCAACAGAATCGTCGTATGAAGGGGGCATGGAAGAACTTCCAACCACAGTTTGAGTGTTGCTGTTAATTTCTGGCGTTGGTGATTCGTCGCGGTACAGGCTAGTGTTTGAAGTATGCTGTGGGATTGGAGAAACAATGTCTGGATTGACCAACTGAGGAGAAGCAAAACCTGAGACATTATTTTCGTCGGCGTAGTCAGAACCAACAATTTGTTGGTAACCTTCTCTTCCAAATCTGGATTGTAAACCGCTTGGAGAACCTGTAATCACAGAGGTGTCGTATATAACCCATAATGAGAAGAGAAGACCTGGAAAATGAAGTATAAACATCAATAAGATACAACCCCAGAACTCATAACTGAAACCTTTTCTGATCAATACTGGGAAAGGTGGGACAAAAAGCGCAAGACAGTAAAGTAAAACGTCAGTTGGATCCAGTACAACACCAAATAAGGTGAAAGAATTGGCAGGTGGTAGTGGTCTTTCCATGTCAAAGTGTCTTGTGTGTTTCTAGAAGTTGTTATCAGTGTGGAACTGTGTAAAACAGAAGGAAACGGTCAACTTCATCTGAAATGAAGTGAGTGAGTGTATCTCATCTCAGGGGATTATTTTAATTTAGCCACCTTCTTAACTTATGTAAGCAGAACTTAACTCACTCGGAAATTGTCTGCTAATTAAACGATTTTAGCTGTCCATGTGGGGGACAGAGTGCTCTTCATGTTAGAGGGAGATTCTCTGCTGATCAATCGATACCTAGTGCTACATAATATACACCAGGAAGCAATCATGAGTACTTCACCAAGTAAAACATCGCTCAATTATGAAGAACAACAGCCCTCACAGACACAACAACTTAATGAAAATGAACAAACTGACAGGTGCAGCAATCTTGATGACGCTAATCAACAGGTTAGAGAGAGCATACATACACAGAACAACGCTTTAGGCAGGCAAGAGACTAGTCAGCAATCAGTTTCTGCTCATAATGAACAAGTGACAACTACCAATAATACTAAAGCAAGAAGACACTCATCCACTTCTAAACCAACCACAGAAACCAATGCAACATATCCTCGCCGCGATTCAAAGGTACATTCAAGGGCATCAACACAAAACGACCAGCCAAGACGCTCTTCCACAGGGGCTGGAGTAAGTGCCAATGGTGGTGGTAGATTCTCGTGGGTAAAAAGATTGATGAATAATGCTAAACAACCAGCAACATTTGGTAATGCTAGCGCCGGTAACTCAACTAGCGGGCCAAGACATATTCCTAGAAATAGCAATAAGACGGGGAATAACTATGTTCCAAGTCCAAGGATAGCAAACCAGTCTTCAGCAAGACCACGTACTCCGCTCAATGCCACTGCTAGTCCAGTGATTTCCTCGTATTCATTCAATGAACATCAAACTGGTAGTAATAGCGGACTCATCATGGCTTTGGATGATCAATTGAGTTACATCAGTCAAGATTCTTCCGCAATGGATAACGTTAGTACAGTTCCCATTTTGTCACTCTCATCCAGTTCAATCACCACAAGATCAGATGATGACGAAGATTTATCTCCATCGGGCGCTTCTACTACAGCTACATCTGTGGCTCCTACGAACTACACTACTGGTACAACTGCTACATCTCACCATCCGGCCCACCAACAGTACAACTCAGGAGTATTGTTACTAAACGGTGGAGCTCCAAATGGATTGGATTCTGCCTCTGTCATTACTATAGCCAGTTCTACAAGACACAGAAGAAGACGAAGCATCGACACAAACGCATCGACATCTGCCATCCCACCGGCAAGTATTTTTGAGAGAATAGCACCATCTTCCACCACGACGTACGCTGCAAGCATCAATACTACATTCACAGGAGGAGTAGGCAGCTCCAAGGGTAATTTCCAAAGCGGTACTAGCCACAACAACAACGAGATCGATACCGGCAGTATCAACGACGAGAGGTCTTCTAAGTCTGTGTTCACCACTCTCACCAACTCGTCCAAGTGAACACTCCTCATGAACACTCTATACTACATGTACTCTTTATATAACTCCCTACAGACTGACTAACTGTACTGGTTCCGATCACTGTCAACCTGTCAAAATTAACTAATAAAAAAAATCAGTGACTTTTTCTCAGAAAAATAAAAATAAAAATAATAATAAAAATGTAAACAAATAATTTAATACAAAAAAAACACATAATTGCAAATGTAATTTGTTTATAAATCTTGATAGATTTTATAGATCTTTTCGGTTATAGAACTCACTATTAAGGTTCACTCTCAAGTCGACGAAGTAAGACACTCCTATACCTAACGGCATACTCTTGTTATAGAGTATTGACTGTGATTCTTATTTGTTACCTGTCTTCTGTGTGTCATCTAAACTTTGACTCTGACTTTGAGATTAGGAACACATCTTAAACTACTTGCATTCATCGTACACTAAAGACTGTTGTTGTTCACTTCCAATATTTTGTTCCATAAGTTGATAATCCTATTATCATATCCGAAGAATAGTTGGAGTGCAATCGTTGTATCATAAATCAAATATACCCATTAGTTCATCTTCAATATACGCCCCAAATCTTAACATAGGGACTTTTTTTCATCATTAATTTTTTCCAAGATGGGTGTTAATACGTGTGATGGTGATGTATATATACATAACCTAGCAGTGTTCATAAAATCTCATGAAAGGCAACTGGCCAATGCTCTAATCGCTTATAAAAAGACATCAAGGACTTCATCAACAAATAATAATAATAATGCGTCAAATACAATAAATACTAAGCCTGTAAGACTTTCATTAACTCTGCATCATTTATACTTCTTATTAGGAAAGTTCCAAGAGATTGGTATTTTAGTTGGGCCAATGAATATACGATTGGACAATATTGATGATCCTGAAACAACAGGAAATTATGTTTCATTTTTAAGTGAATTTCATAGAAGTAAATCAATTGCATCGGATGCCCAGTCAATACATTCAATGTCAAGTGTCAAATCTGTAATGTCAAGTGTATCAGCACTTTGGAATACCCTGGGCTCAGGAAGCAAAGGGACTGATAATATAGTGGCCGATCTTAAATACATATACTCTGCATTTACCAAACTACCATGTTTGAGATTAGCTCCAGATCCAAAGGCAAAGTTAATTGAAGGACATGAAGAATATCCATTTGACACATCTACACCATTGAAAGTATTCAAGAACTTGTCAGTGTTAGAAATCGCAGATATTGATCCAAAGGAAATTTATGGATGGCACGTTTTGTCTGAACAGGTTAGATTTTTAGTTATCAAGAAGACAAATGTTACCGACCCTGTTGAAGTGTTAATTGATTTAGCACATGATGATCTTACTAAACGAGGTGCTAATTATAACGAAGATAATGACAATGGACTCTCTTCTTCTGTGTCATCTGCTGCTTCATCTAAAAGAGGATCATTCTCATCGCCAACATTAACGAATGCCGCTCTCTTTGAACCTAAATATCATCTATCTGGATCTTATGGGTCTGCTCAATACCATCACTCTAATCACTATCTCAGTGGGTCACTACCAGAAAGCTCGTTGAATCTTACAAATCCTTCACTATCAACATCTATTCCTCCTTCGACATCTTCCAACAAAATCATACCTTCATCAATTTCTAATTCAAGTTTACATTATCCAATGTCTTTATCAAGATATAATAGTTCTACTCCAAGTTTACATGATGGTGTAGAAGAATCTTCCTTGAACTTCACTTACTCTAAAAAATCATCAACCACAAATCCATCAACGGCTGCATTGAATTCACGTAATAGACAATTTCATCATCATTCATCATATTATTATAATTATCAATCACCATCATCGAACAGAAGATCCAGAAGATGTGATTCAATAAGTAGTAATAGTGTACCTACTACTGAGTTACCATCCAGCAATACACAACATCTTTTGAGCGGCGTGGTAACTGATTCTGGTAGTGGTACAGTTGTTGCATCTAATAGTGAAGAAGATATGAATACTAGATGGAAAGGTTTGAAACACCTCTCTTTCTCTGATAACAAAATTGTTCACATTAGCGATTTTAGTTTTAACTCTCTGGAAAGTTTATCATCGCTTGATTTATCATATAATAAAATTATGGAACTTCCAACTGGTGCTCTTTCAAAATTACCAAATTTGAAATCGTTAAATTTATCTTATAATAAATTAACCACCACAAAAAATTTTCCAACAAATATGAAGAAATTGGCAATTTTGAATTTAAGAGGTAATAGTCTAGTTAATTTGGATACTGTTGAGAATTTATCATCATTAGAGAAAATTGATTTGAGACAAAACAAATTATCAAAAGTTGGTGACTTAAAACCTTTATTACTCATGGATAATTCAAAACTTAAGTTGACTACATTATATCTAGTAGGAAATCCATTAACTGGAAATAGAGGATATAGAATTGATCTTTTTAACTTATTTAACGGTGTTGATCCAGCGAACAATTTGAAAATTGATGGTTCAAGACCAGGTATATTTGAATCAAGATTGTTAGTTGATCCTAAGACTGCCAAGCTGAAGTTAACTAAATTTTTAGATGAAAGTATTATTACTAAAATGACAGAAAGTGTTTCAACTATGAATCTTGCCAAATTCACATCATCTTCTTCTACCACAGCTAGTGCAAGAAAACCAGCATCCATGAGTATCGCCTCGACAACTTCCTCCATGGTTTCTTCTGTTCCTGTTCTTATATCATCTCAATCATCTACACCAATTTCTGGATCAACTTCACAAGCCAAGCACTCATCTGCTCCTGTTCCTGTGAAAATGACATCATCCACTTCCACAGTTACTGCAAATCCAACTCTTTCAATGTTGAAATCATCTCTTGAAGCACAAAGGTCTACATCTGTCACAACAAATTCATCAGCAACTGTACCTACTCATTCTGATACAGTCACTGCTACAGTGTCTGCAAAACCATCTACCGAGTCGATATTACAAACAAACACAAATATAGTGAATACCTCTACTACACTTCCATCTACAGTTGAAACAGAAAAAATGAACTTTGGAATTTTAATGCCACCTTCACGTCCTTTCAGTAATTCAACAAGAAGAAGTTCAGTTCATTCTACAAATCAAAATGACCAAAACTTACCATTGGGCTCACCTGTACTCAGTTCTCCTATAGGTCAATCAACAAGTGCCACTACTACTGTTACTTCTGATGTTAGAGTCGATGGTTCATTAAAGTCTCCAACAACTGTTCGTGATGAGAATACTTCTCCCGTGACTGGTAACTTTGTTCTCAACCGCACTTCATACAATGCTTCTAGTTCATCATTGCATACTATAAATACCAACACGTCATCTCAACGACGTGCCTCGTCACAGGAAGCTAATCCAATCAATAGAATATCTGTTGCATCTCCTGCAGTTCCTGTTATCACTCCAGCTACAACTACTATTACAACATCCGTTACACCTACTGCACCATCCACTCCATTGTCAACAAAGAAAAGCACTGATGGTTCAGATTATTTTTCATCTCCTATTCCTAGTAACCAAAGAAAGTTAGTTCCAAAGGTATCACATTCATCATTGAGTATTCATAGTACAACTAATACTGGATTGCAATCAACGAGTGAGGACCTTACCAATGGTGGAGTATATGAAAATTTTACATTGTCTAAAGGTGATTCAATAAATATGTTAAACCCAGTTGTTCTTTATTTACTTAAGAATGGAACAGGAAAACAGGTTGATGCTTCTAACAATGAAAATGGCGATGAGGTACCAAATACAAACGAACAAGCAGTAGAATGCGAAGAAGCTGACGAAGCTGCTCCTCTCAACGATGACGATTTTGACATGAATACTACTAAGACGATTGCGTCTAATGGGTTGAAAGTGTAGTCATTCCCCGTATCTATATATATATCCCTAATAATCTATTAATTAATCTAATAATGACTTATATACAAACTGAACAGTAAATATAGTTCTACTAGTTTATGGTAATCAAACTTCATACTTCTTAAGAGCTTTTTGTGAGTAGTGAATTTACAAAATGTAATCCACCGCGATGATGTTAATTTTTAGTGGTGGTTAAATTAGTTGAGATTGATTCTACATGTGAAGATAAGTGCTTTTCAGGATAAAGAACTCACTGCACTAAGATGTTGTTACTCAAGAGGGCTCAGCCGAGAGCTGGTCTGCCTGTCATTGTCAGATTTGCTTCAAATCAACCTCAGCAATATCAAAAGCCAACTTCTAAATTGTTGAATGCTAAGCTCAAGCAAGAAGCAGATTTGAAAAGAGAGCGTAACAAGCTGGCTATTTCCTCTCTAAAAGATATATTTTCCATATTCTCACCTACTGGTGGTGATGATGATGAAGACTTGGACCTTTCAAAGTTTGATCCAAAGCCAATTTACGAAAATCCACCGTCTTATTTATCTTTACCTTACCATAAACAGCAATTCATAATAGACGATTTGAACGATAGATTAAAGAAAAGGTGGCCTGCTTTGAATAGAGATGTGAAAAGGTTTAGTTATTGGATCAGTTATGATGCGCATGGCCCAAGAGAAGAGTTCCCCAAACTTTACGATTATTATGTCTCTTCAGATGATAAAACGATCGTTGATAAAACCGAAAGCGTTACCAAAGAACAGGGAAATGATAAAGTCCACGATTTTATCAAAAAAATTGATGAGTCTAAGAAGACAAATAAAACGGTTGATCTCTCTAGTTCTATACCTGTTCCTCCGGATTTACCTTTCAAAGTGCCATCTTTGCTCTCTACAGTTTCACCAGGCCCAAAGACTCCTGTTCATAAACAACCAACTTTGGATGTCCGTTCATTCAGTGAAAAAAGAATAAAGCAGTATCAAAATGATAGAAAGATAAATCCTTATAATAGATTCGTTCTCCTGTTTTTAGCACTTATTACCGTTTTAAATTTCAAAAGAGATAGAAAGATAAACTTAACTAACAAAGCTCCGGTTTACGAATGGGATGAACAAGAAAGGGAATCACTTGAAGAAGAGTTAAGTGATCGTTTAGCTGAAGCTATTCAACACAAACAACCTTCTGAACCAAAAGTTGAAAGCAAAAGGAAGTGGTATTTCCTTTGGTTGAAATGATTGTACATAGTCTTATATTTATTTTAATAAATTTCTTATATTTCTCTCTGTTTACTATACATAACTATATACTTAAATGGTGTCTTGGTAACAAATTACTCATCATCTTCATCGTCATCGTCATCGTCATCGTCTTCTTCATCATCGTCGTCGTCGTCATCATCACCGATGTCTAACATATCTTCAGTCCAACTCTTTTCGACAGTTTGTTTGACTCTCTTGATGTATTGACTTCTGTGGTCTTTGTATAAATTTGCAGCTTCGACATTGGCTGGAGAACTAATGTTAGGATCGTTAAGTAACGACTGGATAGATGTTAAGATGGAGGCAACATCATATGTAGGAGACCATCTATTTTGTAAGATATCAAGACATAATTCTCCACTAGCGTAAACATTTGGATGAAACATAGAGGATGTGAATTTGACATTAGGTGGTTTATTAGGGTATTGTTCATCAAATGTAAGTCTAAGGCGAAAAGTTCCATCTTCAAAAGGAGTATCCTGAGGGCCAATTATTATACCGTTCCAGATCATAACGTTGTCACTGAGAGGAGATGCAGAGACACCTCCTGCTGAATCCTGTTGGATTCTTTTAAAATCACGCATAAGTCTTCTTCTTGCTGGTGTGGACATGATGTATAAGTGGCACGCAATCGAAGTAAGTATGAAAATATAAGAATTTTAATTTATTCTTTCAGTATGTATAGGGAAGCGTATATATCAGTAAAGCTATCGAAATTTCTTATAGAAACAAGAATGTAGTAGAGTAGATAAGTATACAGAATAAACAAGTGAACAAACAGACTATTATACTGATGGGGAGGGAACTCGGTTCAAGCAGAAACTTGAGCTTCTAAATTTTGATTACGAATTTCGAGAAAAAAATTGGATCGCTCGTTTATAATTATAATTTCACCGAAAATCCTAGCACCGAATTGGTTTAGTAAGATGAGCGATTAACGTTATTATATGTTCTATCTATGTACTGTCTAGTGGTGGGAAACCACCAACGATGATCTTGTTGTTGTGGGATGCTGCAGAGGCTACCACTGGAGCTGCAACTGGTAATACTTTTTCGGCTTGTGCTGGTGCTGGAGCTGGAGCAACAGTAGGCCCTTCTTTTTCAGCAGGAGCAATAGCCAAAGCTGGAACTGCAACAGATGCAGGAGCAATAGCATTAGCGTCAGATGATGTAGCAGGAGTGAGATCAGTCACTGCCACTGGTTCAGCTGCTGGTTTAGCCTTTGGCTTTGGCTTGGCCCTCGGTTTTGGTTTAACAGCTGGTTTGTCTGACTTCGGTTTACTTGATGTAGTATTTGTAGATGTAGATGATTGTGCATTTGGCTCTGTTGATGTTGACGTTGTTGTTGAAGTTGATGTTGCAGACGCATCTGTAGGAGCAGGAGCAATGGCTATTGGAGAGATTGCAATTTTTGGCGCTGGTTTCTTTGCATCTGATCCTGCTGCTGACACAACCTTTTTTCTCTTGTTTGATGATCCATTACCAGAATTTGTACTTGGAGTACTTGCACGTTTCTTTGCGTTGGAATTAGATGAGCCATTAGACGTCCCGCTTCCCGTATTTGAACTCGAGTTGTTATTTGATTTACTGGTTATTGATAACTGTGTAACGTTACCATTTGCATGTTCATCTAATAATGGTCCATAATAAACAAAGAATCCGTCTTTTGTAGTTGTTCTCTGTTCTTCAAATAATAATTCCTCGTCATCAATGAAAGGATCTTCCAAATCATATTTACCAATTCTTTTATTGCTCTCCATCTTACGACGATGTAATTCTTTTAATACAATTTCTTCCTTCTCTTCATCTGTCATTCCTGGTTTGAATTTGAGATTTAATTTACGAACAGTGTTCTTAGAAGTCTTTTTGCCCAAAATTTTACTAGCTTCGCTATTTCCAGGTTCTATCGCATCTTCCATCTCGTCATCTTCACCATCATCGTCGTCTTCCATACCGTCATCGTCGTTGTCATTATCAGATTCATCCTCTGCATCATCGATTCCTGAGCCACTATCTTGCCCAAGATCGTTCAGATCGAATGCAATTTTACCATTAGGATGCATTATATTCCATCCATACTTATCTTCACAAAGTTTCATCACATTGAATATGGCTTGAGATTGTCCAGGCTGTTTACCTGGAGGCACTAATGGAATGTTAAGAGCTATTATGGGATTTTGTTGTGTTAAAGGTTTTGGTTTTTCCTTTTCTTGTGGTGGTTCATCTTTTTCTGTTACTACTGTATTGTCTTTGACTTCTAAAAACGTTGGTGCGGGAAGCTGAGTCATTGGTTTAGATACTTTTAATTGTGGAACAACTGGTTTGTTCTGTACTGATGGTGATGATGATCTTGGAGTTGCGGGTTTTTTCTTAGGTTTTGGTGCTTGTTTTGCACTTTCTTCTTCCTTTGAAGTATCTCCTGTTGTGGGTGCTGTTGCTTTTGATTTTTCACTAGCACTTTTCTTTGTAGTTTTCTTAGGAGGTTTATCTGCTTTTTCAGCTTTGGGTTTCTTTTCAGCTTTCTCTGCCTTTTCTGCCTTTGGCTTCTTTGGTCTTGGTGCAGCTTTCTTCTTCTCTTTAGTGGCTGTCTTGGGTTGATCAGTAATACTCGAAGGATCAGAGCCACTCGATACAATAATGACTTTTGCGTCTTCTTTTTTCTCTTTGAAGTCTTCTTCTGTGTTTATCATTGAACTTAATGCCATGATATTTCTAGTTGGAGTAGGCGTGTTGGTCACCATTGGCATTGGCTGAGTCTTTTCAGGTGTACTTGGAGGCACAAGAGAGGCGGCCTTTGTGATCGTTGGTGCATCAGCAGTAGTTATCTGTACACGCTGTTGCGGCTCAGAAGGCTGTGAAGGAGCTGCAATCACAGAGTTTGTAATTGGGTTATAGTATTTGTGAACTCCATTGGAACTAGAATCAGTCTGCGTTACGCCCTGTTGTGGTTGATCGTGCAATAGTGATGAAATGGAAATTGAATTTGAGCTAGTGTCTATATATGTCCTATTGTTAGTAACACGAATCTATCAGATCTATGTGTGTCTGTATGTCAATGAATACTTACTCTGAGACATTGCACTGGTTTGATGGTGAACTAAGCTGTCTACAGTTTGGATAGTGTTCACTTTTAGTATACAGATGCTTATTTATTCACTATATTTACTCTACTTAGTGTATTTAAATTTCAATTATTAATTTTCGTGCGTGTTAATTGTTTTTCAGTATTTGCATCGTTTTTGTTTTTTGGGTGCTGAGAGTGTTTCTGTATATCAAAGAACAAGCTGTAGTTAAATAACTTGAGTGTAACCTCTTACTTGGAATGAAAAAAACAAGAAAGATTACAATGTGCTTGTCTATTCTGAATCTGGTTAGCTGATATAACCAAGTATATATGTTCTTTTATTTCTCTTTTTGATTATTCAAATAGCTAATTTAATCTCTCTTCTAACTACTTATATTATAAATATTATAAATTCGTAAAATCATGCTTTATCAAGTTGTAATTTATCTGATCTACCACCTAATTTACTCAATTTCAAAAATACATCTGTCCCGTAACCTTCCATGGAATACATATCTAGCTCACCATTCCAGTAATCAGTGTATACTTTACACATTGGTAAACTGATACCCATTGTATAATCAAAAGGTCTTGCAACTAATGATTTCAGCATTGATTTTTGTCTAACTTCATTTGCTGTTTCCATTTGTACCAAGTTTTCCAATACACCAAATCTATCAGAGGTTTCGTCACCAGATTTATCATCCATCATTTTTCCAATTTTGTTAGTAGTGTTTTGAGTCATGTTCCTTCTTTTATGGTCTAAAACTGGGAAACGAGGAGTAAGATCAAGTCCTGGGAGTCTATGGAAGTTGGATAAATATTTCTCCGCTAATTCAGGAGACTTACCAAAAGACCACACTTTTTTCAATTTTTCTTTATCCATACCACCACCTTGATCTGAGAACTTGAATGTTATATGTGCCTTAGTTTGTATGATAGTGACAACGATAGGAGGTGGCTTCAATTTACTAAGTTCAGCCTGCGATAACTTGGGGTTACTCTTGATGAAATTTTTAACTGTGGATTTCAATGAATTTCTGAGAATTTCAGCAAAGATATAGTTTAAATGATTCGTGAGGAATTGAAACTTAACATCTTCTCCCATTATTATTAGTTCGGGCATTTGTAAGTTTGGATAGATACTCTGCACAAAGGATGATACCGTATCTGTGCAAACTCTCAAGTGTTCATGCGCTGAAATGTACTGGAATGCTGCACCAATATAGTCAGGTGGTTTTTCCATGGTATCTTGATCTTGGTTTTTGAAAGAATTGGATAATGATACATGTTGTTCAATGATAACACGTCTACTGATTCTTGATCTTAACATTTCAGACATGAATTCATCCAATTGCTGTTGTGGCATGTTTCTCAAGATCGAACACTCCAAGGCGCCCATCATCAAGTGTGGTAATATAAGTAAATGGTCATCTAACACTTTGTTCAAAAATTCACAGAATTTATCGTTTTCTTCAAGTGAGTCAATTCTGCTCATTTTTCTAAATGCATTGAAACAGTGATAGTAACTTTGGTATACTTGCGATATATGGAAATTATTCACAACATTGTAATTCAATTTTTGTAAATCTTTGATACGTAAACTCAATCTAATTGGCAACTCTGTCCTGACAAAGTTTGCACTGCTTATCAATTTCTCTTTTGTAAGCTTCTTTCCAAAGTTGGCAAGATGTCTAAGCGATACTGGATGCGGAGTCTTCTCAGAATACGCTAGCAATATGGAATTCTGATAAAAATGTTGCTGATTCAGCAGAAGTGCGTGCTGCAATTGTATAGGCGATAAGGTGGAGTGGATGTTGGCCGTCACCTTTGATAACGGTAGCGAAACTTTACTCATTGATATATCGAACAGTATTTCTGCAATGAAACCAATTTGTTTATACTGTGTTATTTATTATACTATACTATATTATATAAATCTAATGAAGAAAGGAGCATCGTCAAAGAGCTTATAAATTCAGCATCGGCTAAAAAACTGAATTTGAGAAATGAAACTTTTGATAATTAATTTATGTACAGGAAAACCTTGCACCTCATCTAGCAGCTAGTAGTACTTGCGGATGGACTCAGTGCTGAACTTGATGAGATCGAAAGCAATTTGGATCTGGTCACTGGCAGTTGCCGCTGATGGGTAATTGTTGATCGTTGATTCAAGCTTATCCACATTACGGAGTACATCATCTTTGTTAAATTGTCTCACAGAGACAATCAAATTCAAGTATGCAAGAGTCTTTGGAAGTTTCCCAATATCAAATAATGCTCCATTTTCCGTAAAAAGCTGTTCTGTAATACATTTCTCGAATTGTTGTATAATCTCGTCTTGTCTTTCCTTTGTTAATTCTAAGTACTTACGCTTAGGAAGAGGTGGTGGAGCGCTAGAACTTATTGAAGTGCTTTGTAACTGATGAACTATTACGTCGCTTCTATCTGCCAAGAGTAAATCCTTGAAAATGCCAATGAGCCCTGTTTGGAAATTATCGAATGGACAATTGTTAAGAGTATCTTTGATAAATAACCAAACTACTTCATCGGCAAGTTTGGTCAAGAGCTTAGCTACAAGATTGTAGAAAACTTTGGCCATGGTGACGTAAGGGTATTCCACAGTAACTGAAGTAATTGCATGGAAATAGGTAGTAATAATCACTGAGTTTTGACTCAATTCATCAATATCTTCTCTGGATGCTGTCTCAAGAGAGCTCCAGAGTAATACAAATAAAGAGGTAATAACTCCACTGTGAGATAATTCTCTTCTCAACATGAACGGTATGAAGTATCTCAAACTTAGCTTTATAACATCTAATGGCTTGTAGTTTAAATCGAGTACTGACTTCTGTTTGTCAAAATAGTAACTATAAGTATGGAATAATATGACAGCCAATGATGAAATTGGCATTTTTGTTGGATTTGAAGATCTAAAAGAAGTCTTGTTGTAATCATCGATTACAGCAGAAAAGATGGAAGCACTATCAACTATTTTCATTCCCTCAAATAAATTTCTTGAATACTTCACTTCATCATCCATCAAAAAATCAAATTCTAGATCAAAGGATAATCCAAGAGTGACAAATCTACCCAAGAAATCATATTCTAAGTCACTCTTGTTATTTCCCACAACCCAAGCTTGATCATTATCGTCAACATTACCGAAACTGGTTTTCTCTAACATTTCTCCTTTTAAAACATTGAGAAACTTTTGACATACGCCGACACCACTGCCTCTTGTAGAAGATTCAGCTGCAAATGTTAAGAAAGAAACTAACAATTTTTGTTGTAAATAGGTCTCCTCCTGGAAAACTCTGTTCAAATCATCAGCGCTATCACCATTGATGTTTTTAGGAAGTGATGGCGGTGTGTAATCTCTAATGAAGGTGTAAAGTCTTCTACTAATAGGAAGTTCATAAGAATGATCACGATCACAATTAACAAAATTGATGAGAGCAGATACAGCCATACCTAAAAATTTGGAAGGATAGATGGTTTCAATTCTACGAAGACAGCAAGATATACATTCTATTAAACAATGGAATTGCCATGTATAGATTCTCATTGGTCTTTCTGAGTAAAATAATTGTAGAGATTCAGATTCTAACTCTTCGATTTCCTCTGGGTCCATCTCTGGTAAATATTTCAAGTTACCAACAATATCACAGCATGTTAGCAACAATTCCTTAGGACTTCCATAATCAGAAAGCACGCTGAATATCTCCATAATTTTAACCATTCCCTTTTGATTACGAAGTCCATTCAATGGTTCCCATTCAGATTCAAAATATTTCATCAATAAAGGTGGCAAATCCCAACCAATCTCACGTGTAAGGTCATGGTTATTCGATAAAATCGAATGTAGTTTAGTGAGTATGTCTACTTTCTCCTGATGAGTGTATAAACTAGGGTCTTCAAGATATAATTCGATGATAGTTGAATAAGAGATGAAATCTTTACTTTTCAAGCACTCTTCAGCTGCCTCTTCTAATATTGACAGCACTTGTTCAACATCAACCTGAGTGAGAGTTGTTATGGAATCTATTTCTGTATCAGACATCGGAATTCAATAACACCTTCTAAGCACTTGTTTCGTTTATGGCCTCCACAATTCCTCTGTACAGATTCCAAACAGCTCTTCTGTGGCCTTTTCTGTTCAGATGAGTGTCTTCTACAACAATCCAATGGAGCGGTTTAATTTTAAATTCGAGCAAATTGGGTTTTTAAAAACCGCCAGAGACCTCATCATTTGGATTTACTTGCAGCTGAAGTTTGAAACAGGTAATTAGATAAATAGATAGCATCGTCTTTGGTATAAAGAGATCGCATATACAAGATGAGTCGATCAGTGATGTATACTAGAGGGGACAAGGATAGGAGTGACTCAGAATCAAACATTCACAAATCTTTGATGATGCTGAATATCCAAGTACCCGCTCATGAAGGTTCTAGTAATGATGTATCCCCAGATTCTTTACAGCGCGTTGAAGAAGAAGATGATAACAATAATTATGAAGAAGGAAAAGATAAGATTCAGGAGGAGAAGTTAAAGACTAAGATTACGCTACAGCAGTCCAAAATTCTTACTAAACTTCCCAAAAAAACAAATGAACTTATATACAATCTTGCAAAAGGAACTCCACCACCTGATTCTACTGCTCCTCCACCTGAGAAGATAACGATACGGTTCCAGGCAATTGGTTCAATTGTACCTTCCATAACACCGAAGGTATTCAAAATATCCAGATCGCAGAATGTAAGTGCTCTGTACAAGTTTCTCGATAAGAAATTGAAACTTCCTTCCAATGCAACCAAGAACGTTAATACGCTGAATGGGAAATCGCTATTCCTTTATATTAATAATTCTATTGCACCTGCACCGGATGAAAATCTGGGTAATCTGTTCGATTGCTTCAAAACTGGGGAAGAGTTAATAATAAGTTACTGCAATACTGTCGCTTTTGGATGAAAATCAAAGAATTAAAACCAAAATTAAGATATATTCTGTTATATACACAAATTATATAAACAGGTGTAAAAGTAATGATAAAACGCCGCTGTTAATAAGTCTCCAAAGCAAGATAAAATAAGTAAATCCATAGTAAAGAAAGAAAAAGTAATTGAATCGTAAAAGAACATTAGTTGTTATCAGAACCACTCCAGAACCAACCTTTTTGTGAAGGTGATTTGGAATCTTCAAAGTCTAATTGTTCAAAAGGATCGTTAGAGATCTTGTCAGGAAATTCAACTGAAGGATGTGAAGAATCTTTAGGAAACTTTCTAACATTTTCTTCAACTTTCCTAACACCATCCTTGTCAACAATAGATTTTGTTTCTCTGATCTCAGAAGATCCATCTTCAAACCATGTTTGGATAGTTTGTTTCTTTTCGGATTCTCCTGTTGGCAGAGATCTAAAAGTCATTTGTTCTGAAGAGCCTGTAATTCTCAAGTTGGGAGTGTCAGCTGAGTCTGAAGTAGCCACTGCATTCTTGTCAACTGCTTTCTTCCCCCATTTGGCTCTTTCAGTCTCATGAAACTCTTTCCAAGCTTTGATTCTTTCTTGTCTTCTAGCTTCTCTTTCCTTAGCCAATGCTTGTTTCATTTGATGTTGCCAATCTAAGTAATCAGTGAAACTAGTGAAGAAATTACCCTTTTTCTTATCTTTATCATTTTCAACGTCTTCTTTAGTCAAAACTGAACCATCTTCGAAATATTCAAGTGGGATGACAGCCTTAGGGAAAAGACAACGCCAGTATCCATCTTGGTCCCATACGCTCAACCCATCCTTCGCTTTACATTTAGCGTATAAAGACTCTGATGGAGTAGGATATGCCCATAATCCAACTGGTGATGATTGAGATCTATATCTATTACGAAATAGATTTAGGAAACCTTCCTCTAATTCATGAGGAGTGGAAAAATTGCCAAAACCAAGAGATGTGCAATACTTCTCAACCTCTTGGTGAAGTTCATCAAATGATTTCTGGGTCAGTTTATCAGGGATTGCTTTGGTAATAGTTTCGTATGGGAAGTTGTTTACAACTTGGGAAGCGGAGTTGAGAAGAATATTGGCAGTTGAAGTAGCAATGTCATTAGTAGCAGTAAATGCGTCATTGAAAATGTCTCTTGCTCTGTTCAAAGATTGTTCAAGATCTTTTTCAAGACTATCGGTAGTCTTATCATTCTCAATTGCTGGTAACTCTGACTTATCGTTCTTTCCTGAAGGGAACCACATCTTGATTTATCAATTGAAATCAAAGAAATATGTTAACTTAAGTGAAGATTAACCTTTAAAAGCTTTCTGTTGAACTATTCAAATTGATTTTTTATGGCTTTAGTGATAACAGTTGTGCGGTTGGAGTAGATTTAAGAGAAACCTTAGCTTTTGAATGGGATCAGAAGAGCTCTCAAAAGAAAATTCGAGTATAATTTATTTTGACTTGCCACCGATGAGCTGCTCAGATTTTGTAGGAACTGCGGCAATATGGAATGCGTGTTTTGTAACGTCTTGTTTCTTGCCTTGGGATTACAGAAGGTTATGCAGAATGGTCCTTGATCTGTCATATTGTCAATGCTGTCCTGAAGACGATTCTTGTAGCTATTACACGGTTCTATATAGCTATACTGCGCGCCACGCATGGTTTTGCGGCTGGTGTCCTTGAAGATAGGTAAGAAGCATGGTTTCCATCTATTGAGCTACACATTAAAGGTAGATTTATATATAAGCTTGTATATACACACATATGCAAAGAAAGGTGAGGGCTGAGGAGATAACTTAGAGCTAAAAATCGTAATCATCGTAGGCATCGGATTCGTTAAAGGACAATCCAAAAATAACAATGGTTCCGTAAACTATTAACCCACCACTCATACTAAGTACCAAACTCCAAAAAGTTATCAAGTGACTATGGTAGAATATGATCGGGAGCGCAAGTCCACTCAACACTAAAGCACCAGTCATGAATTTCATGAAGTCTTTTACCTGTGATTCTTGTGATTGTGACGAGTCTGTGAGGAAATCAGATTCATATGAGAATGAGGAAGCAATTGCATTGGGTATTGGAGCGATTAAGAACATACCGACTGTTATTCGTGTTAGTATGTATCGCAAAGAGTTCGTGTGGACAAATGGTTTACTTACCAACAAATAGAGGTAGCCAATTGTCAAAGAGGGCACAACTTAGTACAATGTTGAGAAACCCCACGGCAATCAGAACACTGAGGAATATTAATTTCGTAAGAGAATTGCCTGTCATTGGATGATTCAGTATAAAGTGTGATGACTAGTGTAGAGACAAACCTGGTATGATGAACTCTGTATCAGTAAACTTCTAAGTAACGTGAACTAACTTATTAAACGTTTTGAACGGAAACAAACAACATTAGAGAAAACGAGGCAGACGATCGACTGGATTTCTGAAAAAGCTGTAATTTTATCCAGTTCAAAATAGATTGATGTTTCTGATAGAGGAAGAGTTGTTGAGTATATCAAGCAATTAAGACACAATTGAGCTGATAACTCTACACTATGTTGATTGAAGAATCATACCACGATGTTAAGACATCCTACGGGACAACAATGAGAATTTACGTTTACCATCCTAAGATTAACGGATATCCAAAAGCTAAGTTTCCAGGTGTTATCGTATATTCTGAAATTTATCAAGTTACTGGACCAGTTTCAAGATTTGCTAAGAGAATTGCATCTGAAGGTTACATTGCTATTTGTCCATCTATTTATCATAATTTCATAGATCATACTCCGTTAGATTATGATGTCAAGGGTACTGATGATGGTAATAAATATAAAGTTGAAAAACCGCTTGAATCTTATGATGAAGATAATAAACTTTGTTGTGATTACTTAGAAACTTTGGAAACTTTCAATGGTAAGATCGGTGCTACTGGTATGTGTCTTGGTGGTCATATTGCTTTTAGAGCATTATTAGACCCACGTATTACTGCTGGTTTCCATCTTTTCCCAACTGATATTCACTCAAAGACTCTTGGATTAGGTATGAATGATGATACTCTTGAACGTATTTGTAAAGAAATGAAATCAAACCAAGAAGCTTTCTTAGTATTTGGAACATTGGACAATCATGTTCCAGTAGGTGGACGTGACTTAATCAGGAGAGAATTGAATGATCATTCAATTAATTTCTCATTCTTAGAGATTCATGCTGCACAACATGCTTTCATCAGAGATGAAATGAGCAAAGGTAGATACGATAGTGCTGTAACGACTGGTTGTCTTGGATTTTTATTTGAATTGTTTAATAGAAGATTACAGATTGATTTAGGTGAATTTGATGTCAAACCAACCAAAATTGAAAACGTCTGTTAAACTATATATAGGTTTTAAGTAAAATTAAGTAGTTTTTGAATAAATAACAACTATATATTTATTATAAGATAATTGTATTCTCAAACATTGTATATACAAAAAGGAAAAAAGAATGAGAATTAAAAAAAAGGCAGTAAAGAGTCGTAAATAACTATAAACAAGTTAAACTTAAATTAATTAAATTTAATTCTTTGGTTCTTCAGAGTTATTGGCTTGTTGATCTTTGTACATCTTTTCGAATAATTTCAATGAGGAGTTTTGTAATTCATCGAATTTTTCTTTGATCTTTTCAGAATCAACAGTAGATTCACCAGAATTAACGGTAACAATTAATTCCCTAACTTCAGTAATTAATTTCTTAACGTTTTCAACTTCAGCCTTATCTAATTTGTCACCAAATTCTTCTAATGATTTCTCGGTATCATTACATAATTGATCGGCTTTGTTAGCAGCTTCAATTGATTCTTTACGAGCTTTATCTTCTTCTTTGAATTTTTCAGCATCATTAATCATCTTTTCAATTTCAGCATCGGAAAGACCTGAAGAGCCAGCAACGGTAATAGAGTTATCTTTACCAGAAGCTTTATCCTTAGCAGAAACGTTAATGATACCATCGGCATCAATATCGAAAGCAACTTCAATTTGAGGAACACCCTTTGGAGCTGGTGGAATACCTGATAAAGTAAAGTTACCAATTAATTTGTTATCTCTAACTAATTCTCTTTCACCTTGGAAAACTCTAATTTCAACAGAAGTTTGACCAGAAGCAGCAGTGGAGAAAACTTGAGATTTCTTAGTTGGGATAGTAGTGTTTCTTGGAATTAATCTAGTGAAAACACCACCTAAAGTTTCAATACCTAAAGATAATGGAGTAACATCTAATAATAAGACATCTTTAACTTCACCTGATAAGACAGCACCTTGAATAGCAGCACCAATGGCAACAGCTTCATCTGGGTTAACAGCCTTAGATGGTTCTTTACCGAATAAAGATTTAACAGTTTCAACAACCTTTGGCATACGGGTCATACCACCAACAAGGATAACTTCAGAGATATCGGAGGTAGATAAAGAAGCATCTTTAAGAGCTTTCTTAACTGGTTCAACGGTCTTCTTGATTAATGGATCAACTAAACCTTCTAATTGAGCTCTTGACATCTTTAAGTTGATATGTTTTGGACCTGAAGCATCAGCGGTAATGAAAGGTAAGTTAATTTCAGTAGATAAAGTGGAAGATAATTCAATCTTAGCCTTTTCAGAAGCTTCTCTGATTCTTTGAATAGCCATTCTGTCGCCTTCTAAATCAATACCTGATTCTTTCTTGAAGTGTTCAACAATATGTCTAACTAAAGAAATATCGAAATCTTCACCACCTAAGTGAGTATCACCATTAGTAGATTTAACTTCGAAAACACCATTATCAATATCTAAAATGGAGATATCGAAAGTACCACCACCAAGATCGAAGACAGCAACAACGTTAGAAGAATCTTTTTCTAAACCATAAGCTAAAGCAGCGGCAGTTGGTTCGTTAACAACTCTGGCAACGTTTAAACCAACAATAGCACCGGCATCTTTGGTGGCTTGTCTTTGAGAATCGTTGAAGTAAGCTGGAACAGTAACAACAGCAGAAGAAACGGATTTACCTAAGTAAGCTTCAGCGGTTTCTTTCATCTTGTTTAAAACGAAACCACCAATTTGAGCTGGGGAGTATTTTTCACCTCTAGCTTCAACCCAAGCGTCACCGTTAGAGTGTTTAACGATTTTGTATGGAACTTGCTTGATATCTCTTTGAACTTCAGCATCTTCAAATCTTCTACCAATTAATCTCTTAGTAGCGAATAAGGTGTTTTCTGGGTTAACAACAGCTTGTCTTTTAGCTGGGATACCGACTAATCTTTCACCATCTTTGGTGAAGGCAACAACGGAAGGAGTGGTTCTTGAACCTTCAGCATTTTCAATAATTTTTGGAGTTTTACCTTCCATAATGGCAACGGCGGAGTTAGTGGTACCTAAATCGATACCAATAACAGTACCGGTAACCTTGGTAGAGTTATAACGAACTTGACGAGAAGAAACCTGTAGAAAGTTAGTATATAAGCTGATTTATTTGAAGGTAGAGACATCAATAAAAATTTATGAATTCGTCATCATATGAGTGAAATTTTTCACTCAAGATGGATGGCGAGTGAGTAATAGTAATGATACATACGGTTCTTAAGTTTCTAGACAATGAGGCAAGCATCTTGACGAGTGATTGTGATGTATAGTTCTATTGATGAGTATTAGAAACAACGACTTGATAAGAGTGTAAAAAATCTTAAGAGAAGAAGAAGATGTAAAGTTATTAATTATATTTAGTTCTTGGTTTCTGGTCCTGGCTGACTGTGTGCTCTGTCAAATTTTTTTGTTGTCGAAGAAAAATCCAGAAATTTTCACTCTGCGGGAACCGATTTTTTTATTGCGTGCAATTACTAAATTTTGTGGTTGGTGGCTGGTAGTAGTTTTTCTATTGTGGCTGGTAATCTTTGGCTGAGTAGACGCGTCGTTTGTGTGCCTTTTCAGGCGAGTCTGAAGCTACGCGAAAAGCTTCGCTTCCCTCCTGCTGATAAGATGAAAGAAAGTTGGTACCATTTAGTTCTTTTTGAGTGTCTACTCTCTGGTTACTGTACTTTAAGCGTATTCAAATACATGATATCACAGAAAGCTAGTTTTTTGAGTCTCTTTAAAACGCTCGACACTATTGTACTAATCCATTACTCTACCAACTACCACTCCAAGCGCTTGAACTTTAAAACTAGTTTGAAATCACAGTTATCAAAATCACTAGGCTACAATGTCACAATCTCAGATGTCCTTAAACTTCTCACGGTATGGCCAGACAGTTTCATAATCACATATGACCAGAATTACGATACTTTGGATGATGAGTCCAAGTACTTCCTTGATCTTCCAGCAATTGAAAAATCAAAGTGTGTTACCGATCTCACAGCTAGATTAGCAACTTTTGAATCCCTTCTGGATACTTGGATTGGAGAGAATGGGATCGCAATACCTGTAGCTCTTCCTAAGTACCTGGAATCCAGTGAAGAAAAGTGTACTAGCTTGCTTAAAAGAAGAGTAAAGGAAAGAAAGAGCTTACTAGTCAACGATAAATCAAAATTCGAGTTCAAAGAAAAGAAGCCTAGTACAAAGGGAAAATCATTACTCGATAGAATAAGAGAAAAGGAAAAATTAGGGGATATAATTAAACCCAAAAAGACAGCAAAAGAATTAAGAAACGATTATCTCTCGTCAAAATTACAAAAAATTTACGATATAATAAATCAAAAGTATGATAGCATAAACCCAGATAAGCCACAATCGTTATCATTAAGGAAGCTAACAATGATAATAAAAGATAGCATAAATCTGCCAATAGACGACGAGGATATTAAAGATACAATACAGCTAATGAGTGAAAAACTTGAAGGAAGAATCAAGATCATCTCAGTTGGTGATGTTAGTGTAGTTAAAGTTAACTCACTCAATAGATCTGAAGATTTGAAAAAGTTTTAACTTATGATACTGATAACTTAATGTTTATTTCTTTTTGTGTATACTTATATATTTATATAATCTTTGATAGAATATAATTAATTATGAACTTATTTGAGATCTTCTTCTTTGAATCCTTTTTCATCATCAGAATGATCAGCAATATCAGATGCCTTAAAATCACTGAAAAATTTCTTCAAGAAAATTTCAATACCATAACTTAATCCAAAATCTAAGATAATAGTAGATGTCAACTTAACTTTGAATTCGGTAGTCATTGGAACAAATTGCATAGCTTGGTTTAATTCTGGCATAAATTCAGTGGCACCAGCTAATGCTAAGAAACTAACTCCTAATAAACCGTAGTACATTCCCTTGTTATCACTAATCTTTTCACGGAATGGTAAACCTTGATAGTTAATAGCAAATGTGGCAACTTGTTGAGATAATTGAATTAAGAACATTGCTGTATTCAATAATGATGGCTTAAATTCTTTTTCTAAATCAACTTGTGGTTCTCTTGGTTCTATAATATAAATTTCTTTAGTAAGATAAATTAATGCAATTAAATGAATGGCAAATTGTCCCAGAATAGATCCCATAATATAAATATTGAAAATACCTGGTTGTGGACGTTGTTTTGATAATTTTTCAATTGATTTACCACGAGAAATTGATAAGAAACAAACACTCAATAACAAACCAGAGACTGTTGCTTGACCATCACCAAATTTAATACCTGCTAAATATAAAACAGATAATGAATATGCAGAAATAAGACAGTTTAATGCCAAAATCTTATACATTTGAATTGTAGAAACAAGTGCGCAACGGCCTTGTCTAATAATATGAGTAACAGCACTAACATTAGCTAATTTAGAAGTGAATGGAGCAGCAACAGAAGCATCACCTAATTTTAATACAGGTGCTTCAGTATCGTTTTCTTCTTCTTCTTGTTGCAATGTTCCCATTAATTGTTCTGCTAATTGAGATCCACCTTTATTAGCTTCATGAGATCTGGCTGATCCAGTATTATTGGCAACTGCAACAGCTTGACGCATTTCATCAGTAATGGTTAAACCATGTTTCTCCATTGCCTTCAAATAATGTGGGTTTAATGGTCCTGGTGGGTAAAGATGAGCAATCAAGGCAGGAACTTTTGGAGGTGGATTGTTCCATCTAGCCATTAATTCACATTGTTTTTCATAAACTTTTTGAGTAGCTTCAATTTTTCTGTTTTCTTGAATTTGTTTCAATGACTCTTCAGTACCATTCAATAAAGCAACACCAACATGTGCTTGTTTCAAAGCACCAACATCATTGGTACCATCACCACACATTAAAGTCTTATAACCTAATTCCTTATATGAGTTTAAGATAAATTCCTTTTGAGCTGGAGAAACACGAGCATAAATCCATGTATGTCTAATCAACTTCTTTAATTGTTCATGTTCCATTAATTTAGCTAAAGCATAACCAGTTACACAAATATCATTTGTCTTAAATAATGTTTCGTCAATTGGATCACTAGATTTGAATGGGATAATCTTGGTTTCTTGGACATTACGCCAAACTAATTCAAGATCTTCACCATGATGATTTTCAGGTAAATCTAAAATCAAAGTTTCACGTTTAACAATACCAACTTCTTTAGCAACATGGACAGCAGTTAATGGATTATCACCAGTGATCATGACACATCTATGAGAAGATTCATTCAACATGGTAATAGTTTCAATGGCATCTGGTTTCATTGGACAGTGGAAGACGATAAAACCAGCAAATTTCAAATTAGATTCAACACTTTCACGAGTTAATTTAGTAACTTTAGAAGGATTAATGTTGTCTTCCAAGTATTTATAAGCTAAACCTAAGACTCTTGAACCAGATCTTGTGAAAGACTTATAAACTTTATCAAAATCATCTGATCCATCAGTAATCATATCACGAATAGTTTCTGGTGCACCTTTAACAGCAACTAAAGTCTTACCGCCAACAGTAGCAATAGAACTTGATCTTTTCAAAGCAGAACTAAATTGAAATCTTCTTAAAATTTTAATCTTATGTTTAGCATCATCAGATTTTTCAACAACATCTTTAGCAGAGCCTAATTTCCATCCGGCAGCTTTTAAAGTTGCCTTTTCCATTGGATCACCAACAACTTCACCGTCGTCTAATTTAACTAAGGCATGAGCAGCACCAAGGACATCAACAGTAACAGAAGGGACCTCAGATGGTTTAGATAAAGCTCTAATATCATTTGGAACAAAACCAGCAAGACCTTCAAAGACTAAATCTTCACCAGTTAAAGTACCAGTTTTATCAAAACAACAAACATCAACTCTACCACCAAGTGGAATTCTGAATGGTTCAGTACAGTAAATGTAATGTTTACCTAAAGCAGCTAAAGAAGAATTGACAGCCATTGTTAATTCCATTGGTAACTCTGGTGGAACAACAGATGTAATAACAATAATACAATCTAAGATTAATTTAGAATGAACACGGCCCATTTTAGTACCTTCAACCCAAACGTACCAAGAAGCAATAACTGCAAAGACTAACAAGAATAAGATAAAGAAGAAAGCTTCTTTATTAGCAACAGACATTCTTTCACTTGAGAAAATCATAACACGAACTAAAGAACCTTGAGAAGTTTCAAAACCGGTCTTAGAAACAATAGCTAAAGCACCTTGATCTGGAGCCAATTTAACAACTGGATCAGTTGGACTGGTAACTTGTAAACAAGTGGTACCACCATGTAAGATTGAATTCTTATCTAAACCTTCTGGTTGGAATAATTCATCACCTGGGCGTAATTTAATAGATTCTTTCAATAATGGAGTAGATTCACCTGATAACATCGCTTCGTTCATAATACAAGAACCATCAACTAAAACCAAATCACATGGAATTGCCTTTTCGTCATTTGTTCTAGTAATGGAAACTAAATCACCTGGTAATAAATCTTGAGTTGATTTTTCAATCCATTTACCAGCACGGTGAACATAAATTTGGTATGGTTTGATACCCATACTTTGAAATTCAGCCATGGTGGATCTTCTTTGGTAAACAGTGGTACATTCAAAAGTAACTAACATGAATAAGGAGAAAAGAGATAAATACCACATTTCGTCCATACACCAAAGTGAAATGGAGAAAAGTTGGAAAACGAAAAATGGAGCTAAAGCATGTTCTTTGAATAATTCTAAAAATGTTGGAATTGGGATATCAAACAAGTTCTTACCGTATAATCTTTCTAATTTGGCTAAATCAGTCTTAGCATCTAAACCTTTGGACAATTGGTAATCTTTCAGTAATGGGTTTGAATCGATTAAGAATTTAGGAGGGGAAAAGAAACCAGCTTTTGCATCCAATAAATGTCTCCTCTTTTGATATAAGAAGGAAACCATCAATTCATTATGATGATCAATATCACGGTTAATCTTACAAATTTCACTAACACCACAATTTGGAGCAGCTTTGATCAAGATATGGGTTGCTTGATTTAATTGTGAGTCTGTAAGTCTTTCATATTGAAATTTTTCCTTGATATCAATATTCCATTGAGGTAATAGCCAGATTAACGCATGTGTAGACAACAGGGTTAAAGTGTAAACAAAAGTCCATTCTCTACCGACAATATAAGTATCATAATGATTAGTATAGATATTGAAAACAATTGGATAGATAATCAAAAACGGCCAGACATATGGCTTTGATAAGGTAGACTTTGGGCGTAAGAGTTGAGAATGCTCAATAGTAGGGTTATCAACTAAAGAGGTCATTGTCACTTATTGCTTAATATACAATTACTTTTATTTGTCTGTATATGATCTATATATTTACGCTATACACATGGCTTTTTGCCCACAACTTGATCCCAACTGATAAATATTTCGGATCGAGATGTTGGCTGGAAATTTCGAGGGAAGTGTACGTGCTGCTTTTTACACTAAGGTGTAAATATCGGGATGGCGTCGATGGGGTCGCTTTAACAGTTAAGTTCAGCGTACCACTATGCCCATGCTCATCAGTAGCAACATCGCTGCGTTTAGAACACACTCGTAGCAGAGGAGGAGACCCATGCTCTTGAGGTCATTGGCATCGATGGTATCGAAACACATGTTGATGAGACCAGTGAGTACGTTTGCCAGCAAGAAGCAGAGCAAGCTATTGTTGTTGACCGCGTGTAAGGTGAGCGGCACAGCGTTCATATAACTCTTTGATATTTCTTTCTTTGATAAAGTTTGTACTGTGGTTTCAATAGGTATTGTAGATATCTCCATCCTACTAAGGTCGGTTGAGTCTCCCCAAACTAAAGTCTCGATCAACTTGTAGCCAGTTAAAAATGTAGTATTGTAAGCACAAACCCAAATCACGTATAACAGGTTGGCCATTCTTCTTGAAACTCCATAAGTGTAACATGTATCAATGACAAAATAAGTGGTGTGATAAAAGATACTTGATATGAATAGACCTTTGAGTGGGGTAACTGTGGTCATTTTTGTCAAAAGAGACGCTGTCTTGGGAGAGGAGTAATACTCTATAATCTTCGATCTTGAAGAGCCAATAGTGATAAGATTCTTGGGTGTTGGAATCAATGGTAGGAGGTAAGAACCGCAAGATCTTCCAGAAAGAAAAATAGCAAAGTATCCAATCAAACTGAAAATACCTTCTCTATTCTCAGATAATAATCCAACTCTTTCTCCGGTAGAGAGAATAAATTCAAGTAGTCCAGTTGTGCAGAGAATGTATTCATAAACAACGCAAATAATTATTGATTGCAAAGATTCGGGAATCAATTTGTTCAATGGGCCGAATAATGATGCTAAAAATGGCAGCATAGCCAATGTGATAAAAAAATTCCAGTGTTTGCCGTATTCCGTTATATGTTCTTGATAATCTAAGGATTTGACACTGACCAGTCTAATCAGCCCTAAGACGATCAAAGGCAATGTTTGGAACGCTGATTTGTATAACTCTGAGAAGTAATTAGACTTTCCATTGAATTTATTCTTCAACGCTTGTCTACAGCTCACCATACCCATGGAAAAGACAAAGGACCCAACACCAAGATCCATCAAACTAGTTCCCCACGTTTCAACTTTACCAAATCTTCTGGGGAATACCTGGAAGTCAACGGCTATGATTGCTAGACAGGTAATGATCATCATTTGAGATCTGTAAACAGTCAAGTAGGTCTGATGAGGTAAGAACTTTTTGTCTTCAAGTGTGGTAAGATCAACTGTCAATTTGGCAGCAGCATGCTTCTTCGAGCTTTTGGATTTTTTATGAAATGATAAGCCGGCAGATAAGAATACCACAGATACAATTGGAATAAATGTCAGAATAGACAAAAGAATAACTTGATTGTGATAAAGGGTAATGGAAAGTAACAAGTTGTTCCAATTGAGAAGGAAGTCCACTAAATAAGAAAGGAATGTGTAATGATCAAACAAATGTGTTCTCTTCTTGAGCAAAGACCACGCTAAATAGCTGGTAAGAGAAATTGAAGTGACTGCGTATACGTCGGCCGTGGAACTTCCACTGAGTCCGGTGACAAACTCTTCTTTCCTCTGTTTCAGTGTCTGGGACATGTTTGCTTGTTTGCTTTAAACTGTTGATTGGCACAGAAAAGAAGGTACATATGGGCTTTCCTCAAGAGCTCGATTGAACGCAATCAGCCTTTTCGAGAAGGCCTGAAAAATATTGTCAATGCGTCGATCGAGGAAAATAAGAAAGGACTCAATCTGAAAATAAATAATTGAGTGATATCATGAGAGCTATACATGGAGATGACACATTCTTTTTTTAATTATTACAACTGTTGCTATAGCTGACGTGGTAACGAAGCGTTCAAAATAGACGCATTTTGATCTCATTCTATTATATTTCAAATTGAGGCGCCCTTTGTGAAATTAGTTCAGCTCACTTATCAAAAGATATCAAGATAGAATTATAAAACAGCTACAATCAATCTGCATCTCTGTTAACAGTTGAGTACAATATCGACAGAGACTGACACATGGAGGACTATTACCAAACTCAGATAGAGGAATTTGAAGTTCTTCAAGCAATATACCCAGATACAATAACAGATTTGACTCCTACATCTTCAGCATGGAATAAGAAGCCCTCTCCTAAATTTGAAATAAAGATCTCAAGCGATCCTGAAGTCGAACCTGTATCTTCTTTGATACTGCGAGTAGAATTCACTGCTACATATCCTGCTACTTTACCTTTAATACATATTCTCAAACCTAATAACATTCTTGCATCACAACTCAAATCTTTACAGTCAGAAATTGATAAGATACTGAAAGATGAAAAAGGACAACCAATGATATACTCGCTTGTGTCTTCTGTAGTTGAGAGGGTTCAGGAATTCCAGTCATATGCCAGAAATGAGTCTCTTGAAGATGAACGTTTGAAAAGGCTGGAAAAGGAAAAGGAAGAAATGGAACTACAGCGAAAGCAAGAACAGGAGAAATTTGAAATGGAGAGAGCCAAAGAGCAAGAATTACTAGATCTTATGGTGAAAAATGAACTTAAAAGAAGAAATAATGAAGTTGAAGGAACACCAAGCTCACCTTCCAGAACATCAAATGCAGAATTATCAAGAATTGCTACTAAGAATATTTCTACCTTCAGTGAAAAATCAAGCGATGTTTTGGAAAGTCATTTGATTCCATCACCGGAAGAAATAAGTAAAGATATATTTTTCACATTTGATAAACCGATATCAGTGAGATTTGATGGATCTTTGAATTATGCAGAGTTTAAATTCAGAACAATAACAGGGTTTGTTCCAATACAACCTGTTGGGATACTCAAAGAAGTGTCAAAGCAATACTTTGTGAAACCATATGTTTCTCCAGAATCTCCTGTATATGATCTCATCAATAATACTAAGAACAAAACGGAAACAAGTAAGAAGTTTGGTGGTGGTAAAAGAGGTTCAAAAAGATCAATGCAGTATGTGTTGACTGAAGTTGAATTAGACAATCCTTTCTGGCAAACAAGTCAAGGGAAAAAGTCCATTGTCTCTTTAGAGAAAGAATTACAGTCAGTTTGTGAACTAAGACATGAGAATTTATCTAGAGTTTACAGTTTTAACATTGAGAAAATACAGATAACCTCACATGGTGATATTTCATTGAAGAATAGTGCTGCAAAGAAAGTCTCAAAGAAGTCGATAGAAGAAGCTACGTCGTCATCGTGTATTTGGAAAATAAGAATTCTGTCTGATTATTCAACAACATTAGATGACTTATTGTCTACCGTTTCATTCATCAATATTTCACAGGCTAGGGAATGGACCATTCAGCTTCTAGAGAGTCTGGAGTATGTTCATAAAACAGGTTTAATTCATAAATGCTTAACTCTTGATTCTGTTCAAATAAAACATGCTGAAAGTATGACACCTACAAGAGTTAAATTAGCAGATGTGTGTTATGGATATACTATATTTGATATGTTGAATAATTACCCAAACACTTATACGCAACATAATGATGTTCCAATTGTATTTGATCCAACAGCATGGGGTGCTCCTGAAAGATTTGATCAAGATGATAGAAAAGCTACTAAGCCTCAAAGAAAGACTGATGTTTGGGATCTAGGTGTGTTATTTGTACAAATGATTTTTGGCAAAGATGTGATATATGATTATGAATCTCCACATGAATTTATTGATAACCTCAACTTAGATGATGCCGTTGTTGACTTCTTGAATGAAATTTTTGAATATAAAACCAAAAAGAGACCAGATCCTTTGGAATTATTGGCAGCTAGATTTTTAAGACTTAATATCAGTGCTTCTCCTATTGTTAATATATTGAAATCTATAGGATCTTCTGACTCGGGATCCATCAATGGTAAAATCAAAGGTTTTTCTAATATTTCAGATGTCAATCCATCGATCTCTAGCAAATCGGGTACAATGGGTAGGAATTCATCCATATCGGGATCAGAAAACATGAGAAGAGGATCTACAGATAATACTAACAGCACAGAAAGAACTTATTATTCAAGATATGCTCATGATTTTGAAGAAGTTGGAATTTTGGGTAAAGGTGGATTTGGTGAAGTTGTCAAAGCAAGAAATAAACTCGACGGTAGATTTTATGCAATTAAGAAAATTAGACATACAGAAGATAATTTATCCAAAATTTTGAATGAAGTGATGTTGCTGGCCAGACTTAATCATCAGTATGTTGTCAGATATTTTGCTGCCTGGTTAGAAGATGATTATTCCCGAAAGAGACCGAATGATGGTGATGACGATGATGATGAACTTGATCTCGATGATGACTCCAATGATGAAGAAGAAGAAGATGATGAAGATGATGATGATGATGATTTTCAAACAGTTGAAAATACTAGAACAGGAAGTCATAGTTATGTTGATTTTCTTTCTGGATCTCTGAGACCAGAACTGGATTTTGATTTCTCTTCATCTTCCTCAGAGGATGAAGATGCTGATGATCAAGATTTTGATGGTGCTGAAGATTCAGATGAGGGTTTCACATTTGGTTCAGCTTCTAATAACTCAGAAGTTAGTTTATCACCATCTACTCCTATAGTTGCTACCAAAATAAAGAGAAAAGAACTCAAAAAGCGCAAAAAAAGAAGTGTTCTTTTCATTCAAATGGAGTACTGTGAAAATCGTACCTTGTTTGATTTAATTAGATTAGGTTTACCTAAAGACACAGAAACTTATTGGAGAATCTTAAGACAAATACTGGAAGCACTAAGTCATATTCATTCCCAAGGTATTATTCATAGAGATTTAAAGCCGATGAATATTTTCATTGATGAGCATCAAAATGTTAAGGTCGGTGATTTTGGACTTGCTAAAAATGTACATAATTTACAATCATCTGTTGTTCCTCGTTTATCGAATCTGGATTTAAAGTCTTCAGAGGATCTAACCTCTGACATTGGTACCACTCTGTATGTTGCTGTGGAGGTTTTAAGTGGTAATGGATCTTATAACGAAAAAGTTGATTTATACTCATTAGGTGTCATATTCTTTGAAATGATATATAGTTTGCAAACATCTATGGAAAGGTACACCACTCTGAGAAACTTGAGATCCTCAATGATTGTTTTCCCATCAGATTTTGATAATGTTAGACTAGCTACAGAGAAGAAGATTATCAAAATGTTATTGAATCATGACCCTGAAAAAAGACCATCTGCTGAACAACTACTTCAAAGTGGATTGGTGAAAATGCAACAGCAAGATGATTTGATGAAAGAAGCTTTGAATGCTTTGGCCGATCCTTCTTCATCGTGGCACCATCAGGCAAGAAACACTTTGTTCGCTCAACCATATAGTTTTGCTAGAGATTTATTGTTTGGTAGAGATTCGTCAGAATTGGCTGGAGGTGATAAAGAGGCAATGAGGAAACTGAGTCGAACAAAGACTGGTCCTGAATATTTGCTTCAAACAAAAATTGTTTTTGAAGTTGAAAAGATCTTTAAAAAGCATGGTGCAATTGAGTTCACTGAGAACTTGTTGCTATTTCCTAAATCTCCATTATATGACTCTAGTTATCAAGTCTATCAAGTTTTAGATAGAGCAGGTTCAGTTTTACAATTACCTTATGATTTAACTCTACCATTGGCAAGGCTTCTAGGACGTCAAACTATTCCAGTTAATAAGATATATCGATGTGAAAATGTTTTCAGATCTAATGAAAAGGATGAAGGTTCTGGGCCTCTACAATTTAAAGAACTGGATTTTGATATTATCTCATATGATCATATAAACTCATCTGGTGAAATTAGTTCTTCAGGTATTGCTAATCCATACTCTGATATGCTTTCATTGCATGACGCTGAATGTATTAAGGTAATAAGTGAAATTACTTCGATTTTTCCTTTTATCAAAAAAACAAATGTGAAAATCATATTGAATCATTATAATCTTTTGGACGCTGTATTGGATTTTTGTGGCATTGAAAGTGCTCAAAAGCTAAGTGTTGCTAGAGTATTGAATGAAGTTGGATTTGGAAAAACAATGAAAGAAGCCAAAGCAGTTTTGAAACAAGATCTTAACATTTCATCTACTGTTTTGAATGAACTTGTTCAATTTGACTTTAGTGCTGATTTAACTTCAGTGACATCTAAATTTAGAAAGTTGATGATAGACAGTCCATATTTGATTAGAGTTGAGGACTCGTTGGCTTATCTTGTTAAAGTTTTGAAATACCTTGACTTCTTTAGAGTAACATCAGGAACAGTCAAGGATTCTAATGACAAATTTAATGTACAAGTATCTCCATTTGGTGGTTATAATGCTGCTTTTTATAAAGGAGGTATAATGTTCACTGCAGTATATGAAGAAAGATTCAAATCAATAATATGTGCTGGTGGAAGATATGATGAACTGATTTCTTTAATTGCGAGAAACAAGTCTCCATCTACTTTACCAAAAGCTGTTGGTCTTAGATTAGCTTGGGATTTCTTATTCAATTCAATGAAGCGGTACCAAGAAATGTTCATTAAGAAGAAATCTGCATATAGTTCCAGAAAGAAAGCAAATAAGTATATGAAGGAAACTAATGAATTGAAGAAGAAAATTGTTTGGAATGCAAAGAGATGTGATCTTGTTATTGGTACTTTTACTCAACATGTTAAAGAAGTGGTTCCATTTGTACTGGGTGTTTTATGGGATAATGAAATCAGCTCTGATTTGTTGAAGAATTGTTTTTCCACAGAAGATATGATTAATCAAGCTACTAACGATGGTGTTAGATGGTTATTGATTATTAAGCCACAAATAACATCAATGCAAAAGTTCAATGTTAGTAACAAAGACAACAGCAAATACAAACCTTTTAGATTGAGGGACCTTGAGAAACAAGTTGATTATGATATTAATTTGAAAGATTTGGTGAAGTTGATTAAAAATGAAATGAATGGGTATGACTTTGGTGGCGAAGCTGATGGTTCTAATGCTGGTGTTGGCTCTAATAACTCAGGTTCAGATGGTACTGGTGTCAATGGTAGTGGTGTTAACGATGATGGCGACAATTCTCATTTGCAACCTCAATCAATGACACATGGTGGTAGTAATAGTGATTCTAGAGATGTTTCACAAGCAATTGGTTCTGGTGTTAACGGCTCGCTGGGTTCCACTTCAATTCCTTCATCCATGTCAGAACGTAAAATTATTGTTGTTCCTAATAATGCAATCAATGCTAACAAGAAGAACAACAAAAAAGGACAATGGGCTATAGTTGACGATACAAAACAAGTAGCAGATTCTTTGATAGCTACTTTGGATAATGCACCAGTTTTCAACATTGAAGCAAGAGAAGAAGTGTTAGAAATGATCTCAATTACTTCCCTGGCACAAGCTGATGAATGGAAGAGAAGGGTTGGTGGTGCATCAAGTTCAACACCACGTAGTTTTGTTACTAATATCTACAATGCTCTATTCAAAGAATACTCCAAAGGCACAAAGTGGGCAATTATTTATTCTGGTAAAGGTGACAAAGTCTGTATCTGTGATTTACAAAGATGATTCTAGATATATGTGCATATATAATCTGTATTATAATAGGTAATATGTTTACTAACAATAGTGTATGTAGTAAGCTTGTAATAATAAATTCAAGTGGAAAAAAAATATAAAGTATAGAAGTTTTATATACTAGCCTATTTGGTATATTTTTCCCATCCGGGTGGTCTCTTCAAACCCTTGACATTGAAGAATTTTGGAGTACAAGAGTAACCTCTCCAAGTGAAATCATCGTCTGGGGAACACATACATTTCTTTTCTAATCTAACAGCTTCATCAACTGGACAGTTATTGAATGGAACATGGAAGTATCCAACATCATCAAAGAAATGAACTTTGTCCTTTGGTAAGAAAAGAGAAGCAGCAATGGAGTGAACAGGAGCATCACCCCATCTTTCATAGAAGAATCCACCAGCCTTATCTAAATATTCGAAATATTTCATATAAGCCTCAGATCTCCAGAAAGCAACGGAAGCGATTTCAAAATTAGACCAGAAATGACAACCATTGTAAGAAACACCACCATCATCACTAATGAAATCCATTAAGTTATCTTTAGCAACGTATTGAGCGTTATCTTTGATGAAACTCTTGGTAGTTTCCCATAAAGTTGGGATAGTTTCTTTATATTCTGGTAAGGAAATGGTGAAACTGTAAGATAAATCTTTATCTTTCATGAATTGGAAAAGATCACGGTCGATATCACAGAAAATCTTGATGCCTGGTTCAACTCTCCAGTAGTATTCATAATCATCTAATAATGGGTGTCTAAAGAAGAAACCAGATTCAAATCTACACATGTGTCTATAAGAAATAGAATCACCGTAAATAATCTTCTTTTCTTTCATTTCTTCTCTGACTCTAGCAGCCTTTTCAGTATCAATCCAAGGTGGGAAACTCCACTGTTCGTGTGGAATAACACCGTATTTAGTGGTACCTGAAACTAAAGAGGTAGTGACTTTCTTGAATTCTTCATTGAACTCTTCATCATTAAGGAAAACCCAGTCGTATTCGAACTTTTTGTTGAATCTGTCTTCAATTTGTCTGATTGAACCAACTAATTCCCAGAGATCAGAATTTCTAGCAAGTGACACGAAAGTAGCTTTCACTTTACCAGCTGATGGAGCTTTTTTAGCAGCAGCTGGAGCAGCTGGAGCGGCTGGAGCGGCTGGAGCGGCTGGAGCGGCTGGAACGGTGGCAGCAGCAGCAGCAACAGCATCGACTTTTTCATTGGCAACAGCTTTTCCGGTGGCATCAGAAGTAGCAGTTATATCTGTAGGTTTGGTATATGCGGTGGAAGAACCCTTCGAAAGAATGTAACCACATAGAATAAGGACCACGGCAAATACACCGAACCTAACTAATCTTGCATTCACTCTAGCCATGACTTGGTGTTATTGAATGATAGATTAAGATTATTAGAGCAATGTATTGTGACTTAAGTGGGAAGAAGGTGAAATATATAGTATCTGGTGAACTTTTAATTTTTTTGGTGTACGTTTTGATTTTAATTTTCTGTGTGCCGCCTTGAAATACGTGTACCTTTAATTTATTTTTATGTCTGTGAAGTTTTCAGTTGTGAGCGATGAAAGAGCCTGGTAAAATGAGGCTGAGTGCTGATGCTTTGCTGGGTGTGTCTACTGAGTTGAGTACTTGTTCGTGTATAGATAGCTGGATGGATCTCTGTTGGCCCATATAGATGAGATAGAGTCTCTATTGCGATGAACTAGTGATCGTCAGACATTGTAGACGTGTTATCTTCAGTTAATTATTCCATTTCTACAGGGCTGTCTGTAATTTTAGTGCCAGTTTTTACCAGAATTAGATGATACTGATTGTTAGGATATATTTACCTAGTATAATGATACGTAAGTGATAAGGTAAATAGTATATGTGGTTTTGAATAGGTATATATAGATCTATATATGTGTGTATTTACAAGGGAGAGTTTCTGATTCAGTTTCCCTTTCTTTCACCTGGTCTCCTTCTCCTAGCTCTATTGAGGTTTTCAGTACCTGACTTCTGTCTTTCTCTGGACTCGGCCTTCTTCTTCCTTCTTTCCTCAGAACGCATTTTTCTGTCCTGTGCCCTCTGTCTTGCTTGTTCTCTTTTCAATTCAAGAGCCTCCATTCTCTGTTTTTCTTTCAGTGCTTCTTCCTGCTTCTTCATGTTCATGTACTTTTCGTGATCAGCAGGTAATGGAGCATCGACCACGCTTATGAATCTTGGGTTACATGATGATGACGATTTCCAAGACCAGTCTTGTTTAGGGTCACATACACATTTGAGCTTGCTTCTGAGTTGATCATCAAGAGGACAAGTTCCTGCGACTGTATGTTTGTAAGAGATATCTTGGAAAATGTGTACTTGTGATTTCTTCATCATTTGAGCCACAGCGATAGTATGAACTGGTGCATCTCCCCATCTTTCGTAAAAAAATCCTCCTTGTTCATCTAAGTGTTGGAAAAATGCTTCATATAAATCAGATCTATAAAAATCAAGATTTGCTATTTCAAAATTTGACCAAAAATGGCATAAATTATATGTTGTTCCATTATCATTACTAACAAATTCTAACAAATTCTCTTCATTTGAAGGTAATTGATTTTTAATTTCTTCTTGCTTGAAAAAATTTTGTGAATGCATCCATAAAGTTGGGATCGTCTTAGGGAATTCATACATTGTAATTGTGAAAGCATAATCTTTGTTATTTTCCCTCATGAACTTGAATGGATCTTCTAAGATATTACAACTGTAATGAATACTTGGTTCAACTCTCCAATAATACTGATAATCATCCATTATTGGATGTTTATAGAAAAACCCAGAATTGTATCTACACATATGCCTATAACTTTCAGAGGAACCGTATGCAACACTAGCCATTTTTCTTGATTCTCTTAGTTCCTTAGCCTTTGCTTGATCTATAAAATCTGGATAAGACCAATGTTCATATGGAATGATACCGTATCTTGCTGTTCCTGACACAAGATTGCTTGTTGCTTCAATAAACTCATCGGTGAAAGGTTTGTCATTTAAAAATACCCAATCGTATTTGAAAACACCATTGAATCTATCTTCTAATTCTTGTATAGATTGTAACATATCAAATAGTTCTTCATTGCGTACTAATGAAACTAATGTAGCATTTTCAAGATGGATTTCAGGTTCATTTTTACCAAACTCTTTGATAGTTCTAAATTGTTCATATGGTCTATAAATATCTGTCATTGATCCCTTATGTCTCTTTGGAACTGGAGCTTTATCTGGGTTACGAGCTTCAGGGTTGTTGAGTTTGGTTCCTTCCAACGGATTAGTTGAAGTTTGTGATTCCGAAGATGCGGCTTCGCTATTAGGATCTATCACTATTTTAGAGTCTGATTCTTGTAATTCTTGAGCTGGATCTTCACTGGTCCCTATCTTGACGACTTTTTCTTTTTTCTCTTCTGCTTGCGGTTCAGATTCTGCTTCTGGTTCTTTAACTTCTTCGCTACTATCGCTTACATTTTGCTCTTCTATAAGTTGATCTATTTCTGTTTCTCTAACAGATGTATCGTAAGACTGTTTCATCTCTTTCAAAAGGGCGATAGTGGCATTTTTAGCAGTACCGTCGTTTATTTTCTGTGTGACCTCCGTTATAGAGTTAGCAAGCTCAACACTCTGTTGAAAAGCATAAAAAAATGAGAACGCTACTATAGGAAGAAAGATTAGGAGAAATATCCTTGTCCTTGTTGACTTTAATCTCATTGCACTCGTTTATGAAGTATGGAAAGTACTATTCAAGCGCAAGAAAGACGAACAAGAGTACTAATGGGTGAAAATGACAAGATGACGCTGTTTTCAAGAGCAAGAGAAGGTATTATAGAAAACAGATTTTGAATTTTTATCCACAATTTAAAAACATACATAATAGAAAAAGCTTGATTTAACACTTCCCCGAAATAGCTCTTTCTTCTAATTATCTTTGAAATAATTGAAAAAAATGCTTAGCGGCTTGGTGGCTAGTGAGATTAATTAATTGTTCCATTGTGGCTGTGTTTGGTACGTATTATGTAGAGTGTAGTTAGAGGGAATCAGAAAGTGTTACTGGCTGAGTGGTGGATAAGTAATGTACAGAGAGTGTATGAGTAAGTCTGTGTGCACCTATGGTTAGCAGTCAAAGAGCTACAGGACACTGGTGTCACTCTGGTTTAGCCGACTTGGCTAGCAGCTGCAGCCATTCTTCTCAGATTTTCATTTGCCGGAGAGGCTGGGGAACTCGTTTAACTTGAATTTGAGATCTTAATCAGCATGGCTTGGATGTCGGCAATTACGATCCGGATCTGAGTGGTAGTTGCTATATAGTGTTATGTAACAGCTCAAACCAATATGTGTCGCGTGTTCAGGCGTCCTCCTTGCTACTGACACTCTTCTGTGTAATTTTACTTGCCACTTTCTTTCTGAGATGTATCGTCTGTCCTAAAGGTCGCACGCACGTGAGTAAATAAATATAGATTGAATTTCAACATCTGGCGTATTATGATATACAAAAATACGTAATTAAAGAGCTAAAGGGATGTTCATATATATATGTGTGTATAGAGAGAGAGAGCTATAGCGACTACAGTATATATTGAGTACGATTATGGAAAAGTGGGAATTGTCATTAGTGGTGAATCTTGCACACATTTATATAGTACATATAGTAAGTAATCTCAGTAATAAGATCAAATTTTGTAAATTAAAACTATGACTATAAATCAGCATAATCTTTCCAGTTATCAGGTTTCTTCAAATTATTAACAGCATAATACTTCTGGCCACATGAGTATCCTCTAAATGTAAAATCATCATTTGGATTACAATTACATTTATTCTCTAACCATATATCTTGATCAACTGGACACATGGAATAAACCCCGTGGTTATACCCAATATTATCAAAATAATGGATCTTAGATCTATCCATGAATAAAGCAGCTGCAATTGAATGAATTGGTGCATCACCCCATCTTTCGTAGAAGAATCCACCAGTCTTATCAAGATGTTGGAAAAATTGTTCATATGCTTCTGATCTCCAGAAATCCATATCTGCAATTTCAAAATTTGACCAAAAATGACATAAATTATATGTCTCTCCTTCATCATCACTGATGAAATCCATCATTGAGTTAGGATGTATGTAATCTGGGTGTAATTTTAGAAATTCTTTAATTGAATCCCACATTGTCTCAATGGTAGCTCTAAATTCATGAATAGAAATTGTGAATCCATAGATTTTAGATTGTTCTCTCATGAACTTGAATGGATCTTCATCAATATCACAGAAGAATCTAACATCTGGTTCAACTCTCCAATAATACTTATAGTCAAGTAATAATGGATGTTTGTAAAAGAAACCAGAATTGAATCTACACATATGTCTATAACTCTCTGAGTCAGCATAGATAATACCCTTACTGGCCATTTCTTCTCTTGATTCCTTAGCCTTATTCAAATCGATGAAACTAGGATAAGACCAATGTTCCTCTGGTATGACGCCAAATTTTGCTTTACCTGATACAATATTCGAAATTCTAGTCTTGAAGTTATCAGAAAATTCGTCATTGTTGAGAAAAACCCAGTCATAATGGAATTTACGATTGAATCTATCTTCTAATCTCCTTACAGATTTAATGATATCGTATAAATCTCCATCACGGCATAATGTTAAGATTGTAGCATTCTCTCTTTGTATATGTTCTGATGAGTCGGTTAAAAGTGAAGATGTTGTGGATGATATGGTCTTTTCAGTTAAATCATTAATGGGGAGCTTACCTAAAGTAACAGCAGGTCCGTTGTATAGATTGTATAGAGTTATAACTAAAACTAAAATAGCAGTAGCAGCGATCACTGCAAACCTATCAGTGGTCTTAAGTTTCAGTCTGAGTTTGCCTAGTCCCAAATTCATTTTAAGTATATTGGGTCTACTTTCAAAGCTCCTGTAACACGAAAAGTACAGTTAGTTGCTTATAGCCGGCGTCAAGAAGTGAATTCAGTTAATAAAGATCAGTATATCAGTGAAGAAGGTATATATATATACGTATACTTCTTCCAAATCAAATTGTTTTCGCAGCCTTTGTAGCGTTTTTAGAGGGATTTTGAAAAAGTTCTCCTTTTTAGAGAATGTTTATCTACAGATAGTGCACGCTATAGTGTGAGTGGGTATCTGCTACGGTGTCTACCACTGTATGTGGTGTAATATAGCATAAGCTTAGTGGCGTAAGGTACGATACGTAAGATGGGATAATTCTCTGTATTATAATTCTCGGAGGGCCTCAAATAGGTATAGTTCATATGTGAAATCTAGCCAGCTGTACTGCGAAAAATAGCAAGCAAGCTCAGCCATGCTCTTCTGTTAAAGCCAACATATTGTAATAGAATATCTTGTACTACAATCCCAATCAATGTCGCATCGATTTGTAAGTATGTGGTCAATACTACCAGAATGTTACCTCTGTCTTCAGTCCTGTACTTCATCTCAAGCGCTACGCGATCTGAAGATTAATTTATCCGAAGGAGCTAAAAAGTAAGAGCCTTGCAGATCTCGCTTAACACGCCAAATGGCTCCATCTGGACGTTGTGGAGATCTTGCAAGCGAATATTTTGCAGCTAGGCTATGATAGCATCTACTGTCTGTTAACATGGCTCATATATCTGGCATAAATAGAGCGTATATGCCTTTTCTAGCTGCATTCAATCAATGATAATACTTCTATATAGTTAGTTCAAGAAAAGAATCGTACAACCTCAAATATCCATTAATCAATGTGTTGACTTAATTTGGAGAGACAATATGAGTATATCAATGAACATTGATTATCAGATCAAAATTCGATACCTGAGTTCACAATATATTACAAATACAGTATAGCTATAGCTATAAGTGACATCTACTAAGTTAGATAGGTTTTTAATGCTGTCACGAGAGCCGGAAATCATTTTCACGACAATAAAATTTGTGATGGTCTCAACTTAAATTATATAGGTTTAACCATGTCATTTACAAACTCCTGTACTTTGTGTGTTTCTGTGATTCTAATATGTAAAGTTACTGTACAATCAGATAGAATTTGTTTTAAGTGTATATAGCAAGTGAAACAAATAATAAATTTGTACTCAACTTTTGTAATATTATCAAAATTCTGATTTTTTATTTTTTCAATTGTCAAAGTAATTTGAATCTACTAATAACTCCTAATATTTAAGAATGTAAATCTTTTAACATATGTTTAAGCTATTTTTATTAAAATAAGATACGATTTAATACACACTCTATATAATAATGACAGTTCATCATCATTTAATCACTTTTTTAACAATTTCCTCCACTTCATCCCAGTCATCGGTAGGTACTTTTGTCATCTCAGGATCACCAAAAAATTTCTTGATAGCCATCAAAGCTTTATAGGATTCTTTGTCATGGATGAGAGAAATAGAAACACCAGTTCTACCAAATCTACCAGTTCTACCAATTCTATGTAAGTATGTAGCTGGATCAGGTTTCTTGAATTTATCAAGTGGCATATCATAGTTAACAACCATAGAAACTGAAGGAATATCAATACCTCTAGCCAAAACATTAGTTGTTATGAGAACCTTGGAACGACCTTCACGGAAATCATCAATTAATCTATCTCTTTCATCAGTTTCTAAACCACCATGTAAAACAGAAACAGTATGTCCTTCTTGTTTCATTTTATAGTAAAGCTTATCAGCAGTTTCTTTAGTTGCAACAAAAATAATTGAAGAACCAATTGTTAATAAACCATATAACTCAGTTAATACCTGAAACTTATGTTCTTCACTTTCACAATCCATATATAATTGTTTGATCGCATCAACATTTAATTCTTCGTGCTTTAATTCTAATGTGTTTGCATTTGGAACAAATCTTTCGGCATACTTTCTAACATCATCAGCAAATGTAGCAGAGAATAAAACAAGTTGTACATTTTTTGGCATTAATTTCTTAGTACGTACACATTGATCACCTAAACCTTGTTGATCTAACATATTATCAGCTTCATCTAAAACAAAAACTTTGACAAAACTTGGATTGATACGTTTTCTTCTCAATAAATCACCAACTGAACCAGGAGTACCAACTATTATTTGAGCATTTATAGACTGGTTTCTTTCAACTACACCTGGAACAACTAATTGAGTCTTCACTTTTGTATATTTACCCATTTCATTGACGACATCAAGAGTTTGTCTTGCCAATTCTCTTGCTGGAGCAAGACATATAGCTTGAACTTCATGTAAATTCTCATCAACTCTGGAGAGCATTGTTAATGAAAATGCAGCTGTCTTACCTGTACCTGATTGTGATTGACCAATCATATTTTTAGGTGGATCACGAAGAAGTAATGGTAATGCTTTTTCTTGAATCTTAGATGGCTTTGAATACTTCATTGCATATAAACCTTTTAATAATTCTGGAGATAAACCTAATTCTTCAAAAGATTTTACTGAATATAATGGAGAATTTGGATCTTCTTGTAAATCTGCTAATTTGACTTTGACTTCATAATTAGATTTGATCAATGAATCTCCCTCCTCTTTGGTTTCTTCTTTAGCTTCTTCTTTGACTTCTTCTTTGGTTTCTTCCTTTTTCACATCTTCTTTAGTATCTTCCTTTTTCTCTCCTTCTTTCTTTTCTACAACTTCTCCTGCTTTGTCATCTTTAATCGATAAAGAGGCAAGTAGATCAGTTGCGTTTAAATTCTTGGCTTCTTTATATCAGTTAACGTTAGTAAATAAAAATTCTATGATCAAAGGCACAAATATTAGCGCATGATACATACCAGACATTGTTTGTAAAAATCACTCTATCAATGTATTGCCTGAGATATATAAGTTCAGAGACAGATCAGTAGATTTGTTAGTCTTGAATCCAAAAGTTGATGAGCTTTATTTGCCCTGGTAATTAGAAAAAATTCCAGCCGCGCACGACTGAAATTTGGCAGAAAAAAAGTTACCCGGAAACTCAACTCTCGAACTGGATTAAGTAAGCCTAACTACTAGTAGAACGATATATTTTAAGGGTCCTGCTGTACTCATGCGAATTGCACTGTATATGAGTTCACCTAAGTTGGTAACAGTGGACAAAGACCGACCAAGCGAGGAAGACTAATGCTTGGCTTTTTCTTCTAAACTAGTCCCAAGAAGCTTACAAACAGGTAAATTAAGAGAATCTATCGGGGATACCGCAACCAAGAGAAGTGTGCCTCACGCACAAAAAGCTATTTTTCATAATAACAAAGAATAATAAACAACTCTTTGGAATGTTCTCTCGTGAGCTTGATGGCTAGATCATTGAATCTATCTCTTTCAGGGTAGAGTAGTGGTGGATGACATGTACTCACCGAACATATACTAACTACCAATTCAAATATCTTCATTACATTTCAAATAAAGATAACTCATTTGATTTATCCGAGAAGATTCAAAATTATCTTAATATATCTAAAGATGCCAAACAGTTGTTTTAAAAGCCGTTAAAATCTCCAAACATAAGCCGAAAAGAACTCAAACATTCACTTCTTTCATTGTTGAGCAGTAGCAGAACAATAAAATCAAAAGCGCTCTTCTCAAATTACTTAATTAAGCTACTTAACTACCACTTTGATCCATGCAAATGGGAATGATATGGCCTTGGCTATAATACAAATGAATTATTAGACTGGGAAGAATTATATTCTTTGATATCTAGTATATATAGGACTTATATTTCCCTTTTATTTTATCCCAAAGATTCTAAACAAATTGTATATTTTTTTTAAGTTTTTGAAAAAAAATTGTTTTTTTAATTGTCACTCGTTTATCAATAATTTTACTGAATTTCAATGAAGAAACATACTCAGTTCTCAATTGTTCTTTCTCTTTTAGCTGCTGCTACTAGAGTTCAAGCAGCTCCTTTAGCCAATGCTTATGGTTCTCCATTTGGTCTTGCTGAAGGTTTACCTGAACCAAATGCTGCGGCTTCTTATGCTTGTCATGCCTATTGTGGTTACATGATCCAATATTCATACAATTGTGCAGATGATTCATCAAGTACTGGATACAACTCAACTTGTTTGTGTGATCCCGATGAAAACTTTATTACTTTATCTGACTCTTGTCTTGACTGTGGTTGGTGTTTATGGTCCGATTATGGTAAATATTTAACTTCTGCTTTAGCCGTTTGTGATCTTCCAACCGAACCAACTGGAACAGAATGTGCTTCTTCAACTACTTCCACCACTTCCTCATCTTCTACTGCTACTTCATCAAGTACTACTTCGTCGTCTAGCTCATCCTCTACCACCACATCATCTAGTTCTACAACCTCGTCTTCCTCTTCAAGTTCATCATCATCATCCAGCTCATCTATCACTTCCTCAAGCTCATCTACCACTTCTTCAAGCTCATCTACCACTTCTTCAAGCTCATCAAGCTCGTCAAGTTCTTCCAGCTCATCCACTTCATCAACTACATCCTCTTCAAGTTCTTCATCATCTGTTGCTGCTTCTGTTTTAGCTGATGCAGTATCATCTGATCCATCTCTAAGCTCTAGTACTTCAGCATCTTCAAGTGATCCAACTTCTTCAAGTTCTGTCACACCTTCAGTTTCTACATCCGATCCTGCTGCTTCTTCTGCCATTGTTCAAAGCACCAGCTCTAACGTTGTTGCTTCTTCCCAATACACTTCTGCAGCTGCCATTGCTGCTTCCACCTACGGTGTTACTGAAACAGCTACTTCAAACGCCACTATCGTTGCCACCACTGCTTGCGATGGATCTTGTACATTTGCGGAACAAGACTTGACTACTACAATTACTGATGTTACAACTGAATATACTACTTTCTGTAGTACATCCGGTTCCTACACTACTACAATTACAGTTGCTTGTGATGGTAAATGTTCATCAATCAAGTCCATTGCATCTTCTGACTTGACCAAGTCTTACACCACTAGCGTTATTACTTCTGATTATACTACTGTTACTATCACTGTTCCATGTGAAAGTGAATCCGAATCTACGTCCACTGCCACTGAATTCCAATATGTTACAGAAACTGCATCAACTGTTGCACAAGTGTCAACATACGAAGGCGTAGCCAACTCTAAATCAGTTTCAATTTATGGTATCTCTTTCTTATTATCCGCTTTTGCTTTATCATTGTTCTAAACATGGTAATTTGAGCAAGTTCGAGACGTACCCATGATTGCTAATTTAATTAATTAATATTTTCATATTATATCTGTTTATCTTTTGTCAAACCGTGTCTGATAAATTAAACACGATCCTTAGACTCAATTAGTTTATTTATACTAATAATTAGATCCATTTTATATATCTATGCTAAAAGATATCTCGTAAGAAAATAAATCATAACGTGTATTTCCTAATCAGGTAACTGTAATGCTGTACTGGGAAACCAATTTTAATTTTTGCTGCAGCTAATCTTTAATCTGTCCCAGTTTTAATTAAGACAGCATGAGCCGCTGCTGCAACTCTCACTATAATATAATATTCAAGGTTATCTCTACCCCCACGAATTCAATGGAACTTTCTGTATAATTAGTTGTGATGATATTATATATGGTGATCATGTTTTAAGAGATGTGCACGAGGTCATGGAGCTGAATATTGCATGGATTTATTAACCGTCGAGCTAATCAAGACTCATTCAGTGCACCATATATTTTAGTTTGAGTTAATTACATCCTTTAATTAGCGTGTATACCTGTACTAGTTTTAATTAGCTCATAATTAACTAATTAATTAAGCAAATTGATTGTATATATAATTATCTTATGCGTACAGTCCAGACTATATATATGGCTTAATGTGACTTACAGTTGCTCTTAATCAACTTACATATCGATATATTTGAATGATTAATGTTTCATTAATTGAATTACTCCTCATTTTTATATATAAAAGTTCAATGGAACTTTCTGTATAATTAGTTGTGATAATATTATATATAACGCGAGGGATTACAATTACTCATAAAGATACTCAGTTGTAATATAAATGCTCTATAGTACTATTGTAATGCTTTGTGATAAATTAGTTCCACTTTCTAGTAAAAAACTTACCGAGCTTATCAATTAGATATTGTAAATTTCAATTAATGATATACATGCCGTTGAATATAACTGATTGTTCTAACTTAGCTGTGCTACTAAAGCTCCAAACTATATACACTCCTAGTTTCACTTGGCCCAATGCCTACTGGCCTATAATCACAAAACTACTGCAGGGGAGAGCTCTGTAATAGTAGCATTAAGTTATGAATTAATTATATAGCGCTGTAGTATTGCCTTTAACTTAGATTGGGTCTTTTATATATAGTACCTTATAGCTAGTACAAATTTTAAAACTCTAAAATATGTAACTAGCATTGAACTGACCTCATTAAAACATACTAATATGAACTTAAATAATATACAGTGCATGAAGATTAATTTCAACTACAAACAGTTACATAAGTTGTCATATCTCTTTTGGGCTTTTATGAAGATTTCACAATAGCAAAGTTAAGTGATCAGTGCACATTCCATCCTTAAGAGGAAAAAAAGGTTGCATATAAGATTTTAAAATAGATTGTTTAATTTATGTACACGCGCTTTAGTTATATTTTTATCTTTGCTTACTATAATTTGTGTATATTTTTAAAAAGTTATAGGGATACTGTTATTCTATAAATATAAAATGACCTTAATATATATAGTAACAAATATCTCCACTAACTCGTTTTCTTCCAATTGCTTTCATCTTGTATGTATTATCTCATTTGAATATAACTTTTATTCTTATTAACTTCAACATTCGCTTGCAGCCACAATGAAATCCTTTACATTCGCTTTCTTATTAACTGCTTTATCTACTAAAGTATTAGGAATGTACAGTAACACTACTAGTTCTGTTCCAACTACTTCAAGTAGTTTATCTTTAGCTGAACCATCAATTACTGGTTATGATGATGATGGTAAACCATTTTGGGAAATCTTTGTTCCAGGTAGTTTACTTCCATGCTCCGTTGACTCTACAGGTTCTAACTACAACTATGACTCAGGTAATTACTATGTTTATAGTGACTCTCACACTTCCCCAACTTCCTACTACTCAGTTTTCTTTGATGGTCCAGTATTATCTTTAGACTTTACTGATACTTCTCCAGCTATTGTTGAAATGGGTTTTGGTGGTATTCCAGCTGCTGGTGAAAATGTCTTTACTGGTATTTACTATGTTGCTGTTCCAATGCCAGCTTTGAAGAGAAAAATTAAGAGAGCTGAATCTACTACTTATACTTTAACCTATGCTATCACTGTTGGTGCTACTTCATCTGTCACTGAAACTGTTACTTCTACTATTGTCTCTACTGACACCGAATGTGGTTGTGCTATTTACTACACAGAATCTACTACTGTTTCTGAAGGTGAAACTGTTGTTGTCACCGTTCCATGTTCTACATCATACCTTTCTACTTCTTCTGCTGGTGCATCCTCAGCTGCTGTATCAACATATGAAGGTGGTGCTAAATCTGTTGGTGTTATCAGTGGTTTAGCTGTTTTAATTCCTTCAATTGCATTATATTTCTTATAATTTTAGAAATTAAGAAGCAAAAAAAGATGCTAAAAAAATATATACATTTGATTTCGAATGTAAAGATAAAGCATATCTAAATGAAAATCAATTATTTTAATTATGATTCCCCACAACTGTTTCAGTTTCATTCAATTCTTCTACCATACTTGGGAAGTTTGGTCTTTTATCTTTAATTAAAAAGAATAATTCTATATTTTACTTTTCAATCGTATTCGGACTTGGCACAAGATCTGAATTATTTTAGTGTTCATATCTATGAACTTTTCGTTATTTAATGTATTCATTAATAGATGTTTTTCTTTATTTTAATTTACAATAATTATTAATAGAACTGTAATTGTATTTCTACATTCAAAGATTAAGAGCTGCGCTTTTAAGATAGGAAGCAGTGCTTTGAAAAAGCCGGTCCGAGGCATGAAGTTTAAAAAAATTGACAGCTCCGGAATTACCACCTCGCGCCTTCTCTTGAAAGAGCAATCGTCACAAATTTGGCAGCGTTAATATACAGTCAGCGTTAAGTAGTAATGAAATAGTGGTCAAGAGACTTTCAACGTGTTAAATACAAGTGGTTAACAACTGATAATAAATCTACACCAAATGATACACTAACCTAAACGAAAGAAATATATAACCGCTGACACTATTTAGTTGTTTGCTACGTAAATTTGTTGCTTTTTTTTTTTTCTTTTTGTGATTGCTCATTTTGTCATTGGGAGAAAATTTCTAAGACAAAACAACAAATTTGAGTTATGGATGGATAAGTGAGAGACTGATCTTAAAATATATATATCATACTTTGTTTATATATGTTTAATGCAAGAAAAGAGAAAAAAGAATAAATATGAAATGACCAAAAAAGTAACAACCTTTTGAACAAAGATTGATCGAAAGCAAAAAAAATAGAAACAGAAAAGATAAAAACTTGAATAAACCTTACTAGTTGTTCGTCAACTAGTCTAATGATAAATAATAATAATGAAGAACCTTGAAATAATAACCTGCCTTAACCCTATAATGATGAATTCTGTTTTTACAAATAAAATACAATATGAAATATGAAGAATCTTTTGATAAAAAAATATATTCCTCTTACTTTGTTTTCTGTGATGTGAAGCTATGAGCTAAGTCTAAGACTTAGAGTAATCAATAATAGAACCTGGCCTTTTCCAAGTATATTCACTATCTTCAATTTTATAATCAACAATACCTCTAAGGATTTTAATTATACCATAACTTTCGTGATACATTTCATCATAACCTAAATTATTTTTAGATTTATTTTTATTTCCAACTTTTGGATTGGCCCATTTACAATGTAATCCTAATCTTTGACATTCAGCACAAGATGGTTTTGTTTCGCTACATCTTTTCTTTCTAGCTCTACAAGTAAGACAACCAAAACGTGATCTAGTCTTTTTAGAAGGAGCAGTATTAGGAGCTGAAGAAGTTGATGAAATCGAAGTTCCTAATGATGAGGATCCATGAATGCTTGAGTTAATATTATTATTATCATTAAATCTTTCATTAAGAGGACTAATATTGTTTAAATCATGATCTTTATCGATATTTTGATATTGTTGATTTGAAGGTAAAGTATGTGAGTAATTTTGGTTAGATATGGTACCGTAATCGTTATGATTTTGTTGCTGTTGTTGTTGATTTTGGATAGAGAATCCGTGATCCTGACTAGGATCATTTTGTCTCATATAATACACGGGATCTGTAGCATTTGAGTTATTTGTATTATTGTTAGTTTGACCCGTTTTATTTTGTATGTGGTTTTGATTTATAGGTGAAAATTGCGGGACTCTATTCATGTTTAGATAAAACAAATAATCATAAGCTAGTTTGAAATAACTTCGTAAAAATTTTAGAGATACAGTAATATAATTAGAAAGTAAATAAGAGAAAGAAAAGAGTAATAGTTGTATAAATATAAGCAAACTCGTCTAATTTCAACGGTCTTTCTCAAAATTTTGAAATTATTTTTCCCTTTACTTGCTTTATTGCTTCAGTTTCTTTTTCTTAAAAAAGCTATGAGTGGTAAAACCCCCCACACGAATTACGTCACTTTTTTGGTGCCTAGAATTGGTTAGCCGCGCACTACCTTTTGTTCAATTACTAGCGCTGAGCTGCTGCTGCTGCGTGCAGTAGCTGTTAATTTTGAGATTCAGATTTAGGGACGATGTAGTATATCGTATATATATGACTAATCTCATGATAGATTGGCTCATATGTTGACTGATATGTAATAATAATAACTTAATTATAGATATATAATATTATTTAGTAAATAAGATTTAATTGGATATTAGTAAGATGATCAAAGGGGTAGTTGAGTTATTCACTCACTCTGAGCCCCCAAACGTGCACAATATTCAAATAATTAGGATCAAAGATACATCAATCTATATCGATCGACCTTAAATAATATTTTTTAGGTAGAATAATTAACATAGATAGAGATAGATAGATAGATAGATAGATAGATAGATACCTGCAATATATTCGATCACGTACCATTTATCAACTATATACTTTAAGTCAATAGTTAGTCTAACCCTAAAACATATATAACGTACGCTAACTCTATATTGTTCTATAATATCCCATGTGCTTTATTTTAATATACAATAAAGCTGATTTGAAAACTCAATTTGTCTCATTGTGAAAATTACCCTTGGCTACTTTACTAATCAAACTAAATAAATACAATAGCTACATTGTGTACAATTTTTATTATAGTATAGCTGTATGTTATACTATATATATGCTTCTATACAAGATATCTATTGCATATATATATTAATTTATAAATCGTATGTAAATTTGATTAATTTGAAAGAGTGTTTTAAAAACTTTAAATCAATCTTAAGACCTTTACCATCTAACTTTTTAACCTCAGATTCAACAGGAATAACATTTTCAGGCTCTTCAAAAGTATTCCTAATACTAATATCATCGTGATAAACTTCCCATTCTTTCATTGATGTAATCTTATAATTATCATCAGTAAATATAATTTTAGTTGAAGCATCTTCGGTTTCTGATCTATTAACAACTGCCAAATAAATTGAATTTTCGTCATTTCTAATAACTGCTGAACAATCTAAAAAGGTAATTGATGGATCTAATTTACTGGCAAATTGTAAATTTTTATCCCAATCGTTACCTGTTGGACCCTGGTATGTCGGTGTCTTAACATGTAAATTTAAAGAATCTCCATTTCTCATATAATTTGAGAATAATCTTAATGGATGATAAGTTGTTTGTAAAAAGACTTTTTCTTTATTAGTCATAATTGGAGCAATAACATTTACTAATTGTGCAATATTACACATACCTAACGATTCACATTGTCTAATGAAAACGTTTAACCAAGAGGCAACAGCTAAAGCATCACTTAAAGTATATTTTTCTTCAGCTCCCTGGGTACCATCAGCTCTAACAGGATCCCAAACATTCCATTCATCAAAACAAATTTTAACATTTTTATTAGATCCAGTTGATCCATCAACAGATGTTGATTTTGGTGGATTATTAATGCTTGCTAAGTCAAATAATTTTCTAGTAATTTGAATTGCAATTTCAGCTCCTGCTGGATTCATTACATTTTTAGTAAAATCAGCTGAAGAAGTATAAATATGAATAGAATGCATATCAACAATATTATTTAATTCGTTAGTAACATATCTATCCCAATCATCGTAACCAGTACAACCACAAGCAATTAATTTAACATTTGGATCTAATAATTTAATAGCTTTAGCCCATTGGAAAGCCTTTTGTGAATATTCTTCCTTAGTCATTTGACCAACCTGCCAATCACCCCAAACTTCATTTCCCAACCCCCAATATTTAATTCCATATGGTTTTTCATGACCATTTTTTCTACGTAAATTAGCATAATATGTATTTCTATCAGAATTACAATATTCAATCCAAGAAAGTGCTTCATCTAAAGTACCAGTACCCATATTTAAACATAGATATGGTTCAACATTCATAAATTCACACCATTCCATAAATTCATCAGTTCCAAATACATTTGATTCTTCACCAAGCCAAGCTAATTCTGGTCTTCGTGGTCTATTTTCCAAAGGTCCAACACCGTCTAACCAATGATAAGAAGAAACAAAATTACCACCTGGCCATCTAACACATGGCATGTTCAAATCTTTGATAGCTTTACAAACGTCTAATCTGTAACCTTTTTCATTGATTGGAGCAGAGGAAGAGTCATAATCAACAATACCGCCGTAGATACATCTACCTAAATGTTCGATGAACCCTGAATAAATTTTATCATCAACTGGAGCAATTTTTCTGTTTGGATCTATTCTGATTTCAGAATGGGCTAAAGAGTTAACACTCTCTACAGTTTGATAAGTAGCGGACATATTGACTAACAGCTATAATTATGTTATACTATATGTTTGATTGTTTTTTCACTTGATTGCTTTCTATATGTACTTACTTGAGTTGCAAAAGTTCATGGAGAAACATAAGAGGAATAAAGCGTGTAGATAAATGTATAACACGAAGCTAGTGACCCCTCTCTGCTCAGATAATATTACCTTAAACAGATATACTGCCTCAGTTCAGATACTCACATCTTCTGGATTGAACTGGCTGTAGTTCAACAGCCATTTAGCCAGTACCACAGCTAGCACATCCCTGATCGCCAATTGGGGACTCCTTCAGCTCGGCCATGGCAAGGAAGTCCTTCCCAAAACGGCAACCTTATTTTCCCCGGAATTTTCAGTCATTTTTCTCAGTGTGAATAAAACCAAGCTAAACTTATTTGAGCATAGTTAAGCCGTAGCTGTACAGTCAGTCAAGTTAATTAATATTATGGGGTAATTGTTCAACAATGTCCGAAATTAGTTATCCTAATCTGAAGCAATATACATTTAGCTGTAACGGGTAGTTTATTCTATCAAGATCATCTGCTATTCACCTATCACCACCGGTCATCTTCTAGCTCCATAGATCTTCTCGCTCAGAATTAACAATACTTCACAATACACAAAATGTGGGGTCTGATTGTTCTCCAAGGGTTTTCATGCGTATTACGTATTTAATATGGGAAACTTTATTATTCAGCTTTTAATATATATACTGAGCTCTTAGTCCCTTTTGTAAATTGTACAGATAGATGCGATAACTGCTTCACCATTAGCTTCTATATACTAGCTAGTAGTACTACTCAAAATGAGACTAAATCCTAAATTATACCAATTTCTTGTCTGTTGTTTCATCGCTATAGGTTCTTTCACCTACGGTTATGACTTATCTGTCATTGCACAAGTTGTCGCTTCTGAGACTTTCCAAGTTAAATTTCATCCTACTACAAATGAAAACGGTGCTATCGTTTCCTTATTCACTGGTGGTGCCTTCTTTGGTGCCTTTGCTGCTGGTTATACAAGTGATATGTTTGGTCGTAGATTCACTATTGTCTTTGCTTGTTTAATTTTCATCTGTGGTGGTTGTTTACAAGCTGGTGCTCAAAATCTTTCTTACTTATTTGCAGGTAGATTTATTGGTGGTTTCGGTGTTGGTAACCTTTGTATGATTATTCCTCTTTATCAATCAGAAATTGCACATCCTTCTATTCGTGGTAAAACTAATTTACAACAATTCTTCCTTGGTATTGGTGCTTTATCTTCTTCTTGGATTGGTTACGGTTGTTACTTAGGTTTGAAAGGTTCTGATAATCAATGGAGAGTTCCTTTAGGTTTACAAGTTATCCCAGCTGGGTTCTTAGGTTCTCTTATCTATCTTTTCCCAGAATCTCCAAGATGGTTAATCGCTAAGGGTAAAGTTGAAGACGGCTTAGCAACTTTAGCTAAATTACATGCTCATGGTGATACCGAAGATCCTTTAGTTCAAGTTCAATTTGAGCAAATCTTGGCTGAAGTTGAAGCTGAAAGAAATGAAGTTGTTTCATGGCATAGATTAATGGCTACCAAAGATAGAGCTCGTAGAATTATTCTCTGTGTTGCATTACAAGCTTCCGTTCAATTAACTGGTGTTTCTGCTATTCAATACTATTCTCCAACTATTTTTGCTAATATTGGTTTAAGTACTGGTAGAACATTACTTTATCAATCTATTAATTCAATCATTGCTCTTATTGCTCAATTCTTATGTGTCTTATTCTTAGATATGACTGGTAGAAGATGGGTCCTCATTGTTTGTAATATTGGTTCAGGTATTATGTTTATGATTGGTGCTATTTTATTAGCTAAATTTCCTGCTGCTACTAATAATAATAGATCTGCTCAAATCGGTTTCATTGCCACTACTTGGATTTATAATTTTATCTTCAGTTTTGGTATTGGTCCTTTAAGTTGGATTATTCCTGCTGAATCTTTATCATTATCTATCAGATCAAAAGGTGTTGCCTTAGCTACCATGATGTCCTTTGCCTTTAACACCATGATTGGTCAAGTCACTGATAGAGCTATGAATGATGTTGGTTATAAATATTATTACTTATTCATTATCTGTTCTTTCACAAATGCTCTTTACTTCTGGGCTTTCTTACCTGAAACTAAGAATACTCCATTAGAATTAATGGATAAGTTATGGGCCGAGTATCCTTACTTTGTTCCTTCAATGAAGGACAGACACGATTTCTTAGCTGATCTTGAAGAAGAAGTCAAACATGTTGATCAAAAGCCTGAGATGGATCATGTTGAAAGAGTTGATTCTACTAAATCTGTTGATGTCTAATTGCTTTTCTTAATTTTCTTTTACTCTTTCTTAAATAACTTCTTTTAAATATTAAATTTAAAGTTCTCTTTTGCGATAAGTATAACTTCCGAAATTTGCAAATTAATATTTGCATATACTGTTTTCTAAAAGTTTTGTGAAATTTGTAAAGAAGTAATTTTAACAACTCATGAAAGTAATATCTCATTTTAACAGGTATATTTTTTTTTAAGTGGAAAAAAAATTATATTTCAAAGACGCGTTTATTTCAACTTGATCACGATTAATTCGTATGATATTTCATAGATAGATCAGTATAATTAATTAATAATGACTTCTGGAAAGTACCCATTAGATCTTGAGCTCCCTTGGTAAGTTATACTCATGATTTTATCCATCTTAAATTCACCACTAACATATATATAATAGGGTTGAAAAATATCGTCCTTATGAATTAAAAGACGTTGTAGGTAATAAAGAGACAGTTGAATCTCTGAAAAGAATAGCAACAGAAGGTAATATGCCTCATTTGATTATTTCAGGATTGCCAGGTATTGGTAAAACTACATCTATTCTTTGTTTAGCTCGTGAATTATTAGGTCCAGGTTTACTCAAAGATGCCACATTAGAATTAAATGCTTCTGATGATCGTGGTATTGATATCGTTAGAAATAAAATTAAACAATTTGCTCAAAAGAAAGTACAATTACCACCAGGAAGACACAAGATTATCATTTTAGATGAAGCTGACTCAATGACTAGTGGTGCTCAACAGGCTTTGAGAAGAACAATGGAGATTTATTCAAATACTACTAGATTTGCATTTGCATGTAATCAATCAAATAAGATTATAGAGCCTTTACAAAGTAGATGTGCTATCTTAAGATATAACAAATTGTCTGATGAAGAAGTATTGAAAAGATTGCTGGAAATTATTGAACTTGAAAAAGTTGATTATACATCAGATGGTTTAGAAGCTTTGATTTTCACAAGTGAAGGTGATATGAGACAAGCAATAAATAATTTACAAAGTACTGTCGCTGGTTTTAAATTAGTCAATAGTGAAAATGTATACAAGATTGTTGACTCCCCTCATCCACTGGTAATCAAGAAAATGTTAATCACAGCTGCTGCAAAGAATGATATTGATCAATCTTTAGAAATTCTCGATTCACTTTGGACAAAAGGTTACAGTGCTATAGATATTGTTTCCACTAGTTTCAAAGTCACCAAAGCCATATTTGAGATTGAAGAGCCTAAAAGACTGGAGATCATCAAGATCATTGGTTTCACGCACATGAGAGTGCTGGAAGGTGTCTCTACTTATGTCCAACTGTGTGGGATGCTAGCAAAATTGGCAAAATTGAAATGATCGGCGCGTCGGTGGGTTTTGTGCAGTGTATATAATTTTATAATAGTGGAAAAATAAAATAAAACTAATATGTCATTTAAATAAACATTGTAGATTTACGTTTTACTTGTCTGATCTAACAAATATTACCTCAATTAATTGGTAGAATGTCACGTAGGTACAACTCTGCGGTAAATACGATACCAGAGGTGGCGACACCTTATCCTCAGGTTCACAGGATATCGAGAAGGTCGATCTCGAAACATCAACCACACCCACATGATCAACAACAAAAACCTAGACAAACCGATAGTACTAAGGAGTCAAAAGTTGATCTTTTGAAACAGAAGTTGAAACCCGAATGGGAAGTCGATTACCGCTATGAGCTCAATGACGGAGAAGATGACAGTTTAAATGTTTTATTGGAAAAGCTTTCCACTTCAAAGAATCCAAACTCTCTCCAGGAATTAAGATATCTTTCCACTCTCAGATCAGACTTAAGATTCTCAACAGAAGAACTTGATGCCAAAATGGAAAAGTTTAGGAAATATCACGAAACAATCAAGAATTCAAGAGTATTTTTGAAACCTCTTTTTGACTATTTACTCAATTTTGAGAAAAATTTAAGTAAACTATCCCATGAAATGGAATTTCTACAACAGAGATCTAATCAACTTAATTCACAAATTGAGGATAAAAAGAAAATACATTCCAAATTGACACCGATCGTTAATGATCTAATAATACCACCTGAAGTGATAAAATCCATAAATAACGATTTGATAGATGAAAAATGGGTTGAAAATCTTAGATTTATAATTGAAAAAAGAGAGATTTATTCTAAATATAAGGCAAAGGATATATCATCGATTGATGAACTTACGAAACTGCTAGATATAATGGAACTCAAAGCAATTGAAAGGATAAGAGATTTCTTAATTTCTAAGATCAAAATTTTGAGAAAAAATAACGTTTCATCGCAAGTAGTTCAAAGGGATCTTTTAGAGGTTAAAGAAATTTATCCGTTTCTTGGAAACAAATACCAAAGTCTTGCTACAGAATTAAGACAAGCATATTGCTATACAATGAGATGGTATTATCACCAAAACTTCATAAAGTATCTATATTCCTTGGAGCACCTGAAGATTTATTCTCCAGACAAAAATGTCGTTTTGGGTGTAGTGGATGAAGAATATCATTCTGGAGCATTGGGATTTTTCGGAGCCGCTACTTCGTCAAGCAAATCAAAGAACCCATCGAAATCAGATAGAACTCAAGTGTCAATTAACGAGTACCTAAATTTAGGAGATAGAGGAAAGGTTATACATAATGTTGATCAAACGGTTATGTTGGGCCAAATAGCAGAAACAAACAATATGGTTCATTGGATTGAGACAGGCTTCAGAAATTTCAATCAAGCTTTATTGGATAATGTCTCTACAGAGTTTCTATTCTTAAGCGAATTTTTCCATTTGAGTAAATTTGATGAAGTAAATGATTTTTTCAAATTGATTTTCCAACCAACATTCCAAATTGGTATTAACTATACAAGATTTTTAATTAATGATACCTATGACTCTTATGGTATATTGATATGCATCAGATTAGCACAATCAATGGAATATGAACTACAACATCGAAGAATTCCTGCAATGGAAGATTACCTGAATCTACAATTGATCAGTCTTTGGCCTAAATTTCAAAAAATTATCGATCTCAACTGTGACAGTATGAAAAAAGTTATATCACATACATCGTCATTGATAAACTCACAAAATCCATTAATTCCATTACCTTTGACCCAACAATTTGCCAAATTTTTGTCTGGATTACTAAAATTAACAGCTAGTACAATTTATGAAATTGAAACTTCAGAACCTCTCACGAATAGTATTGCAAGATTGAGAAATGTATTTGAGACAACCTTAACCAAAATAAGTAACAATATTGGAAATAAGAAGAAGGAAATCTTCCTATATAATAATTATTTTCTTGTTTTCACAATTTTGACAGAAATCGATGGTTGTCAGTTAGCTGAAGACGAAAAGAAGCATTTTCAACAGCTGGTAGATGCGTACAAACAGTTTTAATCTCTAAGTAAATGTATATCCATCAGAAAAATAGAATAACTAAAAGCCACAAATATTTCACTTGATGTAGATGTAGTTCGTAAACTATTTTTATGTCAGCTTTAAGTCAAGATATTGAATTTTATATTATTATCAATTCATTAATTGCAGTCTATAAAAAAATCTATACATATTATTTACATGAATCTGTGTTAAGCACACGGTTGATATTACGACCAATAGCCAATAATTTTTCATCTTCAAAATTCCTACAAACAATTTGGACATGTAAAGATCCACCAGCCATAGCTCTTGGATCATACTTAGGGAACATCCATGATAATGTAGTTTCTTTCTTTGGCTCTTTATCTGGAGGCGGAAAGTCTTCTTCTTTCAAGTTAGAACCGAATGGTAATACACATGCAGGGAAATCGACTGAATTCCAAACCATAGTATATGCTCCTATACCATAAGTATCATGTGGTGGTGCTGTATAAGGAGCACCAGGACAAAGAACTACATCCAGTTTGTAATCAATGAATAATTGGTTCCAGTCTTGTCTAATATGTTGTCTTTCCAAATTCATTTCAACAAATTTATCGGTGCTACTTGGAGATGTTTTGAAATATTCAGAAAATGTATTACTGATTGACTTTATTGGTCTTTCTCCAACTTTTATTAACTTCCAGAAAAATGATAAAGGTGCTGATAGAGACTGAGCTGCATTGTACCACATATTTTCAATAGAAGGAATCTTTTCATCAAGATAGATAACGTTGTAACCTGCAGCTTCAAGTTTTTCTGCAGCTTTTGTAATTCAATATCTCATTGATGGATGGACAGGTAATGCCTTGTCTTCAACAAATACACCTACTGTGATCATTTTATTATCAATTTTTCCATATTCTTCATAAACTTCTTTGTTAAATGCAGCAGCTCTGACATCATTATCATAATTCCATGGCTTGTTCATCAAAACTGTCTTCAGAATGACTTCAATACCTTCGTAATTGTTTGACATTGGACCACATGTATACTTGATACCAACTCCAGCAAAGTCATCAGGAATTGGATTGACTTGCTTTCTATATGGTAATCTATCAGTACTTGGTTTAAAGCCATAACCTCCACTACAAATACAAGGGATTCTTGTAGATCCACCCAAATCAGTTCCAATACCAACAATAGAACCTCTCATTCTGGAAAGAGCTGCTTCACCACCTGAAGAACCACCGGCAGTAAGAGACAAGTTGCTTGGATTTAAAGTACGACCAAAAATATTGTTTTCGGAGTCAGATGTAAGCAAAAGTTGCGAAACATTTGTCTTTACGTGGAAAACAGCACCCATATCATGTAACATTTGAGTCATATTTGAAAAATAGTCGGTTTCATTACCAATATTATCAATTAGACCTACTGTGGAATCATAACCTGGAATTCTAAAAGAATCTTTTAATGAGATTGGTAAACCATGTAAAGGACCAAAAGGTTTTCCATGTTTGAGGAAGTACTCATCTAATTCTTCGGCTCTGGATATAGCAAAATCGAACATTAACTCTGTACAACAGTTGATCAATTGTTGTGCAATAGCTGCTCTTTTAGAAAATGCAACAGCAACTTCTTTAGCAGTGAATTCTCCACTGTGAAGCTTAGAAAGTAACTGTTCAGTGTTGTAAGTTTCTGTAATATCTAATTCTCTGGCACTCAAAATCCCCGTCTTGGATGGAATGTCAAGAACATTTGCCGTAGGAGAAGCTGGAATCAAAGCTTTAGAGACAATCCAATCTTTAGGGATGCGATTCAATACGCTATCTCTCTTCTTCTTTGCCTTGGATTCTGCAGATTCAGTTTGAAACCGTCCTACGATCTTACTGCAAACAGCGATATAGTAGTAGTTGAAAGCGACAACCATTTTGATTCACAGCTTTTGGTTCTTTTAGCTGAAGAAAAAGAACTATGATTAGTATACATGTTTAGGTTGATTTTATAGATGTCTTGATAAAAGGTTAAATCAAAGGGTTCCAACGGTTACGGCTCGCATCTATTTAAATCTTAGCCCTCCGGCCCCCTCAGGTCAAACTAGCTAGTAAAAACACAAAAACACACATCTCTGCACCTTCAACAAGGTTCATGAAATAATTTATGCCATAGATCGATCTACTGTTACATGTGTTTGCGAACTACTATTTATCAATTTGTATATGTTATGCAATCTAGTCTACATATATGATATAAATTCTGTCAAGTTAAAGGGGATTCAAAAGTCATGATAACAAATTATAATCATTCACGAATCTCTAAGGGATGTATATGCAATTATTGTTCGTCGATAGTAGCTGCCTCTTCAGGATCCTCATTCTTTTCGTCCTCCTTAGGTGTTGACTTACAGCAGTTGGCAAGTACAAATCCAATGCCAGCAGAACCCAGACAAAAATACATAACATATTGCAATCTTGAGTGATAATATTTCTGTTTTGATCCTGAGGTACCATTACCAAAAATAGTGGTACATATAGCTGATCCAAGACATATTCCAAATTGAGAAACTGTCTGGAAAACTCCACTGACAACCGCTTGTAAATGGAGAGGAGTTTGTCCCATGATGAGATTTAAGTAAACTTGAAAATGAATATTTAACCCAATGCCCAAGATGAAAAGTGGTACCATTTCGAACTTCCAATAACTATTTTTATCTTTGTAATCAACTCTGGAGACCCATGCAACAGATCCAGCAACAATTACAGGAGCCAAAACAATACATTTCTTGAATCCAAAAGCCTTTGCAACTTTGATTCTGAAAAAAGTTGATGATACTACCAAACCCAATGTCAATGGGAAAACCTTCAATGCAACAATGATAGGGTCATTCCCATCAACATATTCGTGATATTCGACAAGCCCTTGGAATGCACCTATGAAAATAGCGTAATAGAACACAAGAACAAACAGTAAAGGCCAAAAGTTAGTCAAGTGTATTATTTCTTTGGGAAACAAAACAACAATTTTGGAACGCCAAGTTTCAGGATCATTGGGATCTCTATTTCTTTGATAATCACTGATAAACTTTGCTTCAAAGATTAAAGATGAAATTATGGCAAGGAATCCAACTGGGATAGGTACGTACGCTTTGGGTGAGTTCCAATTATCACCCCCTTCGGTGAATCCTAGAATGATTAAGAGCATCCCAATAACCAGTCCAGCAGCTGTATAATAGTTCAAATATCTAAGTTTCAAGCCTGTTTGCTTGACTTCTACCGGAATAATGGTGAGAAATAAAACGATGAATGTAAAGAGTGAAATTGCAAATGTAAAGTAGTATAAAGACTTGTAACCCATATCAGTTTCGGAGAAAGCACCACCTAGAAGAAGACCAACACCATTTGAACTTGTTGATGCAAGAATAAGTGCTTTGATAGCTTTTGATAATGCTTCTCCTTGAAAATAATTTGCTGAAATAGAGTATCCACTTGGAATAATTGCTGAAGCTGCAATACCTTGAAAGGTTCTAAAAATAATCAAAACAATTATCACATTCTCGATCACAGCAGTAATCAAAGAGAATAAACACATAAATAATACACCCAGAAGAAAGACATTATGAGGGCCTATTAAGTCAGCAATTTTACCAAAAATGATGATGAAGGAACCCAGTGTCAAAGAGTAGCCTGCTAGAACCCAGTTGGTAGTAGTTTGAGAAGAGTTGAAAGCCCTTTGCACGCTTCCGCTAGTAGTCATTGCAGAAGCAACATTGAAATTCCCTAGTGCTATGCCAAGGAGCACAAAACAATAAACCAAAGTCTTGTTTCTTTTCTCAATTGGGATTAGAGATTGTGACTTCTGTATAAAGCTTTTTAAGTGTGTCTTTAGTTCAACCATAATTGGGGGTTGGAAGTTATATACCTGAACCGAAAAGAAGACATAATACAAAGATAGGTAAAAGAAAATTTATTATACTTGTTTTCAAATATTTGGTAGCATTAGTAAGCAATTTGGTTGTAGCCGTGATGAGAAGTGAGCAGAAGCGATTACTTGGATGGTATGATACCCTCAAAAACTCATAAATAGGCAGTTTTTAGCTCACGAAATCCCTGTTGAAATGTCATTTTGTATGGAGACGAAAAAATGTATATATATCGATTAATATGAAGCGGCTGATTCGGTTCCCGGATATTAAAAACTTGGAAGAAACTTTTTTATTTCCGATGAACGTTTATAGTGCCTGGGATAATTGAAAGACTTCGCTCTTAATTAGTTGCAAGGAGAAGAGTATATAACTACGTAGGATTAATGTTATATAAACGTAGCGAAGGAGTTGGATCACGGATTGTAAGATGTGTTGTTGGGCAGTTATTGAGATGGTAGAACATCTATATATATACATGAATGGTGGGGTGTGGCCATATCTTATCGCGAATAAAATATTTTATTCCCGACCATCAAAAATTATATAGACTTTTTCATCGAGAATTATTACGTAATTCACTACTCATAGCTTTCAGTTTTTATTGTTAAATAAGTATATTCTAATACTTATACAGTGAAACTTCTCTGATTTCTATATACGAAAGTAATGTTGAAATATACTCGTTACCGTTGGTATTAATTGAATTTGTTGGTCAGATTTACTGATAAGTTTCGTGTTTGTATAAAGTAAAATTCATTGGTCGTGATTTAATTAAATACGTTATCCCTTGGACAACAATATTCCAGCACTTTGCTAATTTTTATATATAACTTTTCATCGTACATTATTATGAATTTTTTTCCTTAGAATAAAGAATCAAGTCTTCCGATTATCCTAAGCACTATATAAGGTTTCTCAGATTAAGGGTCAACTGTCAAACCTGTGTGAAGACTCTCGGGAGGCTTGCAGAAGCTTCCCTATACTGGTCATAGTATTGCTTTGAAAACCACCTCATGTCATCACACCAAGATCCAAAAATCAAACTCAGAAGAAGTCTACAACATAGCTTCTTTCCCTGCAGCTACCATAACGGCAGTCAACTGACTTCAGAACTCTTTAACTAGACGTTTATTACTTTACAACCTCATGAGCTGCAATTATTACGTGTCTTCAATTTGCCCTCCACTTACATACAGTTACTACTATTCACAGCATTACAAATACAAATACAAATACAAATATACCATTGTTGTCATCTTTCATTACGTAATGATTTGAACTTGAGGTACTTCTTGTACCAATGAATGCCTCGTCATGACCCAAATTGGCTGCATCAGAGGAATCACAGTAGGAGCAAGAACAAACAGGCATAACTAATTGATATAGCAAACCAGCTACCCTTACTATAATCTCACCATGTGTTGGAACATATAGTTTAGCAAATTCCAATAATGGGCGAGCCATAATATTGTCAACATCATCATCAGACAAAAAACAGTTGAATCTTGCATTGACTTCCCCACCGAGATCATATGAATCAATTATATCAATATCGGGAATAGATGAAACAACTTCAGGAGAGCTTGACAATACTTCAACAACTGATCAAGCTCGTCTTGTGCAGAATATAATTTATCTAGCTCAATCAATTCTTCGTCATCACAAGAGCCGCAACATGTGTCATGACCTGATCCCAGCAGCTGATAATAAGTTCTGTAGAGCCTAGACGGACAGTGATGACCATAATGATGTGAAAAATACCTTTACCTCTAATCCTGCCCTGTGTCTGTAGCATTTCAAAAGCAGGCATCAAAAAATCATAAGATATCACTTGTGTGACATTGGGAGCATCAATACCATGAGTTAAAATCTGAGTTCCTATGATAATTGAGCACGAATCATCAGTGAAGAATTTAGATTCATGCTCAATCATTATAGGAACTCAGATTTTAACTCATGGTATTGATTGCTGCACTCTTCAGCCAGATTATTCTCAAGACTTTATTTTGGAACGTGAAAATCCCCGTGTGGAAGCAAAGAGAAGTTGAAGATTGTGCTTATAATACGTACTAAGAGAGGGAGGATTGGCATATGACAAAGTCTTGTGTTTTTGGAAATGAAAAGATCTCTTGCTATACATCATTATATATCTGGAGTTGTGTTAGCTACGTGTTGTCTGCACGTAAAGGTGATAGATGTTGAAATTGTTTGCGTTCCTATTGCTCTAATTCTAGAAATGGTACGTTTGATCTTTTGATAGAGTTGAGAGATACCGCTGCTATTGCTGTTGTATTAGGGAAGGAAACAATGATGTCTCTTCAGGAATAATGTGTTGGAAAAGATATACAAGAGTTATGTGTTAAGGTCAGTTCACAAGATCGTGAACAATTCACAACAAATTGAGACACTTTCATTCTCGAAAGGCTTTATTCTCGAAGGTGAAAATCTCTTACAGTAAGCAAAAAGAAATTGAAGATTGTGCTTACGATGCGTACTCTATGCGCATATGTTTCATTCCATTTCGTGTTGACAGAGAAGGATCAAAGGTTGGTTAATGCTAGAGGTTTACCTGCCAGTCGAGCTGCTGCTACTCTGCCAAATGTATACTGTGATTCGTCTGATGCAACCAATTTAGGTCATGACGTGGCCTGATAAGGCGAAATTAGTTGAATTAAAAAACTGTGACGATATATATAGGATAGCGAAAAAATAAGAAGTTGAGGCGAAATTTGTTAAGCATTGTCTAGTGCGTGAGATAATTGGAAGACTTTGTTCTTTATATTAAGAAGTATTATATAAGAATCTATATAAAATAAAAGAAATATGAATTGCGTAAGCAAAAGAGAGACGAAATATATAGGAGAGAAATTTGCCGGTGGACTGGTGAGACAATTTTGAGAAAGTTAATTATATAATGACTTAATAGTTTTCACATTAGCATCTGTTATTTAACTGTATTTAATGTATTAGCGATTATAAAAAAGCTGAGGGTAATGTTTAAGGACGCGTGTGATTTGTAGCTTTAGAAGTTATGAGGAAAATAATTAGGAACAACATTTGTAAAAGGAGTGAAGAAGAGATGAAAGAACAACATTTATAAAAGTAGTAAACAAAATGGACTTGTCTAATTGCGATTTGGAGAGGTCTGAGTGACAAGAAGACATTGTCAGCTTTTCTACTTTTGACATTCTTAAGATTGGAAAAATTAGAGCTTGTAAAAGTGAATATTTGAAAAATTTAAATTTTAAAAATTTTAAGTTACTAGGAATTTAATATTCAGTGACGTGAGAAAAAATATTCAAAGCAGATAAACTAACATTTGATACAAATATAATTTTCTTAGTTACTTTGCGTTCACAAATTATAGTACATGTGAAGTTTTTCAA